>CAUYUJ010014553.1:377190-395175 GCA_963575745.1 Prorocentrum cordatum
CCTCCTCCTCCTTCTCCTTCTCCTCCTCCTTCTCTCCTCCTCCTCCCTCCTCCCTCCTCCTCCGTTCGTTCTCTTTTTAAAAAGTTCCCCCCCGCCGCGCCCCGAGGCAAGGCGCAGAGGGCGGGCTGGGCATTCCGCCCGGGGCGTCCGCGCCACTGCCGAGCTTGAGGCTTGAGAGCTGCAAGACAGTCACAGACGGAGGGTGGGTCTTTTTTTCAGACTTTGGTTCTCGCATCCGTGTTGGGCACGTGCGCCTTACATGTTCAAGCAGGGCTGGACCTTAAACGCGGTTTTGCTGGATGTCGGCCGTGTTTTTGTTTATCGTTTTGGCGTGGAGGCGCAGGAAACAGGTGGAGCAAAACGAACGACAACACGAAAGCAGCACGAACACAACGTTTAGGTCCAGCCCTGTTTTCAAAAGCTTCACGGGTGGAGGGCGGGGTGGTTTTCAAAACGTGGCTCCCGCCCCGGAAAGTGCACGTTCGTTGTAAGACTTGCAAGCCCTTCACGGATGAAGGGCGGTTCCTTTGCAGTATGTGGTTCTCGTGTTAGTGCCGCGCGCGTTCGTTGTGAGAGTTTACAGCCGTTTCATCGATCTTCCTAGTGCTCGTCCCAGAACTAGTAATTGGGCACGGTATCAGGCTGTCAAGGCGCAGCAAGATTTTGATTCGTGGTGCTGACATCCTGGGAATAGAGTCGCGGCGCGATTCGGGATCGTCAAGACGCGGCAGTAACAGTGATTCGTGGCGTCGACGTCCCAAAAATGGCGCGCTGGCGTACTCCAGGATTTTCAAACGGTGTCCTTCCAACGGGGCACTTCCTTCAGTGAAGATGAATTTTTGCAGGACATGTGAAGAGGGATTCGTTCAAACTCAGCTTGGCTTTACAACACTTGTATGCCGTCCGTTCGCGATGGGCAGCGTGAAAGGGTGGCGCGCACCTCTGACTACCAGGACAAGGCTGCACACGCGCACCCTCGCTTGCGGAGGCCAGGTGGAGTATCCTCCACCGAGCGGTGGTAGCCGCTGGAAGGGAAGGGGGGAAGGTGACACAGAGGAAGAGGGAAGAGCCCATGGCGATATAATGAGAGTTGCCGAACGCCGGGGGCGGCAGCAAACGCCGAGGCGTGCACGCTCCTGCACTCAAGAGGCCACGGTGGGTCCACCCTCGGACATGGGCGGATGGCTGGCGCGGTCAAGCCCTACCCCGTGGATCAGCAGGAGTGCGTCACACAGGTGCCCGGACAGGCAGCAACCAGAAGGGTGCCGCGAGGCCCTCGGGACTCGAAGCAGGGGGAGGGCGCAGCGAAAGCCGCAGAACGCAAGAGAGGAGCACGCGGAGCGGGGCACAAAGGGTCAGGCCCAGGGCCGAAAAGTAGGTACTGCACCAGAGAGAAGCCCCCATCAGTGGATGGTTTGCAACGGGATCGATAAAGAGATCGAGAGGGAGATCGACCGGGACCCCGGGAACCCAGAAGCCACCGAGAGCGGCCCAGAACAAACAGCCAGGAACCCGGGAACCCGGAACCGAGAACCCGGGAACCCAGCCCGCTGCCGAAATCGGCGGGAAATGTTCGCCAAATCTTTCCATTATTAGAGGAAAGCCCCAATCAGTGGATGGCTTAGATGGGATCGATAAAGAGATCGAGGAGATCGACCGGGAACCGGGGAACCCATGACCCACCAAAATCGGCCCGCGAACCAATAACCAGGAACCCGGGAAGCAGGAACATAGAAACCCAGCCGGCTACCAAAGTCGGTGGGAATTTTCCGCCAAATGTTTCAATAGTCGCTAGGACCCCTCCAGTGCAAGCACTGATTGGGGAGTATCTGCTAGGAGCCCTTCAGTGCAAGCTCTGCTTGGGGAATGATAGAGGAAGGCTTCGTTGGAGTCATGGCCTGCCGCCCCAGGATCCTGGCTGGGCGGGTCGTTGACTCTGGAAGAAAGCTGCCTGGGCCTCCTCCTCCTTCTCCTCCTCCTCCTCCTCCTCCTCCTACGGGGGCCGGAGGAGGCGGGGCCATGCCGCGGCCGAGTCCAGGGGGACGCCGCAGTCTCCCAGACACCTCCGCGGGGAGGTGCGAGGTCGGCACACAGCAAATCTCCCTTCGGGGAGAGGGGGGGGGGCGTCGAGGCACCCAGAGGCAGGGGAGGAGAGGCAACCGGGCCAAGTGCGCCTGGCGTCTGCGCTGCCTGCTGCCGCGGGGCCGAGGCTGCGCAGCACGGCAGAAGCCGCGGCGCACGGGCGCCAGGAGGGACGCGACCGTGCAGGAGCACGCCCACGGGGACAGGACCTTGGTGGTCCCTGGACACGACACGGCCGTTTCTGTTGCCGGTTCCCTTCTTCCGTTTCTACTGCCGGTTCCGACGTTTTTTTGGGAACCGGTTCCGTTTTGCCGTTTGTTTAGTTACCGGTTCAGGCTTTGGTTCTAATTTGGAGCCATTATGTTGCTGTTTCCGGTCGCCTTTTTTGCCGCTTCCATTTTCAAGAGACATGTGTTGGGAAACGGTGCAAAAAAGCAGCCTTGCTGTTTCCGGGGCCCAGTGAGGACAGTACGATATCCCAGAGACTTTTTTCGGGGAGGTGCGAGATCGCCAGAGCCATGCAATACCAGAGGAGGCAAAGAGGAGAATGGGCAAGGGCCTTCGTGTCATGAAGAGCATGCGTGGGGCGACGCTTTACAGATGGTCTAGTCGAGTGTTTCGATTTTATTAGCCACAACACAGAGGGAGGAGCGACGCACAGGCAAGGATGTAGGATTCCAGTCGCGCTTCCACTGGGCATGTGTCTCTGGAGTGGAAGGCGAATGCAGAACCATCAGGCAGTGCGCTTCTTTAAAGAGAAGCCGGTGAACGTTTCTCACCCCACCCCCTGGCATCGCCCCCCCCAATTTCCTGATGCCCATAGGCAATGGAAGAGGCGCTTTCGTGTCGCAGCACCGTTACATTGAGGCGTCGCGCACTAGCCTTCCCATTCTCTTCGCCAGGTTTTGTGGCCGACAGATGCAGGTAACAGCTTCGAGCTTGATTTCAGATGAGGCAGTGAAGAAGCGAGGCATCCATAAAAGGGAAGAGGGAGGAGGCCTGTGGTGGGCATTGCAGCCTGGCGCGCCACTCCGACCAAGGGCTTGTATCGCCTCTCAGCTCTGCAGTGCTTAGTGAGAAGCCTGCGTGCTTAAGTCCCTCCTCCCGCCCCATATCAAACAACAATTTTTCTTCCCACATCGCGAGCAGCCTCGCTCGTTGGAGGATTTGCACCACTTGGAAATAGACGCCTCCGCCTCAGGGCTTGGAGCGCCTGGATTTCTGGACCCAGCCTCGACATTTACCCCCCCCCCCCCCCCCTGCCACTTGAACCAGTTTAGGACGCACGCGCAGCTGACGACCGCAAGGAAGCTTGAGGCATTCGACGCCATCATCGTCAGCCGGCTGCTCTACGGGCTTACTTCTGCATGGTCCAATGTTGCTGAGATCCGTAAGCTGAATGGCTCCCACTGCAGATGTCTGAGGGTAATCCAGCGCATTCAGCCTTCCTTCATATCACGGGTGTCCAACGAGGTGGTTTTGGCCAGGGCTGGCAGGCAGCCAATTTCACGGCTTCCCTTTCGTCGAGGGGGGGAGGGGCAGAGGGCGAATTCAACGCTATACCTCACCAGCCTGTTCCTGTTCCTGTTCGGGTCTTGGTCAGGTGCCCTGGGGTCAGGCACGCGTGGCACATGAAGGCCCACAGTTTCCTACGAGCGTTCCTGGTGGGAGGGATGACTTCTTGAATGTGTTGGAGTAGGGGGCGCGTCAGGCCCATTGGGTGGGGCCAGGCGCGCGGGCGTTTGCTTCGAGCACGCCAGAGATTAGAGACCGCGGCTGGTCTGTCGGCCAGCGGGACCCCGACGATGTTCTTCCCAAGCGATCAGGCTGCTGCTCTTTATTCTTCACGTTGCCGCCCGTGTTGAGGGACGCTGTATCAATACTGGTTTCTCCAACTGCCTGTGGCGCAGGGAGTTTGCGGAGAATCTCCTCTCAGCTGTCCAGGAAGGGGCAGGCTCGGAGCCGTTTTTTTCGGCGCGGCCGAGGTACGTGCGCCCGAGTTTGGGGACATCGTTTCGTTGCGGTCAAAAGCAAGATGCGTTCGTCTCCCAGCTGTTTGGGTTATTAGCCGCCAGCCCACCGCGACACCGATGGCGTGGTGGAGCCCGCTTAGTCGGCGAGGGACTGGCTCGGCGACGCTTGGGCCGACTGATTTCCAACTTGGGGGTTTGCCTACGTCATGGCGGCCCAGACGGCCAGCGACCGCATCAGGGTGGCGCTGGCCGAGCATAAGAAGGCCCTGGCAGATGTGCATTGCGCGTGCTTGGAAATGGCTCGCACTGGCGAGCAGGGTCGCGGTCAGTTTCCTTCGCTTGGAGCTTACTTGTCCTTGTACAAGGGGGGTTGATGATGACGTGTTCTTGGTCTGTCTCAGAACAGGCGAATAGTGTTGCCATGCCTTCGGCCAGATAGCTCGCACCCGTGCCACACTGCGCCTTCTCGGGCCTGAGGGCGGCCGGAGGTGTGGCCGACCCCGTGGCCCAGGAACCTGGCCCATGAGTTCACCAAGAGTGTTCCGCAGTCTTGGGAGCCCCTTGGGGGTCGTGGGGACGATTTCGCTGTACAGTCGGAGCGTGTGCCAAAGAAGCACACTGCTTGCCTCCAGGGGGCTCCTGGGCTTCCTGGGCTTCGATGGCTCTCGCGATGGAAGACGTGGCGCTCCCAGACCAAAAGTCCGTGGACGCTCTGGGGTCTCGGGGTTGGGCTTCTTGTGGGCGGTGTCTTGCGGTCGAGCTCTTGCTGTTGCCGCCGCCGTTGCCCCAGGGGCCCTGTCGGAGGAAAATGACCCCCGCCGAGGAACCGTTGACGGCCGACGGGGGGCCCCTCGTCAGTGGCAGGCTGACGACGCTTGAAATGCGGGCGAGTCGGCGCTCTTCGCCGAGTTGGCTTCCCTTGGGCACAGCGCCGCCTGTGCGAATCGGCGCATTGCTGCCGCAGGTGCGCGGGGCATCGTTGCAGTTCGACCTCGGCTCGCACCGCTCGGGGACCCCGCCGCGTGTGCCAGTGGCTCTTTGATGAGAGCCCGACTGCGAGGCGCAACCAGCTCACTGTGATCGAGAGGATCGACCGTGGGAAAAGGGGGCCCGTCAGGAGGGAGAGCCGCGGCGTCTTGGCCCGCAGTCTCTTCCTGTCCGATGGGCCTTTGGTTGGTTGCTGAATGTCACGGCGTGCGTACTTTCTGGAGGCCCCACCTCCCAGCTTCCGCCTTCTACCTCCGCTGCGGCCTTTTCAGGCCTTCCCTCTTGCCCTGAGGCGTGTTTGATCACAGACGCGCGTGTGGTGGCCAGCCCCCCCCCCCTTTCCTCCTTTTTTTCATCCTCCTCTTTTTCCTTCCCTCGTCCTCCCTCCAGGTACTCCTCCACATCCTCGTCCGCCTTCCTCGTCACCCTTCCTGCTCCTCCCTCCTCCCCATCCTGTCTTCGCTGGTTGGGGTGGCTCCCCAGGTGGGAGCCCCGCCACTGTGCTTTGGATCTGCTTGGGGAAGCCCCCCCCCACACAGGGACCCGTTCACCCGCCCCTTTGGTCATCTTCCATTTCCGCTTTCCTAATTGCTCTGCTTTGCCCCCTCGGGAAGGGAAACACCATAAACGTAAATGGTTAGAGGTCCGCGCCGCGGAGTTATTGGATCTGCGTTGGACCCCCTTTGGCGCTCACCGCACGCCAAGGAAGATAGCCCAACGCCGATCCAAGAAATCTACGCAGACCTCCGAAAGTTTATGCTGATGCAGTTGTTTAATCTCTTACCTGAGACATACTCCTCCTCCTCCTCCCTCCGCCTTCTCTGCCTCCTCCCTCCTTACTCCCACTCTTGCCTCTGTTAGTCCCCCCCTTCCAGTCCGCAAGGAACTCTTGGCCTCCAGCTGGCCCGTGTTCGGGCTGCTCGCCCGGCTCTCCGAGGAACGCCCTGGCACCGCAGGGGGGGAGCCTTCGCGGGCAGAAGGTGAGGAGGAGGAGGACGAGGAGGAGGAGGAGGACGAGGAGGACGAGGAGGACGACGACGAGGAGGACGACGACGAGGAGGATGAGGAGGAGGACGAGGAGGAGGACGAGGAGGAGGAGGAGGACGACGACGTCGACGAGGAGGAGGAAGAGCAGGAGGAGAAGGACGAGGAGGAGGAGGAGGAGGAGGAGGAGGAGAAGGATGAGGAGGGCACAAGATGTGCGGGTTCAGGTCTGGAGGCTGCCGTGCTCGTCGTCAGCGTGATCATGAACTTGCCGCCGCGCCTCGGCTACGGGCCGGGAGGAGGACACAAGATGCACCAGCGGTGTTGAGGTACAGCCCTCCCGACCCAAGTCCCCTCGCAGGCCCCCACACGCCTTCCAGTTCACAACAGGAGGCGCTCCCTGGCGAGGACCAGCGCTGCATCGGTCTGCCATGTTGGCGAGACCCTCGTTTGGAAAAGGAATCGGTCGGTATATTTTTTCGCAGAATCAGGGATTGGTATGTTCACACCAAGGTTTCCAGCAAATTCCCCGTTTGGGAGAAAAGAACGCCCCCTTCTGTGCACGGATGCTCATGGACGTCAAGGGTTCTAAAGCGAGAACCCCATTTTGAAAATGAACCCCGATCCGTCCCTGTAGCTGCTACGTTGCATTCTACAGATAAACAAACATACATTGAAAGCCCTACTGCGAAAAGCAACCAGCCTCCATCATTGGATTTGGTACAAACGCGAGAGTTTGCAGCTGCTGCAAGTGTTCAAGACGACTGTGGGCGGCGCTAGGGCGGGAGCCCCATGTGAAACAACTCCTGTGCTCCATCCTTGCACGTGCTGCAAACGTTTCAGACGAGTGCGCGCGGGGCTATGACCAGGGATAGATGTTCGAAACGACCCCACTCCGTCCGTGTTAGCGCTCGGATGTTTCAGCTTCGGTGCCACCAATGATGAGCAAATTCAGGCGAGGCGCCCGCCTCGCCATACCGACACGCTTCGGGACAATACGGACAATGGATGGAGGGGGAGGAGGAGGAGGAGGAGGAGGAGGAGGAGGAGGAGGAGGAGGAGGAGCAGCAGGAGGAAGGGGGAGGAGGAGAAGAGGAAGGGTACCCAAAGGTTTTCGGACGTTTCCGTGGGGCCGCTGGAGGTGCTGTCTTGCTTCGGGATGTGTTCAAGCAGCTGCGCCTCGCCGACAGCGGTCCGTGGGTGCCCGGATCGCCCCGAACGGCCGCTTAAGATCCGATTCAAAAATTGGGGGTATCTCGCGGGTAGAAGAGGGGGCGGAGGATGAGGACGAAGGGCGTGAGGAGAAGGGCCCCAATGCAATCGCAGGGGATCTCGCTCCCCCCCCCCCCCACACCTCCGTTCCTCCCCCTTCCATCCTCCCTCCCCTCCGTCTTCCTCAGTCTCCTCCTCCACCCTCTTCTTACCTATTCCTCCTTTCTCCCTCCTCTTTCCCTTGCCTCTCCCTCCTCCTCTTCTCCTTCCTGCTCCTCCTCCTCGCCCCCCGGGGTCAGGACGAGGGCGCTAGGCTCGTCGCAGCCGCCCCCAGATCTCCAACGGCATGTTTTCTGTTCCGTCGGGCGCTGCTCATCGACCGCATCGGCCCGGGCGGGGAGCCGTGGAAGCGGTTTCTCTGTCAGCCTCCGCGGGGAGGGGGGGGGGCGGCAGAGGCCTTGAAGGGTGGGCAGTTCGGCCCAGGACCCAGACATCCAATGTCCCTTGGTTTTTGCAGCAAGGCCTGGCCCTTTCCCCAGGGCCGGCGCTGCATCCCGAACCGCTTCTTTGCACTCCTTGCGCCCAGCGAGGGCCCCCGGATGCCGATCGCGGGGACAAGACGCCGTTTTGATGCCTGGGCAAGACGCCTGACGTCCAGTTGTCTGTCTCGGGACGCTGGGTGCCAGGATGACAAGGCGCTGGCCTGTTTTTTGTTTCAAGACGCCGGGCGCCTGGAAGGAGAGGAGAAAGCAGGGAGGAGGAGGAGGAGGAGGAGGAGGAGGAGGAGCAGGAGCAGGAGCAGGAGGAGCAGGAGGAGGACGAGGAGGAGGACGACGAGGGGGAGGAGGGGGAGGAGGAGGGAGGGAGGAAGGAGGAGGAAGGAGGAGGAAGAGGAGGAGGGAGAGAAAGGAGGAGGAGGGAAGTAGAAAATGGAGGAGGAGGAGTGATGGAAAGAAGAAGAAGAGGAGGAGGAGGAGGAGGAGGGAGGAGGATGAGGAGGGGAAAAGGAGGAGGAGGAGCAGGGCGGGGCGCAGAACGCCTGCAGCCCTCTGCGCGGCCGTGGCGGAAGGCCGCCGTCGGGCGGGCGGCCGCCTCCCCGCGAGGGCGGGGGGGGGCGGGGGCCCGCTCTCCGACGACGGCCGCCTCGGCGGCGACCGCGGCCCGAGGGCCGCCCCCGACGCGAGTGGCGTGCCCGGCGGCCCCCGCGGCGGCCCCGCGCCGTGTGGGAGGGCGGCCGGGCGGGGGCCCCGGCGGCGGAGCGACGGCGGGGGGGCGAGTCCGGGGGAGCTCCCTGCTGCATCTCGGCGGCGAGCATGAGGAGGAGGAGGAAGAGGGGGAGGAGCAGGAGGAGGAGGGGGAGGAGGAGGAGGAGGAGGAGGAGGAGGAGGAGTTGGAGGAGGAGGAGGAGGGGAAGCGAAGGATGATCGGAGAAGAGAGGGCAGCATCAACGGAAGCAGAACTTGTTCGGCGTTCCGCTCGGATTTCTTGGATCCGCGCCGGGCCCCCCCGGCGGTGCCTCCGGCGCCGCCACTGGCGCGCGCCGCACGCCGGGGAGGGGGGTCCAGCGGAGATCCCAGAAATCGGCGCGGAGTGCCAAAAGTTATGTTTTCGGCGTTGTTTCTTCTTCTACTCTCTGCTTCATCTCGACGGCGAGCGAGAGGGAAAAGCAGAGATGGGTTATGACGTTCCAACCTACTTTACAATAGCCTTGAACACCAAAATAATTTCGAGCACCAAGGAAGTACCGAAACTGGGAGGGGGTTCGCGTGTCGGGCCCTGGGAGGCGACACTCGTTCGACACTGTTTCGATACTGCTCTGGGTGCTCGAAATTCTTTCTGGGATGTGGTAAGTGCGACGGGAGCAACATAAGATGAGGGGAAATAGTAACATCAAATGAACAAGTTGGCAGGAGGCCCTCTCAGAAGGTGGCGGGGCTTCTCAGAAGGCCTCCGGCCTTCGCGAGGGGTTCTGTGTCTCCTGGGGCAGTGCCGAGAAGGCCGCTCCGGCGGCCAGAGCACTTCCGAGCCTTCTGAAGAGGCCCGCCACGGGCTCCTCCTCCCCATTCTCCTCCGCCTCCTGCTCCTCCTCGCCCTTGCTCACTCCTCCCCGGGCTCGCCGCCGGGTCACCGGTTGCACGTGCATCATTCGCCCCGACTGCGTCAGTGGCCCTCTGCAGGAAGGGGGGGGAGGGGCAGGAAACCACGGCGCTCAGGAGCCCAATTTTGGACAGCGGACCATCATGCTACACGGGCTGCACCCGTCTCCTGACAGGGTTCGGTGAGCCTCCTGTTTTTCAAACCAATCGGGGCGTTCCGACTGTCCGCGCTGCAGACTATGTTTTTGTTTTCGGCACCTCTCGGGATTCTCCCTCCCGTCGTTGTCTTGTCGTCAGTCGTCGTCCTCCTCCTCCTCCTCCTCCTCCACCTCCTGCTCCTCCTCCTCCTCTTCGTTTTTCACGTTGCTCGGACATGAGGAAACCTCCTTCTCATCCTCGTTCTCATCGTCCTCGTCCTCCTCTGAGCGAACAGTTACTCTCTGGGCTGATGGGCCATCGGAGCCCTCTGTCACTAGTTTCTGCTCTGACTTGTTTTTTTCTTCCCTCCCCCTCAGAATGAGCAGCTGCGCTCCGGGCTGGGGGGCCATCTGAGCCCTTTCCCGCCAGTTTCGGCTTTTACTTTTTCGCCGTCCTCCTCCCATGATTGACCATTTTATCTACGGGCTGACAGATTTGTCGCCCACGTCCTTGAATTCTGTGCGCGTTACTGTCGCTGATGCCCTTACAACAAAAACTAGTCCAGGACCATAAGATGGCCCCAAAGACCCCTTGGATGGCCCTGGAGGGGGTCGTAGGTTTTCAGACCGTAGCCCAGGGCCGCAGGTGGCCGCTTGGGACAACCCTGGCGTCCCTGGAACACCCTCGCCGAGGCGCTGCTGCTGGCAAGCACCCACCGCCCCCAAAATCATCCAGAGACATCCGGGGGCCCCACGACAAGTCCCGCCGTGGCCTTGCCAGGGGCCCGACGAGGGCCCCCCCGGAGGGCCCCGAGAGGGGCCCCCCCAAGAGGGCCTCCGCACCGTGACCGTCTCGGCTCGAGCGAACGGCCATGGCCGCGGCCCCTGCCGCTGGCGGCGTGGCGGCCGCCGGGCCGCCGCCCGCCGACGGCGGCAGCGAGGGCGCCGCCGACCACCTGGCGGAGCGCCTGCCGCACGAGGACACCACCGCCGACGACTACGAGCAGCTGGCCAAGATCGGCGAGGGCACCTACGGCACCGTCTGGAGGGCGCGCTGCCGGAAGACGGGGCGAGAGGTGGCCATGAAGAAGGTCGTGCTGCGGAACAAGAGCGAGGGCTTCCCCCTCACGGCGATACGCGAGGTGCGGGCTCTGCGGCGCCTCGAGCACCCCGACATCGTGAGCCTCATCGACGTGTGCGCGGCGCCGCCAGACCGCGGCGGTGGGCCAGGCGACGCCTACCTCATCTTCGAGTATGCGCCGAGCGACCTCACGGGGCTCTTCGCGTACCGGAAGCAGAGGCTGAGGGTGCCAGAGATCAAGTGCATCACGCGGCAGTTGGCGAACGCGCTGGATTTCTGCCACATGAAGGGCATTATGCACCGCGACTTGAAGCCGAGCAACATTCTCATAACCGCTGGTGGGGGACTGAAGCTGTGTGATTTCGGCCTGAGCCGAACATTCAGCGGTGCGGGCAACTATTCGACGCGCGTCATCACGCTGTGGTACCGGCCGCCGGAGCTGCTTCTTGGGGCCAGGCGGTACGACCAGAGGGTCGACGTGTGGAGCGCGGGCTGCATCTTTGGCGAGCTGCTGGGGGGGCACCCCCTGTTCCCAGAGAGCTCGGAGATCAAGGTGTTCCAGAAGATCTGCGAGAAGTGCGGAGCCTCCTCCCTGGACGCGTGGCCCGAGGAGCTGCGGAAGCTGCCTCTGTGGGAGAAGTTCGCCCCCAGGCGATCCCCTGGGGAGGGGGAGGGAGGGGGAGCGACGGGGGAGGGGCGGCGGAGGGGCACGTCCGCCCCCCGGGCGATGCCAGGGAGGAGGGAGGGATCGGAGGAGGGAGGACAGAGAAGGGACGTCCGTGATCGTTTTGGTGCGTGTGCATGTGGGAGACAGTGCTTGTGCGCGCGTGCGTATGTGTGTGTGTGTGTGCTTGTGTCCTGTTTGTGTCTGTCTGTGTATGTCTTTGT
The DNA here is from genome assembly GCA_963575745.1 of Prorocentrum cordatum. Lineage (NCBI taxonomy): Eukaryota > Dinophyceae > Prorocentrales > Prorocentraceae > Prorocentrum > Prorocentrum cordatum. The sequence goes on from CAUYUJ010014553.1 coordinate 388,631, forward strand.
GCGTGTTGTGTGCAGTGTGTGGTGTGGGTGTGTGGTGTGTGTATTGTGTGTGGTGTGTGTGTGTGTGCCTCTTCTGCGGCTGGCATCTGACGCCTGCACCAGCAGCTGCCCCCACATCTGCAAAGCCCACTTCTGCACCGACAGCGACCCCGTGCACGTGCACGACCACGAGCGCGCCCACGTCTGCACCGACAGTGACGCCAGCGAGTGCTCCGACCGCTGCACCAACACGCAGACCAACATCATCTCCGACTGCTGCGCCGACGGCATCTCCAATCCCAGTTCGAAAGCCACGCCCGCGGGTATAACGACGCCTGCACCAACTGGTGCCCCGACATCTACATCGACAGGTGCACCGACAGCTGCTCCAACAGGCGCAGGAGGGAGGATAGAGGACGGGAGGTGGAGGAGGCAGGTGGGAGCCGAGGAGACGGCTAGCCTTGTATTGGGGTAAGTTCGCCTCCATGCGATCCCAATGGATGGAAGTGGAGGATAAGGGGAGAGCAGGAGGAGGAAGAGGATGAACGGGGTCGGGGGGAGGAAGCGGAGGGGGAGGAGAAGAAGGGGGAGGAGGAAGAGGGAGGCGGACCAAGGGGAGAAGAAGGAAGGAGGGGGAGGGAGGAGGAGCGGGAGGAGAGGGGTGCATGACAAGGAGTAGTGTCGACGATGCTGTAACACACCCTCCTGTCCCAAGCTCCATGAGTATTTGTATGCCTTCAGCTTCACTGCAAAAAGTGTCCTCCTGAAAGGAGAGCACCCCGTGGGCCAGCCATCCAAGCGAGAGCTTTGTTTCGAAAAAGATTTGCTTTGTACCCTTCTAGCAAATCAGAAAGGAACGCGACGAGGAAGGATCATCGGAGATTAGGGGGGGCGAGATCGAAGTGAAACCGAAGCCCCCCACCGGGCGATCGGTGTCGGTTTCGTGTTCGTGTCGTGCGTGCGGGCGAGGCGAAGCTTCGTGGGCGGGCGAGCGGATGAACCCGCCGCGGCGGGGGCGAAGCCTGGCCAGATGATGCTGTGCCCCCCCGGTGGCCCGGTGGTGCCCCGGTATTGTCCCGATGCTGTCCCGATGGTGTCTCGACGGTGTCCAGATGGTGTCCCGATGGTTTCTCGACGGTGTCCCGACGGTGTTCCGATGGTGTCCCGATGGTGTCCACATGGTGTCCCAATGGTGTCCCAATGGTGTCCACATGGTGTCCTGATGGTGTCTCGATGGTGTCCCGATAGTGTCCTGATGGTGTCTCGATGGTGTCCCGACGGTGCACCGATGGTGTCCCATTGGTGTCCCGAGTTGTCCAGGGAGATCGACACACAAATAGATAGTGATATCGATGGATAGTGAGACCGATCGATGATGAGATCGGTCGATAGATAGTGGGGTCGATTGTAAGATGGATTGTGAGACCGACTGATCGTCACTAGTTTCGTCACCAGCATCGCGAGCGCATCACCAGCGTCGACACCACCACAATCATAACAGTTGTCGCCAGTTGGTCCCGAGGAGAGCGACCGAGGAGAGCGACCTGGTCGCCGAGTTGGCGCAGGGCGTGCAGCAGCTAGAAGCCCTCCGAGACCACCTTCCCCTCGGGGTTACCGACTCCTTCGCGGCGGAGGTCGAGGGCCACCTGGAGCGCAAGCGAGGGAAGTTTGAGGAGGCGCGAGCGGCCGCTGCCGCGGCCAAGACCTCCAGCCTTTCGCGGGCCGCGCTGCTGCGCCGCGAGACCTCGGCAGTGGGCAAGGCCGAGCGGAAGCTCACAGCAGCACGCAAGGCGCTCGAGGGCAAGGAGCAGGCGCTCCGGGAGTCCGAGAAGCGGCTCCAGCAGCCGCAAAAGGAGTATTGCAGGCTCCAGGACGAGCGCGACGAGGCTGAGGAGCGGCTTCGCGAGCTCGAGGCTGAGGCGCGGGAGGCCGCCGAGGCCGAGGAGCGCCGCAAGGCGGCAGCGCTCGTGGGGCCGAGTACAGTCCCCGGCCTACTCCTGCAGATCGACAGCCTGGAGGCCGCGCGGCAGGCGGGCAACTTCCAAACTGCATGGGCCGAAGTGGTCAAGCCGATGGGAGCGGTCCGGGCCCGGATGCCGGAGCCGCCTCCGCCAACGCAGCGCGAGCAGTGGGCTGAGAGCTGCCCGATGGAAGACGACGACCTGTCTGACGACGGCGCGGACCTCGCCGCCCAGTGCTCGGGCCCCCCCGCAGCCCACCGAGCATGGGAGATTTTAGCCCAGGCGCCAGCCGAGGACGAGCCGCGCGCAAAGGCGCGGCGTCAGGGCCTTGGCCCCGCGTCTCCGGCAGCCTGCGGCAGGAGCCGGCCGACGCGTCGGAAGAGCTCCCCCTGGCTGCTGGAAGACTGCTGGCAAGAGCAGCATCGGAGGCGGCGCGGCCGCCGCACAGGACGTCGAGGCCAAGGTGCGGCACGCTGGCGGTCGCGAGGCTGCGGGCGTCCCCGCCGAGGGCTGCTGCGCGGCTGCTGCTGCCCAGGGCCCCGAGGAATTTTTGGGGTGCCATTCTGGGCTTGCCCTGGCCCAGGAGGCAGGGAGCAGAAGGGGACAAGTCTCGGCACCCCACGCTGGCAGCGCGGCCGACACGAGCGGCGGCAGCCACCACGAGCTCGCGGAGTCGGACAGCGACCAGGGCAGTTGGGCGCTCGAGGATCCCGCGGCTGCAGCCTCGCTCGAGCTCCACGCGCCCCCCACGGACGGCCAGCCGCCCAGCATCCCTCGTCCCACTCCCACCACGCGCCGGCCGGCCTGCAGGGGCCCTTCGGCACGCGCGGTGCTGGACCGGTCGCCCTTTCAGGCGGATGTCGTGGCGCTCTTTGAGACCCACGCCCCGCTCAGAGAGGTCGCCGAGACGCTTTGAGACTTTGATGTGCGCGGGTGGCGAGGAATTTCTTCTCCCTCGCGACCCAGCGCGCGTGCGGACAAATCCGGGGGTGTCGCGATCGGTGCACGGCGCCATTTGCAGACTGAGACCTTCGTGTGCCTCGCGGCCAAGGAGGAGCAGACGGCGGTGCTGCAGGTCGGCAGACGGGGCAATTCTAGCTGGACCCCGGGGCCCTTCAATTTTTGAGATTTCGTTCCGCTCGCGATCCGCTTTCGCAGTGGGGGCCTGGCGGTGGCGCCGTGCTACCTAGGGCCGGCCGCCGGTGTTCGTGGCGCCGATCTGATCAAGTTGGCCGCCATGGGAGCCGTCGTGCGCGGCCTGGGGGTGGACCAGGTTGCGTCGCCGAACGCTCGTGCGAGCTCGCCGTCAACATGGTCGAGTCTCATCTCGCGGACGACGAGGCCGCAGAGAAGGGCGCGTCGCCTGCGCGCGCCTCAACCGGGAGGCGGGCCGCCTCGCAGAGCAGGCCGCCCAGAAGCGCGCTTTCGGGGAGGCTGATGCGAGCGCGGTGCGGCATGTCGATGAAAGGGCAGGCCGCGCGCGCACCCGGCCCGCCGCCATCCTGCATGCGGCGGGAGACGCCGACCCGAGGCAGCGGCGCGAGCCCGCAGTGGGCGCCCGGCAGCCGATTCCCTTCGAGGAGGCTCTGCGCGGGTCGCGGCGCGACGTCCAGATGGCCAGAGGGGCAGCGCGAGGGCCTGGGGCGCTGCAGATGCGCTGCCGACGCTGCTGGTCGGAGGTGCACGGTGCGCGAGCTGCGCGTGCGAAGTGGATGCTCGCGGCCTGCGCGGGCCCGCCCGCTGCCCCTGCCGCGGCCTCAGCAGCCGCGCAGGGCCTCGCGGCCGAGCCGCGGCCCCGGCAGCGCAGGTGCAAGTTGGCTACTGGCGCGCCCGACGCATGACTTGTGGGCGCGCAGTCAGGCGCCCGCGCGGTCTGCGCCCGCCGCGGCCCCCGCGCCGCGCGGGGGGGCGGAGCGCTCGCTGGGCGGGCCCGCCCCCTTGGGGGCCCGATCGCGCAGGCGGGGCGCGAAGCCCTGGCTCGTCTTGAGCGCGGGCTGCGGCCCGGGGCCCCCGCTGCAGCCCAGGAGTGGAACGTAGGACCCCTCGGCGGCGATGGCGGGGAACAGGTGCGCGGGCGCCGCTAGGGCGGCGCGTCGGCAGCGGCCGCGGCGCCGCTCGGGGCGCGGCCTTCCCCGCCCCGCCCCACCCCTTCTCGGGCCCCTTCGCCCACCTCGGCGGAGAAAAAATCAGTTGCCCCCCCTTCCCCGCCAGAACATCCTCGCCCGCCGAAGGGTGGCATTTTTTTTGACGGAACCGCCCCCATCCATGCAATATCGGAAGAATGCACGAACACCATTGATCGTCGACTCCTAAGAGGAAAATGCAGGAAAACAGCGGACAGCCCGCCACTTGGCCCCCCGTCGGCCCCGCATGCGCGCGGGCACAGCGCCGCGCTGGATGCGTAGTTTTCGGCCGGGCAAGGCAGGGCCCCCCGGCTTCAAATTGCCAGCGAAACATCCTCACCGCCCTGACTTCCTTGGCTTTAAACTGCTGGCGACATGTCCTCAGCCCTGCGATTGAAAACTCCGGCGCAGAATCCCCACCGTCTTCGCTTAAACTTGCCGGCGAAATGCCCCCGCGCCCCCGGCTTCAAACTGCCGGCGAAATACCCCCGCGGCCCTCGCTTAAATTTCCAGCAAAGTACCCCCACGCGCCTCGCTCAAAACTGCCAGTGGAAGATCCTCGCCGCATAAAGCTGCCAGCGAAATGTCCGCGCATCCCTCGCTTAGAACTACCAGCGATAGCATCACCCCTGGCTTAATATTGCCAGCAATATATCGCCACCGCCCGAACTTGAAACAGTCAGCGCAATCTCCTCACGCACTTCGTAAGACGACATGCGAAGTCTCCTCGGCGCTCAGATTTACACCGCTGGCGAAATATCCTCGCGCCCCACGCCAAAAACTACAGCGAAGTCTCCTCGCCCCCTGGCCTAAGACTGCCAGCGAAATTTCCTCGCCGCCCCTCCTTGAAGCTGCCAGAGAAGTACACCCGCGTCCCTCGCTTGAAACTGCCAGCGAAGTATCCTCACGCTCCTGGTCTCGAACTGCCAGCGGAATATCCTTCCCCACCCCCTTGGCTTAAACCTGTCAGTGCAAGCCATGGAGATATCCCTGCCGCCCTCGCTTCAAACCGCCAGCGAAATATCCCCGCACCTCTCGCTTAAAACTGCCAGCGAAATATCCTGGCCATCCTGACTTAAAACCGCCTGCGAAGTATCCGCACCGCCCTGACATTACGCTGCCAGCGAAGTATATCAACACCCCATTGCTTAAAACAGTCCGCGAAATATCCTCGCACCCCTGGCCTAACATTGCTTTTCGGCACCCTGGTTTTAAGCTACCAGCGAACGATCCCCAGACCCCTCAGCGAAAGATTACCACCCCTCGCTTAAAACAGCCAGCGAGATATCCTCAAGCCCCTGACTTAAAACTGCAAGCGAAATCTCCTCACGCCCCTCGCTCAAAAGTGCCAGCAACAAATCCTCCCCCCCCTCGCCTAAAATTGCCAGCGAAGCATTCTCAAACCCCTCCCTTACAATTGCCAGCTAAGTATCCTTACCTCTGGCCTGAAACTGCCATCGAAGTATCCCCACCCCCCGGAATTTAAACCCCGGAAACAAAACTGCCATCGAACGGCTTTGGTGTTTCAGTTCAGTTCTGCCAGTCAGTTCTGTCAGTCAGTGCTGTCTACTTCCCGAAAATCGAATTGCGGGCTGCGCCTGTGAAGTATGGAAAGTAGGGGAGGGAAGACGAAAACCCAGGACATATAGGAACATATCAGGAATCCTGGGATTTGTGTATATTTATGTGTGTGTTCCTGAGCCCCTTTAAGCTTGTTGCGCAACATGAGGACATCTCAGGCAAGAACCCCACTTTGAAACGGCACCGCCCTCCATCCATGAGACGGCGGCAAGAGTTTGCATTGGCAGGAGTGCCAATGGGGGGCCCTGGTTTGCGGCTTCGAGCCGTGCAACATGTGCACACTTTGCCGTTGTTGATTCAGGAGGTCTCGCGCGAACACCCCATAATGAAAAGGAGTCGCCGTCCATGTGACAAATGTCAGCTTTCAGAAGACTGCGCGCGGTGCTGAGGCTATAATCCAATGTGGGAAAGGACCCACGTCCGAGTGTCAGAAAGTCTCGAGCGAAACGCCCAATCCTGCCTACCAGCACGTGTGGTGTTCCGACTGTCAGCCACGCGCAGAGGGGGTGGGGGGAGGGGGGGGGTAGAAACACCCTTGTTTCTTAGAAGGCGCGGTCCTTATTGATCTATAGATGTAAGGCCGCCGCTGTTTAAGAAGCAGCCTCCTTCGAAGAAACCCTTCCCACTCCCTCCCCATTGTGCGCACCACCACGGAGTGAGAAATGCCGTGGTTGTTCCACACAGTGAGATATTCAGAGAAAGACGGGTGGCTCGCATACCAAGCGCGCGCGATGGCGCCATGTAGCGGATAGACCCTGCACGCGCACGGCAGGGCCAGCGGAAGCCCGAATGAAAAAAAACACAAGACATACTGAGCAGTAAAGAACAGAGATGGAGGGGGAAGAAGGACAAGGGTGAGGAGGACAAGGAGGAGGCGGAGGAGGAGGAGAGGCGCAGGAGT
>CAUYUJ010014554.1:0-302500 GCA_963575745.1 Prorocentrum cordatum
AAGGTCCTAGGTCAGACGGTCTGATTCAGACCTTGGCTGTTTTGCCATTTGAGAAATTTAGGCGCCTTCTTAGGGTTCCGAGGGCCAGGTTTTTGAAGTCGGGGGGGCGGCTCGCCTGGAACTGCATCGGCCAAGGGCGAGCGCGTTGCCTCCGTTGTTTCCTGTATTATTCGGAGCCCCTGGGTCGACCCATGTTAGGATGTAAGGGCCTCTGCAAGACTTGGCGGGGCGTCCTAGACCTCGCCAAGGGTCACGAGTCGATTCATCGAGTTGTCCGGAAAGGAAATAAATTTGAACGATGCGTTTTTTTGCGTAGTGCGCGGAGCGTGCACTGCACAACGGTGCCACCTGTTGGAAAAGGAGTGCTCGCAGCGTGCGTTGTCAGGTGCTCCGACCATTTTCCGTCGAATTGATTTGGGCTTCTTCCCACGCTATCGTGAATAGTCTACGGTCAGTGTGTGTGTGTGTGTGCGTGTGTGTGTGTGTGTGGTGTGTGTGTGTGTGTGTGTGTGTGCGCGCCGTGGTGCGTCATTCGTACGCAGCGCCGTTTCTCTGCCGCTACCGCAGGATGTCGATATCAGTTTTGCGCAGCCGCCGCCGTCCACCAGGGTTATCGATACACCTGGGATGCTGGCCCTGCAGGCGCGCGTCCAGGCCCGCGAGGCGGCGCGCGACGCCGCCTCGCGTCTTTCCACTTCAAGTGGTGTTGCACAAGTGTGTGTGTGTGTGTGTGTCTGTGTTTGGTCATGCCCTGACGGGGTCGCTAACAACAAATCCTCCTCCTCCTCCTCCTCCTCCTCCTCCTTCTGCTCCTCCTCCTCCTCCTCCTCCTCCCCCTCTTCCTCCTCCTCCACCTCCTCCTCCTTGTTTTTTTTCTCCCCCTCCTCCTCCTCCTCCTCTTCTTCTTCGCTCATCCTCCCCCTCCTCCTCCCCCTCATGGTTTTTCTTCTCCTCTCCTCTCCTCCTCCTCCCCTCCTCCTCCTCCGCTTCCTGCTTTTCCTCCTCCTCTCCTCCTCCTCCTCCGCCTCCCCCTCCTCCTCCTCCTCCTCCTCCTCTCCGCCTCCTACTCCTCCTTCCCTCCTCCTCCTCTCTCCTCCTCCTCCTCTCCTTCCCTCCTCCCCTCCTCCTCCTCCTCCCCCCCCTCCTCCTCCTCCTTTTTTCTTCCTCTCCGTCCTCCTCCTCTCCTCCTCCTCCTCCTCCTACTCATCCTCTCCCTTATCCCCCCCTCCCCGTCTCTTTCCCCCTCTCGCCGTCCTCCTCCTCCTCCTCGCCTTCTCCTCCTCCGTCCTTCTCGTCCCTCATTGTCCTCCTCTCATCATGTCTCCTCCTCTCCTCTCCTCCTCCTTCTCCTCCTCCTCCTCCTCCTCCTCCTCCTCCTTAATCATCATCATCATCATCATCATCATCATCATCATAATCATCATAATCATCATCAATCATTCATCATAATCTCATCCTCCTCCTCTTCCCCCCCTGCCCCCGATCCCGCCGCAGCGCCGCCAGGACCCCGCGCTGTCATCGCCCGCGCCTGGTGGCGCGGCGTCGGCGCCCTTGCCTCCTTTGCCCCCTCCTTTCGCTTCCTCTCTTCCTCTTTCCGCCTCTCCTCCTCTTCCGCCTCTCCTCCTCCGTCTCCTTCTCTCTTCCTCCTCCTCCTCATCCTCCTCTTCCTCTCCTCCTCCTTCTCCTCATCCTCCTACCTCCTCCTCCTCCGCTCCCCTCCTCCTTGTGGTCTCCTCCTCCTCCTCCTCCTCCTCCTCCTCCTCCTCATCCTCCTCCTCCTCCTCCTCCCTTACTCCTCCTCCTCTCTCCTCCTCCTCCTCTCCTCCTCAGCCTCCTCCTCCTCCTCCTCCTCATCCTCATCCTTCATCCTCATCCTCTTCCTCCTCCTCCTCATGCTCCTCCTCCCTCTACTCCTGCCGCGGAAAGAAAGGGAGATGACAGAGGCGCGCCAGCAAGAAACAGCAGGGGGCGAGCCAGTCTTGACTTGGAGCCGCACAGAACCGATTCGGGAGCCACTCCCGCCACCGCGTCTCCGAGACAGTACCCCGCTTGGCCGCGCGGAGGTGGCGCCCCGTGCCGCCGCCGCCTCCTCCCCATCCTCTTCCTCCTCTTCAATACTCACCTCCTTTCCTTCTCCTCCCCCTCCTCCGAAGCCTCCTCTCCCTTTCCCTCCCCCATGCTCCCCCATCCCCTCATCATCCTCCACCTCCTCCCCCCCTCATCCATCGACTCCTCCTACTCCTGGCCTCCGCCTCCTCCTCCTCCTCCTCCTTCCCCTCCTCCTCATCATCATCACCCTCTTCGCCTTCTTCCCCCTCCCTCTCCTCCTTTCGCTCCACTTATTCGTATTATTCTTATTATGAGCATTCGTCGTATCATTCGTATTATGAGTGGTCTTAGTTTTCTTATTCGTCGTCTTATCATTGTTAGTCTCGTTCTTCGTTTGTATTAGTAGTATGAGTGTTATTGATATTGTTGGTATTGTTCGTAGTCGTAGTATTGCTCTTATCTTCTTAGTACTAGTAGTAGTGTTCGTCTTTGTTTAGTATTCGTATTGTCATTATTCCTCCTCCTGATCCTCCTCCTCCTCATCGTCCTCTTCCTCCGCCTGCTCCTCCTCCTCCTCCTCCTCCTCCTCCTCCTCCTCCTCATCCTCCCCCCCACCGTCCTCCTTCCTCTTCCTCCTCCTCCTTCTCCTCTCCTCTTCATCGTCCTCTTCCTCCTCCTCCTCCTCCTCCTCCTCCTCATTCCTCTGTGCTCCACCTCCTCCTATCCTCCTTCCTCCCTCCCTCTCCTCCTCCTCCTCTCCTCCTCCTCCCCCCTTCCTCCTTCTCCCCCTCCTCCTCCCCTCCTCTTCCGCCTCCTCCTCCTCCTCCTCGTCCTCCTCCTCCTCCTCCTCCTCCTCCCCTCCTCCTCATCCCCTCCTCCTCCTCCCCCTCCTTATCCTCCTCCTCCTCCTCCTCCTCGTCGTAGCTATTTCCCAACCAGCCTGGGGTGCTGGGTCTCGCTTTGAAGGGACAGCTCCTCGCGTTCCGCACTCTCTATGTCCTCGTCCATCTCCTCCCTCTTCCGCAGTTCGCATGCGTCTCCCACACCCAGTGCGCCACTTCGTGGTCCCATAGGGAGCTCCGCCGACGGAACCAGTGGCACAGTTCGCATGCGGTTCCCCCACCCAGCACTGCGCTTCGTGGCCCCATAGGGAGCTCCGCACGCGTATCCCCCGCCCAGTGCAGCGGTTCGTGGCCCCATAGGGAGCTCGACCGACGGCCCGTGTGTCGCAGTTCGCATGATGTTCCCCCGCCCAGTACAACGCTTCGTGACCCCATCGGGAGCTCCACCGAGGGTCCAAGTGGCGCAGTCTGCATGCGGTTCCTGCGCCCAGTGCAGCGCGTCGTGGCCCCATATGGAGCTCGACCGAAGGCCCCAGCGGGGCAGTTCGCATGCGGTTCGCCCACCCAGTGCAGCGTTTCGTGGTCCCACAGGGAGCTCCACCGACGGCTCCAGTGGCTCAGTTCGCAGGCGTCTCCACCGCCTAATACAGCGTTTCGTGGCCCCATAGGGAGCTCCACCGAAGGTCCCAGCGGCGCAGTTCACATGCGGTTCCTGAGCCCAGTGCAGCGTTTCGTGGTCCCATAGGGGGCTCCACCGAAGGTCCCAGTGGCGGAACTCGCGTGCGGTTTCTGCCCCAATACAGCGCGTCTCAGCCCCATAGGGAACTCAATCGACGGTCTCAGTGGCGCGGTTCTCATGCGTTCCCCCGTGCAGTACAGCGTTCCGTGGCCCCTGAGGGAGCTCCACCGAAGGCCTCAGTGGCGCAGTTCGCACGCGGTTCCCCCACCCAGTACCGCGTTTTCGTTGGCTCCAGAGGGATCTCGGACGACGGTGCCCATACCTTCGGCACTCACAACTGCATATGGTTGGGATCTTCGCCAGGCTAATGTTCTCTTCGTTTTTCTCATCTTCCTCCCTTTCCTCCTCCTTCTCCTCCTCCTTCTCCTCCTCCTCCTGTTTCTCCTCATCCTCCTGCTCATCCTCCTCCTCCTATGTGTTTTTCTTCTTTATAACTAATCCCCCGGTCGCACTCCGACTCCAGTTGTCAGGGCGGGCTGGGCGTTTCGCTCGAGACCTGTTCTTCATTTATGACATTGAAACGTAAAAGGTGGCAACAGGTTCAAGCTTCACACATGTAGGGCGGGCCGTTTGTTTGATCTAACTCTCGCCTCAACGCCGCGCGCACTCGCTTCAAACATTTGCAAGAGTTGCACGGGTGGAGGGCACATCGTTTTCAAATTGTTGTTCTTGCTTGGGCGCCGCGTGCATTCGTTTCCAACATGGCAAACGTGTCGCGGATTGAGAGCGGCTCCTTTTCAACATGCGGTTCTCGCCCTAGCGCCGCGCACATTCGTTGTTTTAATTTTGCAATAGTTGCACATATCCCCATGATCAGCGTACCAGGGATGGCGCTTTGGAAAAAATCATGCCTATGAGAGTGCAACATGTACGTTCGTTCGCGGTGCTGAAGTGTCAGGAATGGCGTTCTGGCGTATTTCAGGAATGCCAACACGCAGCAGTCGAGTTGATCCGTGGCGTTGGAATCCCGAGAACAATGCTTTGGCACGCTTCAGGGCTTTCAAACGGTTGTCTTCCAACGAGGCATTTCCCTCAGTGGAAATGAACCGTTGTAGAGGCCTACGTAGAGGGAGTTTGGTGGGAGGGTTTACATATTCCAACATCGTTGTGGACTCTTGGGTTACACTGGTCCTCCTCCCCCTCCTCCTCCTCCTCTTTCTCCCCCTTCCCCTCCCCCTCCTCCTCCTCCTCCTCCTCCTCGTCCTCCTCCTCCTCCTCCCCCACCTCTTTTTTCTCATGTTTCTCCTCCTCCGCCTCCTCCTCCTCTTCCTCTCCCGTCCTCCTCCTCCACCTCCTCCTCCTCCTCATCCTTCTCAATATCCCCCTCCTGTTCTTGCTCCTCCTCCTTCTCCTCCTCCTTCTCCTCTTCCTCCTCCTCCTCCCATCTTCTTTTTTCTCCCTCTCCTCATCAGCATCATTTTCTCCTCCTCCTCCTCCTCCTCGTCCTCCTCCTCGCCTCCTCCTCCTCCTCCTCCTCCTCCTCCTCCTCCTCCTCCTCCTCCTCCTCCTCCTCCCCCTCCTCCCCTTCCTCCTCCCCCTGCTCCTCCTCCTTCCTCCCCTCCTCCTCCCTCTCGTCACCTCCTCCTCCACTTCTCCTCCTCCTCTCCTCCTTTTTCTCCTCCTCCCTCCTCCTCCTCCTCCTCCTCCTCCTCCTCCCTCCTCCTCCTCCTTTTCTCCTCCTCCTCCTTATCTCCTCCTCCTCCTCCTCTTCCTCCTCCTCCTCCTTTATCTCCTCCTCCTCCGCCTCCTCCTCCTCGTCCTCCTCCTCCTCCTCCTCCTCCTCTTCCTCGCTCCCCTGCTCTCGATACCCCACGGGGCCACCAGGGCCCCGCGCCCTCAGCGTCCGCGCCTGGCCGCGCGGCGGCGCCGCCCCGTGCGTCCCCGGCTGCGCCCGCGGGGCCAGAAATATCGGCGGCAGCGGGGATCGCCATCGTCATAATCATTGGCAGAGGTCGTGTCGGAGGAAGTAGAAGGATGATCGTCGGGGAATGTGTGGCCATGTTTTGTCAAGAACCCCGCGCACCTGCGGCCAGCAGGTGCGCGCACCAGCGGCAGGGGAGGTCACCATCCTTCAGCATCGACCGATCCCAGACCCCCTCGCGTCGTGGAAAAATCATGACGGAAGTCGGAGGTTGGGGGGTGAGATCGCAGTGGAACGGAGACCCCCAACCGGGAAATCGTTTCGTTTCGTTCGCGTCGTGCGTGCGGGCGAGGCGAAGCTGCGTGGGCGCGCGAGAGGAATGAACCCGCCGTTGCTAGGGCGAAGTCAAGACAAATGTTGCTCCCCCGTCCGTCCGTCCGTCCGTCCGTCCGTCCGTCCGTCCGTCCGTCCGTCCGGCGGTGGACCTAGCGGTGTCCCGCGGGGTCCCGCGGTGTTCCGTGGTGTCCCGTGGTGTCCGCCGTTGCTAGGGCGAAGTCAAGACAAATCTTTCGCTCCCGTCCGTCCGTCCGGCGGTGACTCGCGGTGTCCCGCGGTGTCCCGTGGTGTCCTGTGGTGTCCCGTGGTGTCCGCCGCTGCTAGGGCGAAGTAAAGACACATGATTCTCCCCCGCCCGCCCGTCCGTCCGTCCGTCTGGCCCTGGCTCGCGGTGTCCCGTGGTGTCCCGTTGAGTGAGATCGATAGTGAGATCGATAGTGAGATCGACAGGTGTCCCGCGGTGTCCCGTGGTGTCCCGTTGAGTGAGATCGATAGTGAGATCGATAGTGAGATCGATAGTGAGACCGATAGTGAGATCGAGAGGTGTCCCGCGGTGTCCCGTGGTGTCCCGTGGTGGCCCGTGATGTCTCGTGGTGTCCCGTTGAGTGAGATCGATCGTGAGATCGACAAGTGTCCCGTGGTGTCCCGTGGTGTCCCGTGGTGTCCCGTTGAGTGGGATCGATAGTGAGATCGATTGAGTCAGATGTTGGTCCCCCCCCTCTCCCCCCCCACAACCTCCTTATTACCCGAAGGGTGGTCGTATAGGTTATTTCGCTAGTTTCGGCTTCTTGGGCTTCTTTACGGGGCATCGGGACCGTCAAAAAACGGCTCACGATGAAAGACCGGTCCCGGGAAATGGGTCGAGATTATTGTGGGTCGACGTTCTCAACTAGCCTGGCGAAGAACCCAGCCATATGCAGTTGTAAGTACAGCAGTCGTGGATATCGTCTTCCGTGGAGATCCTTTTGGAGCCTCGAAACGCTGTACTGGGCGGGGGAGACGCCTGCGAACTGCGCCACTGGAACCTCAGGTGGAGCTCCCACGGGGCCACGAAGCGCTGTAGTGGGCGGGGGGGACGCATGCGAACTGCGCCACTGGAACCTGAGGTGGAGCTCCCTATGTGTTCACGAATCGCTGTTCTGGGTGGGGGAGACGCATGCGAATTGCGCCACTGGGACCTTCGGTGGAGCTCCCTATGGGACCACGAAACGCTGTACTCGGTGGGGGAGACGCATGCGATCTGCGCCACAAGTCCTTCGGTGAAGCTCCCTATAGGGCCACGAAGCGCTGCATTCGGTGGGGGAGACGCATGCGAACTGCGCCACTGGAACCTTAGGTGGAGCTCCCTCTGGGGTCACGAAATGTTGTACTGGGTGGGGGAGACGCATGCGAACTGCGCCACTGGGACCTTCGGTGGAGCTCCCTATGGGACCACGAAGCGTTGTACTGGGTGGGGCAGACGCCTGCGAACTGCGCCATTGGGACCTTCGGTGGAGCCCCCTCTGAGGCCACGAAGCGGTGTACTGGGTGGGGGGACGACGCATGCGAACTGCGCCACTGGGACCTTCGGTTGAGCCCCCTATGGGGCCACGAAATGTTGTACTGGCTGGGGGAGACGCATGCGAAGTACGCCACAGGGACCTTTGGTGAGGCTCCCTATGGGGCACCGGAGCGTTGTATTGGGTGGGGGAGACGCATGCGAACTGCGCCACTGGGACCTTCGGTGGAGCTCCCTATGGGGCCACGAAGCGTTGTGCTGGGTGGGGGAGAAGCATGCGTACTGCGCCGATGGGACCTTCGATGGAGCTCCCTTTGGGGCCTCGAAGCGCAAAACTGGGTTGGGGAGACGCCTGCAAATTACGCCACTGGAACCTTAGGTGGAGCTCCCTCTGGGGTCACGAAATGTTGTACTGGGTGGGGGAGACGCATGCGGAGTGCACCACTGGGACCTTCGGTGGAGCTCCCTATGGGGCCACGAAGCGCAGTACTGGGTGATGATGATGATGGCGACAAGAACGCGGACATGCGGAGGGCAGAGTCAGGGATGGGAGCAGGGATGATGATGATGATGATGATGATGATGATGATGATGATGATGATGATGATGATGATGATGATGGTGATGGTGATGGTGATGATGATGGTGGTGGTGATGAGGAGGAGGAGGAGGAGGAGGAGGAGGAGGAGAGGAGGGGGAGGAGGAGGAGGAGAGGGAGGAGGAGGAGGAGGAACGCGGGGCGCTGTCTCTTCAAAATGAAGACCCAACACCACAGGATTGTTGGGACAAGTCATGGCGTCGGGGGTCTGGGTCCCTGAATATAGTTTAACCGATTCCTATCTCAGAGGAGGAGAAGGTACCCACACCGCTACACTTGCCTCGGTGCCTCGAAATTCTGGTCAGAACGCGCCCCGGGAGAGGTCTGGCGAGTAGCGGTATCGGTATCTTTTGGTTTCCCCACTACCTCCATCCCAATCCAAAGCCCCACCATCTCACCACTCCAGTTGGGGATATGCCCCTCGAAACTCGAAGGAAACAGCCTATATCCCCATCTAGGGGAGTACGTCGGCCAGTGAGGCCCAGGCCACGCCGGTGAGGACAGGCATCGGCCATCGTCCCTGGGCCTCCAAGATGGGGTCCGACCAGATGGAGGCGGAGGATCGCGCCGCATGGCCGATGCGGTGCAATCGTCCGACCCCATCCTGCATCTCAGGGCTCATCTCGACTCCTCCGACTCGATTCGATTTCGATGGCTTCCGATGCCGATTCGATTAGGCTTCGGATTCCGATTCCCATTCGGGCTTCGATTTTTCAACGGAGGCTGCCGATTTCCGCCCATTCGACTTCTCCCGACTTGGCCGCCGATTTCCGCCGATCCGACTAATTTCGATCCGACTCATCGTTAGAACTATCGGCAGGCCCTGAGATCCTGGCGTCTCATTCTATTTCGAACCAGGCGTTCTCGCTCGATCGCGGGCCCCGGGGCCCTCACAGATCCATCTGGCCCGAAAAGCGGCGCAGAAAGCTGGCTTCCAGGGCTCTGGCCGTGATTTGTCATGATGTGGAGTTTGTTTTGCGATGATGGGCCTGTTTTCCACCACCACCACCATAAGTTGGAGGGGGAGGGGGAGGGGGAGGGGGAGGAGGAGGAGGAGGAGGAGGAGGAGGAGGAGGAGAGGAGGAGGAGGAGGAGGAGGAGGAGGAGGAGGAGCGGAGGAGGAGGAGGAGGAGGCGGAGGAGGCGGAGGAGGAGGGGAGGAGGAGGAGGCGGAGGAGGAGGACGGACGAGGAGGAGGAGGAGGACGGAGGAGGGGAGGAGGAGGAGGAGGAGGCGGAGGAGGAGGAGGAGGAGGAGGAGGACCCCCTCCCCCCCAACTTATGGTGGTGGTGGTGGTGGTGGAAAACACAGGCCCATCATTGCGGCGTCGGATCTCAGTCAGGGTCGGGCTGGAGGAGCGGCGGCGAGCCCCGCAGGGGGGGAGTGCAGAGCGGGCAGGGGGCTCCTCGGAGGGCTCGGGAGGCCTCCGACCTGCCGAGAAGCCTTTTCGGGGGCCACGTGCGAACGCTGCCCCTGCCCCCCCACGATCTCGGAAAGGGAGGGTGGGGTTCCCTTCGTTGGGGAGGAGGAGGAGGAGGAGGAGGAGGAGGAGGAGGAGGAGGAGGAGGAGTCCGTAGCCATTTTGGCTCAAGCCTCCACGGGTGTACCTCCCCGTGGGGGTCCCACTCAACCTCTGCTCAAAGCGGAGGCTGGACTCAGGGTAGGGGCCCTTCGATCCCTAGTTAAACCTTACTCTCTCTCTCGCGCGCGCGCGCCATAGAGATTGGGAGTGTCAGAGTATGGGCGCCGATGGAGGCGCGAAAGGCTATGGGCAGACCTATAGTATTGTTTGTCCTAATTGCAAGTGCCGCAAGAACCCTCCTCACTACACCTGGTGCTACCACTGTAAGATGCCCCTTCCCCCGTCTGAGAACAAGCATGGGGAATGGAAGGGTGGGCAGTGGTGGGGCCGTGGAGGTGGAGGAGGATGGAAAGGATGGAACAAGAAGTCCGAAACGGGTCATGAACTGTTGCATCGATTGTTCCAGGGAGTGTCCCAGGGAAGTGGCAAGGTGGAAGACCTGGCCCCAGACGCTGCGGCCCTGCTGCAGCAGGCCTGGCAGCACCAGCAGCAGCATCGTGAGAACACCCGTGACCCCTCCACAGCCCTCAGGAGGGCCGAGCAGGAGCTTGAGAGGGCTGGGAGGAAGGTGGAGCAGGTGCAGGGTTCCATCATCCAGGTCGAGTCGGAGATCGAAGAGCTGCTCGTGCGCCGCCAAGACCTTGCCCGGCAGCTCCAGGAGGAGGAGCTCGGCAAGGCCGCCGCCCAGCGCGCCCACGACCAGGCCCTGGCCAAGTACCAGGCAGGCAAGGCCGGCATGGGAGGAGGAGGAGGCGGAGGCGGAGGAGCACCGGGAGGAGAGAGCGTGTTCGTCCAGCAGCAGCTCGATGCCCTCAAGGCTGCAGTCGCGGGGGTGGCCGACCCCCAGGCCCAGCAGGCAATCGAGGCTCGCTACAACGCCCTCCTGGAGGCAGCCCCAGCAGCCGATGCAGCAGGTGACGGAGGTGCAGGAGGCCCAGGAGGAGAAGGAGGGGAATCAGCAGCGAGTGGAGCAAACGACGCCACCGGGAGCAACCCTTTCCTTTCCGGGGCACCCAGTTTCTCGAGGCCCGTGGATGCCGCAGGAGTGCCCCAGAACAGCCCATTCGCGGCTGTGGATGAGGACCCTATGGATGCGGAATCACTTTTTGAGTCCTGTGACCAGATCAACAGTCTGGAGCCCGAAGTACGTCAGCAATTGGCCAGGACGGTCCAGAATAACTTTCTCAAGCGAAAGCCGAAGCTGGTCCCAAAAGGCGGGGGGCGTAGGGCACAGGACAAAGGCCGAGCGGCCCCAGCATCAGCAGCAGCAGCCTCTGGGACAGCAGCTGCACCCTTCGAGGTGGGGTAACCCTCGGAGCCGATCCCATCCAAAGGACCCCCAGGTAGTGATCACCACTCTGAATGGCACATGCTGGAGGAATGCTGAGAGCTACCTACCTACCACTACAAGTACTATTGTGTTTATCCAGGAGCACAGGTTGCCTCCTCGACGGTATCGTGACGTTCGGTCCAGCCTGATCCAAAAGGGCTGGAAAGTTTTTGGGAGCCCCGCTGAGTCCACACCAGGTGGCACCTCAGGGGGCGTCCTCATCGCAGGACGGGGTCACCTCGACCTCTTCCTGCAGCCGCGTCAGTCTGCAGAGCTCGTTCCTGGTCGGGTCACTCGCTGTTTTCTGAGGGCCCGATCGTATGGTGTGCTTGCAGTGTATTCGTGCTACTTCAAAGACGGGATCGGGCTAGGCTTCCGGAACCTCCAGATCCTCGATACTTTGGCCAATGATGTGTTTGACCATGGTTATCCGTTTATTGCCGGTGGGGACTACAACATGGACCCACATGAACTAGATTCTGCCGCCCCGATTGGCCGCTTGGATGCTGTCCTCAGAAGTGTGACGGGCCCAACGTATGTCTCGGGAAAGGATCAGAGTAATATTGACTACTTTATGTTGTCGTCTTTGGTCTCGTATGCAGTGGCAGATCTATCCTTGGACTCCCTGGCCCCGACGGGCCAGCACCGACCGGTCTCCCTATCCCTGGCGGCGAACATCCAGGACATAGAGGTTACGGTTCCGCTTAAATCTATCCCGGTTCCTCCAGACTCTGGTATCGGCCCCATCCAGTTCCCTGACCAGGAGCAGGACTACGTGGAGTTGGGAGCTCGCTTGGACGAGTACCTGGCGCAGCTGAGAGGAGAGGATGGTAAGCTGTACTCTGTTACGGGCGGCGGTGCTTTACGCGAGACAGGAGAGGCTCTGCTCAACCAGGTCTACCAGGACTGGATGGGTAAAGCATGAGATGAAATCCTTGAGAAAACCATCACCCCTACCAAGGGCCCTCGAGGAGGCTCAGGGATTCACGTGGTGACGGTTTCTCCCTCCTCCCTCCTCCAGACCCGCTCCAACGCGAAACACGATCCCCACAGGGCCTTGGATTGGTTAGTTTCGAGGTTCCATGAAGTTCAGGGCCTTGCAGGAAAGCTGTCTGCAGGACCCAGCGCGCCCCGACCGTCAAGGGCCTCCCGTGCGCCGAGAACGTCCATGACTTTTCGGACGGCGTTGGCTAGGCTTCTTCGGGTTCTGGTGCGCCTCGGACGTCATGGCGGCCCCTTTTAAGGTTTTCTGGCTACAGCACATGGGTTTCTGGCACGCCCTAACCGCAACGATAGCAACAAGATGTCGAGTTTATCTGGATAGGAGCGCCTGGGACCTTCTGATAAAGCAGTCGCAAGAGTTCATAGACTTCGTCCAGCTTTTTGCTTCGACGGCCCTTCCTAAACCCGAGACCCTCCAGCGGCAGTCATGGAGGGCATGGTGCGACCAGGCTCTTGCTACAGCCTCCGGCAAAAGGCATTTTCAGGTATCTCCGTGAGAAGCCCCATTTGGAGGTTGAGGTGACAGAAGGTCCTGAGGGCTACACTTCCTTACTTTCAGGTCACCTTGATGACCAATATAAGCATTGGCTGCATACGTGGAAAGCCAGCCCTACCCCATTGGATGTGCCGCCCTGGATCGTGGACCTCCCGTCGATGGAAATACCCGAGGCCGAAGATCCAGATGTCGTTGCAGCGGTCTCCAGGGCTTTCAAGAAAAACACGTGTCAACCAGATAGGGTGCACCCTAGACACTATGCTCTGCTATGCCATCCTGCCCGGTTGGTTTTGGCGAAGCTGTTCGTTCTCGTGGATGCTCTCGGAGTGCATCCTTCTCAGCTGCAGGAGGTCATCATCCTTTTGGCTCGTAAAGCCAAAGGACCAGGACGTCGACCTATCGGCCACTTCCCGTCGTTCCCCCGTCTTAAGGGCCGCTTTTCGGCACAACGACTTCGGACTTGGGACGCTCGGATGGGTGGTGGGCCGTCTTTCAGCATGGGCAAAGGGAGGTCGGTGGAGGACACTGTCTGGAGGCAGGCTGTGCGCGCCGAATACGCTGCCACGTCTCGCATGCACTTCTTGGCCCTATTCTGGGATGTCAAGCAATTCTACGAGCACATTGTTCATAAAGGTTTAGCTGAGCAGTGTGGTGTTGCAGGTTTCCCATGGTACATTCTTGCCCAGACTATTCGATCTTATCGATGGCCCAGGCGCGTTTTCCTGGAGGGAGTGTTGAGTGACAAGATGTGGCCAGAGGAAGGCATCATAGCGGGCTCTGCCACGGCTACGTTTGAGGCGAAGGCCTACCTCATTCGTTTAGTCCAGGATCCTGAGATTCTAGGCGCTTGGCAGGCTCAGGAGTCTGTCGGCACGACGGTCCACGTAGACGACATGGGGCTTTTCTCGTGGAGCACCCTCATAGAGGATTGTGTCACCAACATGGTCGAGCTCGCCACTCGCATGTACCAGGGTCTGGAGAAGCTCAACCTCTCCCTTGCCCTCCAGAAGGTGTGTTCCACTGCCTCGTCGGCTAAGTTGCTGGATGTGGCTCGGAAAAGTTTGCCGGGGGACTTGTTTGGGACAGGAACTCACTCTGCTGTCAACTTGGGGATCGACTTCTCGGCGGGGAAGGCGAAAGCAACTAAGTCAGTGGCACGGAGACAGAGATGGGCCAAGGCACGAGGTCGCATCAGAAAGCTCCGAGCGATCAAGCTGAGCACCGGGACGCGCAAGGGTAAGAGCATCAAGCATCGTTTCTTTCGTGCGTCTGTCCAGTCAGGTCTTGCTTTCGGCGGGAAGGTCCATGGGTATACACCTTCCGAGTTGGTTCGACTCCGCCAGCATGCACGAAGTCTGCCTGGACACCCTGCCACAGGTGCCAGCGTTGACTTATGGTGGGCGTTTGCGCCAGATTCAGACCCCATGGATCTGGGGGCTAGTACTTTGAGTCGGTATTGCCACGAATGGTGGATGTTGTCGGGCACGTCGCCCCTTCAGCATAGGCACGCCGACATCTTGTCTGCCAAGGAACTGCAGAATGCCTTCGTGAACGCGCGCGAGCACCTCAGGAGCACCACCAAGAAATCTTGGCTGGGAAAATCCCGGGGGCCCCTCACCGAGATGCTGCAGTGGGTGGAGCTGGCTGGATGGGCGTTTCGTGATGCTACCCATTTAGTGAGCCCTGATGGGCAGGTCTACTCCCTCATGCAGTTTCCCCCCCACTGGCTCACCTCCCTCTTTAATGACAGCATTAGGTCGCGCAGCGTGCTAGCCACAATAGCATCTAAGCTTGGTGCTGACACCCACCCCTATGGGCAGGAACTGCTCACTCGGGGTTTGTGGAGGACCCAGATTTGTCGAGTGTTAAAGCAGGTAGGTAAGCAGCTAAGCACTCGAGAGATGGCCTGTGTGCATGGTCTTTTAGGGGACTGTTTAGTCACAGCCACCTCGTTGGCTAAGTGGGGGTATGACATTCCCACTCGTTGCCCCTACTGCAACAATGGATCTTTGGACACTCCTTTTCATCGTCTGTGGGAGTGCCCTCGTTGCGCCCCCCTTCGAGACCAGGAGCTGGGGAAATTTGTCGAGCGAGCAGTTGCAGCAGGTCCCAGCCACCCACTTTTCGCGCATCTGTGGTTGGCAGCCCCCGATATCGACCCACCGGTGGTTGATTGGGAATTCTTTTATAGAGATGGGGAGGGGCCCTGTGATAAATTTCAGTTTGACCTTGGGAGGGCCTGGCAGCGTGCCAGATAGATGATGATGGCAACCTTCTCCGCGCCGTGTCGTCCCCGCAGCCCCGAGTGCTACCTCAGCATGCTGTCCATTGTGAGCACTCTGGACTCGTAGCGGCGGGGCTCCATTCTGATCTGGAGCAGTCCCCAGAGTTTGCGGTGGACTGCAAGGCTCTTTTCCGCGGAGTTTCTCAGCCGGCTCTCAGCCTCAAGGGCACCACCCTCTTTAGTCATTATTGGAGGGTTCTGGCGCATGCCACGCCAGGGCCATGGCTGTTGCTCTCACGTGTCAAAGCCCACCGCAACGTTGAAGATGCGGTTAGCGATTCTGACCGATATCGAATCCTAGGAAATCGGATGGCGGACACTCTAGCAAAGGAGGCCGCCGGGAAGCACGACATTAATCCCGGTTCCCTTGCGGACTGCACGTTGGCCCTGAAAGAATATGTCGAGCTCGTGACAGGTGCAGGGAGGGTTCTGGCCAGCTGGCCCCCCTCGCGTGAGTATTTTGGTCCCTTGTCCAAGGTTGATCCCCTCCACCCCGCCCGTTTGTTTCTACCCACTCGCCCACTTGGACTGGCAAGGGTTATCGATGTACCACATGTTTGAAAAAGGTCACTCCTCAATGCAGGAGGGCTTGCTCACAAGAGTACCCCCCTTCCCTCACAGAGGCAATTAACAAGCGCCGAGCCCTTCACCATTCCCTAAGCATGGGGTGGATTGATGGGAGTAACATGCCAATTGTGTTGTGTAACCTCTGTGGGGGGTATAGCATGGGGAGGGGCACAAAACTCCTGCAGCTCTGCCTCACGGAACAGGACCGAGTAAGGCAGCAAACAAGAGGTGGCTCCCTGGCAGGGGCGAGTGCCCCCCCCCGCGTCAGCAGTGAGCTTCGGAAGCTGCAGCGAGGATGTGTGCCAGGGACCGCCCTCACCTTCTCCAGAGTCACTCACCTGGGGTGACTGCGACGGGACTCGTAACGGTCTGGACGGCCATACCGTGATTTTAAATCCCCGTGGTGGGCTCATCCGGCAATTCTGGGTTATGCCAGCCCGTCGGTTTTGAACCCCGTTGGAGGGCCCTCGCCTGGAAGGCGAGGTTGATGTCGTGCCCAGCCCCCCTTGATAGTGAGGAGCTTACGGGCGCAAGGTGGGCGGTGCTATGTTCAGGGGGTCCCATTTTTCGGGGCTGGGCCGCATCTTTTACTAGGCGCGTGTATTCTGTGCTCGCACGGACACGCTTTACAGTGCTACCAGTGCTACCAGGAGGAGGAGGAGGAGGAGGAGGAGGAGGAGGAGGAGGAGGAGCTCCCGAGCGAAGGGAACCCCACCCTCCCCACTGAAATCGGGGGGGGGGGGTAGGGGTAGCGTCCGCATGTGGCCCCCTAGCTTTCCCGCTGCGCCCGCGGGGCTGGAACTGCCGACAGCCGAGGAGGTCGCCATCGTCAGAATGATCGGCAGAGGTCGGGTCGGAGGAGGTAGAAGGATGATCGTCGGCGACTCCGTGGCCACTGTGGCTCAAGAGCCCCGCGCACCTGCGGCCAGCCCGCGCGGCACCGGTCCCGACGCCCAGCCTGGAGGCGAGGCAGGAATGCCGAAGGCCGACGCGAGGAAGAACCGGGTGCCGAAGTCCGCCGCGGACAGGCATGTGGCTCCCAGGGTCGGCGAGGAGGTGGACTACTTCAGCAGGACGTACAAGTGCTGGTCGCCCACTCACATCACGCACGTGGACATGGAGAGGGGCGAGATCACCCTGCACGCGAGGAGCTCGCCCCTGAAGAGGGAGGAGTTTGAGAAGAGGGTCCGGGCGAGGTTGACGCCCGGGAAGGTCCAGCTGGAGTGGATCCGCAGCACCATGGAGGGCAAGGTGGAGAAGGAGGCGCACCAGCTCTTCGAGAGCTTCTCGGACCTCGTGGTGGAGTTCGACGACCAGCACGGCGAGGTGACCTGCCTGGACGCGCTGTCGCTGGCAGCGATGCTCGACGTGGGCAGGGCCCTGGACGACCGCCTCGGCGCCTCCGGCAACGCCTACGAGCTGAAGCGGAGGGCGACGCAGGAGATGCGGCGGCGCGGCGTGGAGCTCCCGGCCGGCTGGCAGGAGAAGCGGTCCTCCAAGGGGTCCGTGTACTACTGCAGGACCGATGGCACTCAGGAGGGAAGAAAAGCACACAGACACAATTAATCGTCGATCCCCCAGAAAATATGGGAAAATATGGGAAGTGGGGGGGAAGACAAAAACCCAGAAAATATCAGAAAATATGGGGAATCTTTTTATTTGTGTGTATTTATTTGTGTGTCCCAGGGCCCCTTCAGGCACCGACTCTCAGTTGGACTGGCCGTCGCCGGACCTGGCACTGCCGCAGGGCATCTTCAACGAGGTCTTCTGGGAGGCGCTGCAGAGCGTCTACCAGCGGTACTCGGAGGCGCTGTCGCCGCCCAAGCCGTCCGAGATAGGCGCGGACGACTACGAGCTCGGGAAGCAGCTCGGCGAGGGAACTTTTGGGCGGGTCTACCTGGCGCGCCACAAGGAGACCGGCCTGCAGCGGGCGATCAAGACGATCGACCGGAGCGGCGTCCAGGACGACGCGAGCAAGGAGATAGAGCGCATGAGCCAGATGGATCACCCCAACATCGTGCGGCTCTATGGGCACTGGAAGGACGACGACGCGTGGCACCTGGTCATGGACTTCTGCGCGGGGGGCGACCTCTCGCGCATGGTCTCCGCGCACCGGAGGGAGATGGAGCCCATCCACGGAGAGCACGTGAAGGACATCATGCGGCAGATCCTCCGGGCGGTGACCCACATGCACGGCCACGGCATCATGCACCTCGACCTGAAGCCCGGCAACGTCGTCCTCATGCCGGACAGGGGCACGCTCCCGCCCGCCGGCGGCCCGGACAGGGCGAAGCACTGGTCGCAGCCGCTGCTCACGGAGGCCGCCAGGCCCCCGCACGTCATGCTCATCGACTTCGGGCTCTCGCGGCTCTTCGGGCCCTGGTCCCGCTACGGCCCGCGGGCCGGCACGGTGCTGACGATGGCCCCCGAGGTCTGGGAGGGCATCGTGACGCCGCCGGCGGACGTGTTCAGCTGCGGCTGCATCCTCTACAACCTGATGTCGTTCAAGTATCCCTACAACGTGAGCGGCGACACGACCACCGCCGCGCTCGACTTCTGGGCCAGGCCGCCGCAGCCTCAGCCGCTCCCCGACAGGATGCCGCACGGCGAGCTCGGCCAGCAGCTCTGCAGGTCCATGCTGGCCGTGTGCCGGCAAGACCGCCCCGCCGCCTCCCAGTGCCTCGAGCACGGCTACCTGAGCCAGCCGCAGGACGACCTCAGCGATGGCGATGGCGGCCGCAGCCCGGGGGCCGACGGCGGCGTCGTGATCGACCCGAAAGTGGCCTCGAGGATGAAGAAGGTGGCCAGCAAGGACCCGCTGTACAGAAGCCTCGCCCTGCGCTTTGCAAGCGAGTGGTCTGCGAACCGGCTGGGCTCCATCAAGAGTGCGTTCGAGAAGTTCGACAAGAACAACTCTGGCCGACTGGCCGTCTCGCAGGTGGAGAAAGTCCTGCTACAGCTCAAGTTCGACCCTGTTGATGCTAAGAGGTCAGCGGCTGCCATGGACTATAAGAAAAATGGTGTCGTGGAGTGGACGGAGTTTGTTGCCAGCTGCCTTCACTTAGGCAGTTGCAGCATGGATCAGGATCTGGAGCGGATGTTCAAGAGGGCCGACAAAGATGGCGACGGCAGACTGGGCAAGAGGGACCTGGAGCAGATGTTCGCCTCCGACTACCTGCGGGAGCAGCCCGTGGAAGGGGGCGTCGCGGAGAAGCTGCTGAACGGCAGGGACGGGGTGACCTTCCCCGAGTTCCGCAAGCACTTCATCACCGCCAACCTGGACGGCGACCCCGACGACGCGGGCTCGGACGCCCGGGGGCCCCGGGAGCCCGTCGCCGCGGGGCGGAGGCGCTCGGGGGTGCGCACGCGGCGGAAGTCGTGCGAGGGCGCGTGCGGCCCTTGAGGCCGTGGGGGTCCTGGCTGCTGCGGGGCGGAGGGGGGGGGCAGAGGAGGGCGGTTAGAAGGAGGACGGGGAAGAGATTCGGAGGTTGATGGACCTCCTACCCTGACACGTCGATTGAGGAATTGGCCGTATTCGGTTCGCGAGAGGGCGTCGCGGCCGTCATGTTTGCGGGTCCAGGTCCGTGGGTTTCGGTCCCAGGCCGTTTTCACTAAGGGGAGGTTTACTAAAGGGAGGTTTGTCCACCGCCGAGAGGAGGTAGCGCAGGGTGGCATGGCTACGCAGAGCTCCGTCAGTGTGGTGCCGTAGCTGCATCTCATGGATGGCTGCGCGGCGCTCGCCAGCATGATCGCCCCTTTTTTAGTGGACCTCAGCGGAACCCACTGTGGCTCGCTGACTCGTGAATCGCGCTCCTCTCTCTGCCGATTGCAAAGCAGAGGGGATGCCTGCGACAGGCCGTTACATACCCAGAGTCTCTCTTGCTCTGGGTGGTTTGCTCCCACTCCTCCCTCTGCTTCGCCCTCCCCCTCTTCCCCTCCTCTGCCTCTTCTGCTTCCGGGGCGAGCCCGCGGGACGCCTGCGCCGAGCAGCGCAGCTCCTTCTTTCCCGCCCGCGGCCCCGCGACAGCCGTGCCAGCAGGATCGTTCATTCACATCGTTTGCGTCTGGGTGGGGCGGGGGAGGGGAGCGATACGGTCGGATGATGCAGGGCACGGCCATTCAGGGTCTCTCCCCGCCACTGGGGATCCTCTGAGATTCAGGTGCGAGAGCGGCGCCTGGCGGAGGAGGAGGAGGAGGAGGAGGAGGAGGAGGAGGAGGAGGAGGAGGAGGAGGAGCGAGGAGCGAGGAGGAGGAGGAGCGAGGAGCGAGGAGCGAGGAGCGAGGAGCGAGGAGCGAGGAGCGAGGAGCGAGGAGGCGGAGGAGGAGGCGGAGGAGGAGGCGGAGGAGGATGAGGGTCCGCTGGGTTTTCCTTGCCCGCCCCGCAAGCCGAGCTGGGCGGTGGCGGCCCCCCCGCCTCCGCGCAGTAGGTGGCGGCCACTCGGCCCTGGCGCCCACCGCCCCGCGCTTGGAGGGCGCCATCGCCGGCGGCGCCGCGGGTCACCGTCCGACGGCGCGGCGCCGCGGCGCTGCGGCTGCTGCAGTTCGCCATCCATGCTGAATTCGCGCTCGTCCTCTCTCTCTCTCACTCTCTCTCTCCTCCTCCTCCTCCTCCTCCTCCTCCTCCTCCTCCTCCTCCTCCTCCTCCTCCTCTCCAGCCCCCCGCGCGCTCAGGTGTCTGCACTGGGGGCCAGGAACTCCAGCACACCTGCATACCGCACTCGCGCCAGGGCCGCCCCCCCACGGCAGTCGTGCAGCCATGTATGTTCTCGTCTTGCGCTTGTTGGCGTAAGCTGTGCACGGTGCTTCATCTTGTCATGTCGAGTGGCGGGATTGATCGCATAACATTCGTGCACTGGAATTGTGAGGCTGCAGATACGACTCGACTTTGTGATATATCCGAGGAGCTTCGCAATGTAGATATCATCGCTATTTCTGGCACAGGTGAGCGAGCAGGAGAACAGCTGAGCACCGTCTGTCAGCTGCCTCACCATTTCGCAATTCGACATGGATTTGTGCCAGGACGACATGTAAACAAGGCATGCGGACTGGCGCTCCTGCTCCGACGACAAAAGTTTCGAGAGAAGCATGTGGTCGACTCCCCTCCCCCGCCTCGACATCTCCAAGGGCGTGTAGCCCTCCACAGGATCCGCTCAGGCAGATTCGACGTGTTGGTGCCGCTAACCTACTTCCCTCCCCGCCCATCGCAACGACGAGAGGGCAGAGAATCCGTCGAGAGCCCGTTCAGGAAGTATCGCAGTACGGTCGACTCTATGTGCACGTGGTTGGAACAAAGTTTCACTTGGGCTCGGGCACGGTCCACGTTGTTCTGGGGTATGGATCTCAACGACTCCCTCGGGCAACGACGACAGCCAGGCCCTCTTGTAGTCCCCATCGAGTCCGAGGTGTTCGGTGAATACGGTAGAGGTGAGCAACGTTATGCAGGGGATCGTGTTCAGGAGCTCTGTGAGAAGCACGGCATATGTTTCCCCTCGATGGACTTCCCCGTCGGAGACACATTCTTCGGACATCGAGGTTCGAGTTCGATTGATCATGTTGCAGTTTTTCAGTGGCAGAGGTCTCTCATCCTAGATTGTCGTGGCCTACGTCGATCGAACCTTCGCTTGAAGCTGATCGCTAAGAGAGGGCTCCAGGATCATATTCCCATACTGTTGTCCACTTCGCACAGCTTCGACATGTCGTGGTCCAGACCCGAGGGAGCCCGTTGGGATTACGATGCGCTCGCGCAAGCATTACGGCATGGCACTGGTGTCTTGGGATTCATGAGAGACCTTGAGGAGGCCTTTGCGGGGCAGTCTGACTGGCAAGATTTCCTAGAGACAGCGACGGCACCTGACGGCGCCTGGCAGCGGTGGATCTCGACGGTGTATCAGGTAGGAGAACGGCATTTCGGGAAGGGCTCGACAAAGGACCCCCAGGCTCAACGATATGCTGCAGAACGTAGGAGGTTGCTTGCTCTCAGAAGGCATCAGAGATCCATCGGGGACGACGACGTGCCGACGGCGATGGCCCTCGCCAGAATTTCACGGCACCTTCGTCAGCTTCGGAGGGCCCGACTTCTTGCAGTCTCCGAGCAGCTCGTGACCGAAATCCGTGAGGCCTGGAAAGAACAACGACACGCCGAGGTCTGGAGACTGGCCCACCTCCTGGCGGGGCAGCGTCAAGGACCACGTAAACGTCGGTATAACCTCTCCACCGAGTTTGTCCCCAGGGCCGAGGAGGTACGTGAGTATTTCGCGCGTGATGGACCCGCTGGCGGGTTTCGCGCTCTCCCAGTGGACAGCTTCGCCGCCTTTCGGGACGAGCAGCTCCAGGATCTCCCCGCTCCGCCGCCAGTCTCCGCTGACAACTACCTCGCGGCTGAGCAAGGGCGAGAGGATCTCGCCCGAGTTGTCGGTTTACTGGAGCGCGCCCCCAGACGGAAGGCGGCGCCCTTGCACAGTGTACCGACAGAGATTTTGATGCTCGCGGCCGACCCCGCGGGGAGGTTCGACGGCTCCCATCGACGACGCCAGAACGATGCTGGCGACGATGCGCATGATGGCCCTGAGCGGGCCCCTCCACGGCACCGTCTTGGGCGTGATCGGCGTGGTCTTGGTTCTGTCCCCGAGGAGATCTCCAACGAGGGCGCCCTCAGAGGCCTCCAGCGCATATTTCATCGCATACGACGGGTCCGACGGACCCCGCTGGTGTGGCATCATTCTCGGGCAACTAGACTTAGTAAAATGAACGGTAAGCTTGGGTTCAGTGCGAAACGATATGTGCACGGGTTATGTCGTCTCGGAGTTCTGTGGTACAAGGCCCAACTACAAGAGGGCCCCTCCGACCAGGTCCCCGATAGAGAACACGGATATCTCCCAGGGCGCAACGGGGAAGGGGCTATTATCTGTCAAGAGGCCCTCCACTGGCGTCTTCGTCGTTTAGGTATTTCTTCGGTCGCTTCCAAAGAGGATATGTCTAATGCGTTCGGGTGCACGTCGTTCGAGGCCCTCCAGCGTACAGTCGAGGCGTCGATCAAAGAGGAGTCCCAAGTCTATTTCACGCAGAGGCACCATCTCAGCACGTTTATGATACCCGCATCGGACGGG
The DNA here is from genome assembly GCA_963575745.1 of Prorocentrum cordatum. NCBI lineage: Eukaryota > Dinophyceae > Prorocentrales > Prorocentraceae > Prorocentrum > Prorocentrum cordatum. Next base: position 22,290 of record CAUYUJ010014554.1, read on the forward strand.
GAGCAAGTATTGCGTAACAGGTGCGGAGCATTCATGGGAGATACCCCAGCAGCAGTCTTTTTTGCCCGTACCTTCCGCCGACCAGTGCAGATGTGGTTGGACTCTATGCGACAGTATTCTTGGGGTCAGCTTTCTCCTCCACCTCGCCCTACGACGTGCGACGAATGGATCAGTCACCCGCTGGCCCCACCTCACCCTCCCGCTCGAGCTGATGACTTTGTATGGCCGTCCGAGGACCTCTGTGCAGCATGGGCGCCGTTCATCCATCGCCCTGCGCCGCTGGCCTGTCGGATCTACGCCGACGACACTAGCGCTACCCACGTGGTGGCCTCTGCATTGAGCGCCCAGCACGTGCTGGACATATCACGCCAAAGGCTCAGAGAGGCTTTAAAGGAGGAAGGAGGGTACGAACATAACGCGGACAAGAGCCAGGTGTCGCCGTCTTTTGTAGGAGCTGGCTCCCAGGTCTACTCCAGGGCCATGTTTACAGGGGAAGTTCCAGTTGCAGACAAGGTGGTTTTCGACAGTATTATTTTGGGGATCTCGAGTGCAGTAAACGGTGGGACTCAGGTGGAGATCAGGAGGAGGATTCTAGCGTGTCGACGAGGGTACTATTCTATGGGACGGTTCTGGGCTCGCAATCGTGTCTGGAAATTTACTCGGACGGTCTTTGGGGCGGTGGTCCAGGGTGGTCTCCTTACGGGCTTAACGACGCAGATATTAACGGCGACGCAGGAGAGAGCTCTTGATAGGGTTCTCGCGGGCTTCGCACGTAAAATTCTCGGGGGTGGCGCCTGCAAGAAGATCCCAGTTCTCGATGCAGCTCTAGGCACTCCGCTGCTAGCACCCGACGGCAGCCCGCAGTTACAGTACAAAGCTGACTCGGACGAGTGTGTCTTTCGTCGCATTGGCATCGCACCATGCGGCACCGAGCTGCGAGTGCGCCGACTTCGGATGCATCGTCGGTGGATTCTCCTTCCCGAGCGGCATGCACAGGAGGTGGCTGCAGTATTTGGGCAACTGCCTGTGGAGGCGTGTCCGACGCTCACGGCAGACGGCTCGCTGGCCGAGTCTGCCAATCCATATGCGTGGCGCTTCGCAGTCGATGTCATCCGTCTGCTGCGTCGATCTGAAGAAAACGACCTCCTGGACTCCCTGTTCGTGTGCGAGGCCCCAACACCAGACCCCCTCAGGCTCAACATACGGGCGCTCTTCGAGGACCCAGAGGTACGAGATCGGCTCCTACGACTGGACCCTAGTGTCCTGCGGGCCGCGGCCAAGGCAGTGGCCATACCACCTCCACCAGGCCTCTACGCTCCTGCCCCTGCTCCTGCTGACCTCGACGACCCCGCTCCTCCACCACTACCGTGTCATTGGGTTTGTGATATTGCCGACAGTACTGGTCATGTGTGTGGATGTGTCTTCAAAACGCGAGGGGCCCTACTGGCTCATCAACGGTTCTCTCGGGCAGGTGGGCATTCGTATAGGTCTATTGTGCATTCGATAACTGTGGCGAACTCGTGCATTTACTGCCAACAAACGTTCAGAACTCGAAGGATCGCCCAGGAACATACGTTGCGCGCCGTCCTCAACAGGAAGTGCCCGCTAGTCACCGTATATCAGCACCCTCTGGAGGCCCCCATGTCCCTGCAGTGCCCTCTGTCCATCATTACAACGGCGTCCCTCCGCGGTGGCCATGACGCAGCTTACTATTGCTCAAGGGGCGAGCCCTTCGAGTCCTTTGAGGAGCTGCGACGACACCTCGCCACCCACGTCCCAGCCCCGTGCACGGCCGATGTTCAGGCTTACCGCAGAGCACCTCGAGGGAGCGGCCAGGTCACGCTCCGAGGGTCGCGGCGGACCAGGGGTGCAGCGGGCGCGAGGGCGTGGCCGCAGTGGGTCGCAAGGGTATTCCCGTCAGCGTGGAGGCCGTCCAGGACGTCGAGACTCACAGCCCCCACAGGCACGACCGCAGCTGCCACAGGCGGCGGAGGCGGCACCAGCAGACGCAGGGCGAGTTCAGGGAGGCCGCCCACGGGACAACGTGCGCGACGATCTAGGCAAGCTCTACGGGCTAGACCCTTCGACACTCGACCGTCTTCCACAGATGGACGCCCAGCTGATCGCCAAGTTGATGCCTGTTCTCGTCCGTGTAGTTCTCGGGAACACGTTCCAGCTCCGTCAGATCATGGCTGCAGAGTTCCAGACGTTCACGATGAGCGACGACGCCCCAGTGATTCGAGCCGCCTTCCAGGCGGGCAAAGCATATGCTCAGACAGCGGCTACTCTCAGAGAAAAACACCAGGCCGACCCGCAGACGAACCCGACCCCCGAGGCGGTGATGGGCCCCGCATGTGCGCAGATCTTCCTGATAGTATGCGCCGAGATCTCCAAGGAGGGCGACAAGGTGGGGGCCAAGAATCGGGCGAGCTGGGAGAACCACAAGGCGCGTCTAGATGCGATCACCGACCAGGAGGAGCTCACGATTCTTGTACGAGGATTTCGGGTCAGCTCAGCCTACCGCGAGGGCACAGCCAAGCTAGTGATCTCGCTCGGCGACCCGCAGCTCCAGAAGTGCTTCGCCGCCTGCCTCGAACAACTCGGGGCAGAACACAAGGTGGGGATCGCACCACGCAGCCACAACGAGCGCGTGATGCAGCTGGCTCTCGACGAGTTCGAGCAGAGGTAAAGCTTCCTCCCAACGCCAGCCCTCGACGCCAGCTACCGACTAATGTAGGATGTCGGATCCCCAGTGAGTCTGGATATCGGTCATCCGTAGGGATTGATCAAACTACTACCGCTGGGACTGATCTGAGAGACTCTGGGGTGACGTCTAGTGCAGTATCCGATACTGAGATGTTGACGTCTGGCTCGACGCTGGCTGTGAGTGGTATGGCAGCTGAGTTTCGAGACGGTGACAGAGTTACTACTGATGGTGGCGCTACGCATGATATGCAAGTGACGGCTGCGAGTGGTACGGCAGCTGGGTCCAGTGGGAAGTGTGAGAACGGCGCAGACAGGCAGATCGGGATCGTTTCGTATCGGAGCTCTTCGTCGCCGACTTCGGCCTCACGAGGTGAGGCGCCACAGGCTGTTGCTCGTCATCCCAGGACGAGGTCTTCACAGGCCAGGCTCCCTGCTTCCTCTGATGCCCCTGCCCTCCCCTCTAGACAGCAGTTCAAAGACCTTGTCAGGATGTTCACGCGATGATGGCCCGAAGAGGCCCAGTTTTGTTTTTTCGAAGCTTACTCTGGGATTTAAGTTGAGGTAGAGCGATTTCACCTCGGGGCTCCCGCCGTGGGGGCTGCTTTCTCGCTGTAAAGCGCACGGTTGGTCGCCAGATTCCGAAGTTTCTCGGAAGTCTGGGCAGTTTGAGACTCGAACTCTCGGCCCTTCACCGTTCCGCCGCCGCCGCCGCCGCCGCCGCCTCCTCCTCCTCCTCCTCCTCCTCCTCCTCCTCCTCCTCCTCCTCCTCCTCCCCCTCCACAATTACTCAATATGAATACTACTCTCCTCCTTTTTTTGTTTTATTTTTTTTTTTTTTTTTTTTTTTTTTTTTTCAAAATGCTGCTCTCGCTGTGGCGCCGGCCTCATTTTCGGGCCCCGCTCGTTCCGAATCGTGCTCCCGTTGCAGCGCTGGCCTCATTTCCGTGCTTCCGCTCGTTCCGAATCGTGCTCCCGCTGCAGCGCTGGCCTCATTTCACGGCGTACCGCTGCGCGATGCCATGCCTTCAGCTGAAGCTGTGATATGCAGTGCTTAAGTGCCACGTCGTGCTATGCCATGCTACGCTTTGATCTTCAACGCCATGCTATGCAATGTTATGTTCGGGGCCGCTGTGCGATGCCATGCTTTGCGTTGCAAAGCTTTGTGATGCAATTCTTCACTACGCCACGCCACGCCATGCTGTGACATACCACGCTTTGCGGTGCTCTTCTACGCCATGCCATGCCGTGCTCTACAATGCATCGCGTACCCTTTCGGGATCATTGCCCTGCTCGACATCCGACTGTGCGAGTAGAGAGGGGATCTACGCCATGGTAAGGGATGGGAGGGAGGGGTAGGATGTCAGATGTGACGCGACCGCACCTAGCTTGTCCTCCCCCCCCTCCCCCTCCCCCCCCATCCGCCGCCTCCTCTGCCTCCTCCTCCTCCTCCTTCAAGTCCTCCTCCAACTCCTCCTACAACCCTCCGCCCCACCTGAGCTTCCGGATAGGTTCCGAACAGATCCCAGAAGGGCCATTGGCTTTTGGACGGCCCCCGATGGCGTCAAGACGGCCCAAGAGGCCCCGAGACGCCCCAAGACGCGGCTCCAAGAGGACCCCCAAGAGGGCTCGAAGAGGCACACATCGCGTCTTTCCTGTAAGAAAGACGCCTTGTCCCTGGAGATGGCCAGAACGACGACCGAGGTGGGAAACTGCAACTGCGCGACAGGGGTCCCCAAGAGAGTCCAAATATGGGCCAAGAGGTCCCAAAAAGGTTCCTGAGACGGCCCAAGAGAGACCAAAGACGGCCCGAGAGGCACCCAGGACCCAAAACGACCCCGAGAGGGCCGTAGAGGGGGCCCAAGGGGGAATTTCTAACCGAAATTTCGAGGCCTCTGCTCCAGGTGGATCCCGAAGACCACCAGCAGGTCCTAAATGGCTCCCTCGAGGACCCACGAAACTCAAAAGAGGCCGAAGAGGATTGAAAACTGCTTCCAAGAGGTTGCCCAGAGGCTTCCCCAGAGACCCGAAGTGGTCTCACACCAACAACCCAGTCACGGTGGCAGGATGGGTACAAGGCTTCCACGAGGGGCGCACGTGGATGAGGGGCACGGTGGCCCCTCCTTGATACCTCCCACTTCGAGGCCTCGAGCCCGAGAGGTCCCAGGAGACCGCCTGCAGGCCCCCGCGAACCCCGCCAAGAGACCCGAGAGAGGCCCGAGGAGGCGCTCAAACGGCCGCCAAGGGCCCTCAAACCTGCCTCCAAGCAGTTGCCTAGAGGCCTCCGGGAATATCCCCAGCAGGTGTCAAAGCGGTCTCTGACCAGCATCCCAGGCACGGTGGCAGGACGGGCCGAAGGCTACCAGGACCGGCGCACACGGCCCAGGGGCACCCTCGCCCCTCCTCTCTGTCCTCCTTTTTGCTTCTCGTCTTCGGAGACTCCTCTTCTCCTTCTGTTCTTGTCCTTCTGGCCCCGTTCTGCCCTCGTCTTCGTCGCCATCATGTTCCTGGACTCTTCGCCTCCTCCTCGACTCCCGGAGGCCTCCGTGCTGAGGGCAGGGCGGTGTGCTGCGTGTTCCCGCAGCGTCTTCGGACCAAAGTCCTCTCCGCAGCCGTCGCCGCTCCTCGACGTGTCACTGCGAGCTGGGATCCCGGAGAGCCCGAGCGCGCGTGCCGCGCGCGCGCGACGGCTCCAGCAGTTGAGACCGTGCGAGCACAGGCTGCCCGGGAGGCGCGCGAGCGAAGGCACGGCGGACGGAGCCGAGGCTCCGCCGCGCGCCCCGCCTCGGGACGGCCTCCGGGCCGAGGGTGCGCGTCCGTCGGTGCGTCTCTGGAGCCCTCCCGCGGGTCGCCGGGGAGCCTGCTGGGCCCTGCTCGAGGGCCTCGGATGCCCTCTCGGGCGGATCTTGGGTGTCTTTGGGCTGCTTGGGGCGCTCTCGAAGATGCAAGCGGAGCAGGGCGTGCGAAGATCAGGTTGAAGCCGCCGGCGTCATGATTCTGTTTCTCTGGCGGGCCCCCATGGCCTCCAAGACGGCACAAGAAGCTCCAAGGAAACCGCAGGACAGCCCCTTGGCGTTACCGAGGGTTCCCCTTGCATTTTTCCTTGGGGTTACCGATTGTGTGCGGCGCCAATGGATGGATCCCCGGGTCCGTGCGGTGCGTGCGCGCGAGCGCGCGCGAGGATCCTCCGGAGTGCCCAGCGGCGGCGCCTGGGGCCGTGCTGCTGAGTCTGAAGATCAAGAGGGTGGGGTCCTCGGCGCCTGCTGCGTGGGGAGGGGGAGCGAGGGAGGGAGGCAGGGAGTCAGGGAGGAATCAGGGTGATGCTGCTGATGTTGATGATGATGCTGATGATGATGACTGTGATGATGCTGCTGCTTATGATGCTGCTGATGATGATGACTGTGATGATGATGCTGCTGATGATGCTGATGATGCTGATGATGATGCTGATGATGATGCTGGTGAGGATGATGATGATGATGATGATGATGATGATGCTGGTGATGATCATGACGTGATGATGATGCTGATGCTGATGATGATGATGCTGATCATGATGTTGATGATGATGATGCTGGTGATGATGATGCTGATGATGCTGATGATGATGCTGGTTTCGATGATGATGCTGATGATAATGCAGATGATGATGATTATGATGATGATGATGATGATGATGATGATGCTGATGCTGCTCATGATGATGCTGGTGCTGATGCTGCTGCTGATGATGATGCTGATGATGATGGTGTTGCTGATGATACTGATGATGCTGGTGAAGATGATAATGATGCTGGTGATGCTGATGATGATGCTGGTGATGATGATGATGATGATGCTAACGAATATGATGCTGATGATGATGCTGAGGATGATGGTGATGATGAGGATGATGCTGCTGCTGATGATGATGCTGATGCTGATGCTGATGATGATGATGATGCTGGTGATGATGATGCCAATGGTAATGACGATGATGATGACGATGATGATGACGATGATGATACTGATTTTGATGCTGATGGTGTTGATGCGGATGATGATGATGCTTATGATGGTGATGATGCTGATGATGATGCTTATCATGATGATGATGATGATGATGATGATGATGATGATGATGATGATGATGATGATCATGGTGATGATGACAGTGATGGTTGGGATGATCATGCTGGTGATGATCATGACGTGATGATGCTGATGCTGATGATGATGTTGATCATGATGTTGATGATGATGATGATGATGCTGGTGATGATGATGCTGATGATGCTGATGATGATGCTGATGATGATGATGATAAAGATGCTGATGCTGGTGATGATAATGATGATGCTGCTGATGATGATAATGATGTTGATGATGCTGATGATGGCGATGATCATCTTGATGATGTCGATGCTGATGATCCTGATGATGACTATTATGATGATGATGATGATGATGATTGTGATGATGCTGATGATGCTGGTGATGATGCTGATGCTGGTGATGATGATGCTGATGATGATGCTTACGATCATGAGGCGGATGATGGTGCTGCTGCTGATGATGATGATGATGATGATGATGCTCACGAGTCTGTGGATGATGATGATGCTGGTGCCGATGATGATGATGATGATGATGATGATGATGATGCTGATGATGATGATGATGATGATGATGCTGGTGATCATGATATGGTGAGGATGATGATGATGGTGATGTTGATGACGATGAGGATGCTGGTGATGATGCTGATCATGCGGATGATGATGCTTATGATGGTGATGATGATGACGATGATGCTGGTGATGATGATGCTGATGACGGTGATGATGAGGACGATGAGGATGATGAGGATGATGCTGATTATGATGGTGAGGATGATGATGCTGGCGATCATGGTGATGGCAATGGTGGTGATGATGATGCTTGCTTATGATGATGTCGATGAGGATGATGATGATGGTGATGCTGATGATGATGATGATGAGGATGATGACGATGATAAGGATGGTGATGATGCTGATGATGATGATGCTGATGATGCTGATGATGCTGATGATGGTGATGCTGATGATGGTGATGATGCTGGTAATGCTGATGATGCTGATGATGATGCTGATGAAGATGCTGATGATGATAGTGGTGATGATGAGGATGATGATGCTGATGATGCTGATGATGCTGATGATGATGCTGATGATGCTGTTGATGCTGATGATGGTGCTGATGATGCTGCTGGCGATGATGATGGTGACTCATGATCATGACGATGAGGATGGTGATGATAATGGTGATGATGATGTGGATGATGAAACCGGTGATGATGATGTGGCTGATGACGATTGTGATGATGGTGATGATGGTATTGATGACGAAGATGCTGATGCTGATGATGCTGGTTATGATGTTGATGATGATGATAATTATGATGATGATGATGGTGAGGATGATGATGCTGGTGATGATGATGATCATGCTAATGATTATGATGATGCTGATGATGATGGTGCTGATGATGATGATCACGACGATGATGATGACGATGCTGATGAACATGATGCTGGTGATGATGCTGGTGATGTTGAGGATGATAATCATGATGATGATGATGATGATGATGATGATGATGATGAGCATGATGACGTTGATGGTGATGCTGGTGATGTTGAGGATAATGATGATGATGACGATGATGATGGTGGTGACGATGATGCTGATTAGGATGATTACGTTGATGGCGATGATGATGATGGTGTCGTTGATGATGCTGCTGATGCTCATGATGACGATGATGCTGTGACGATGATGGTGATGATGATCATGCTAATGATGGTGATAATGATGATTCACGTGCTGATGTTGTTGTTGATGATGATGATGATACTGTTGATGATTTTGATGATGATACTGATGATACTGACGATGATGATGCCGGTGATGATGATGAGGATGATGACGCTGGTGATGATGATGATGATGATGATGATGATGATGATGATGATGATGATGATGATGGTAATGCTGATGATGCTGATGATGATGGTGATGGTGGTGTGACGATGGGGATGACGATGATGCTGCTGATGTTGATGATGGTGATAATGATGCTGATGATTTGTACAATGATGATGCTGCTGATGATGATGCTGGTGACGATGATGCTGATAATCATGATGTGGGTGCTTCTGATGATGATTACGATGCTGATGGTGAAGACGATGATGATGACGATGCTGATTATGATGATGAAGGGGATGATGATTAGGAAGGATGATGTCGATGATGATCATGATGATGCTGCTGCTGATGATGATTATGATGATGTTGATGATGATGCTGATTGTGAAGAAGAAGATGACGATGATGATGATGCTCATGATGGTGGAACTGTTGATGATGATGCTGATTGTGCTGATTGTGATGATTGTTATGAGGTGGAGGAGGAGGAGAAGATGGAGTTCGTGAATCCTGCCTATGCCGACTAGAGAAATATCATGGACCCAGTGCGTGCACCAAGACGAAGGAGGAGGACGGGTCTGTGCGTTTTCATTCTCTCCGCAACAAGGGTTTGCCAACCAAACATTTGGTTTGCAAGGGTCCAAACAGAACTTCGAATATTGAGGCTCACATGTTTTCAGCGTGTTGGTCAACATCCAGAACATCACGAACAAAATCTTGCTGCCATTCCGTGTTCAAGGCCGATGAGCCATTCTCGTAAAGCAGGGACGGGGCAACGCACGACAGGGTCCTGCAGCTCATTGACGATATCGGTGCGCTCTTACTGCTTGACGATGCGCCCGTGGTGGTCGAGGCGTTCTCCAGTTACCCACTCGAGTTCGTCGTAGAGCAAGAATTGCGAGATATGTTTGCCCAGGTGGATGTTGCTCAGATGCGGTCCGTGGACGTCACGGTCGCAATCCCTACTCCTGGACATTCCCCTCCATCCTCGTCTCCGCCCGCCAGCGCACAGAGCACCACAATGCTGGGGGACGATTTCGTTTGCGAAGCGTTGCTGACAGATGGCAGTATCTGTGGAACACGATTCGCCACGGCACATGCGCTGCTCACGCACACACGCCTTAGGTCAGATGGCTGACGCGGACGAGTGGTACATGTTTCGTCCTTGGTCGTCACGAGCCAATGCCATTATGTTTTTCGCAATTCGGCCCCGGGGCCACCAGAAAACGACCAGGGACAAAAACGGCCCCGCGAGAACCGTCGGGGGCGGGATGACGCTGCTGCTGGGGCGCTCGCAGGCGGAGCTGTGGCCAGTGCTGGCGCCAGCAGGAGCAGGGCCGCCGCTTGCGAGGGTGCTCCCAGCAGAAAAACGGCCCTGCAGGTTCAGGATGCCTCTGAAGGACCGACGGGCCCCACAGGCTGAACAGACGCAGTCGGGTTGGAGGCATCGGGATCCTTGCCGCGGGCGTGGGCGTGACCCATTGCAGAGATGACCAGACGTGGAGCAAGCGGCCCCCCCCCCCTCTCTAATGCTAGTCATTGATGGGGAGATGACTCAGCCGAGTGCCCCCTCAGGCAAGATGACGTACGCACGCTTGATGAGTTGTGTGATGGGCATGAACGATATTATTGGTGGTCGTTTCCATGTTGAAGAGACACTGAACGCGGGAAACTTCTAAGCGTGCGAACTGTCGGATGCTGCTATACGGGCAAAAAAAACGGCGACAGTTGCGTCGATACTGGCGCAGTCAGCGGCGGCAGGATCTCTCCCAGCGAGTGTTGCGTCCTCGGCTGCAACGGTGCAACGGCGCCCCATGGAGTTGGACATGCTACCGGCAGGGGGATGATCCTTTCAAAATCCCACCAGCCCTCTGGGCGTCGGTGGTTTAGAGCGTTTCCTCTTCCACCCCTCCTTCTTCCCCTTCGGGGAGGGGTTTACCCCTCCCCCTACCCCCTCCCCACTGACCTTGACAGCGGGGGCCGCGGGCAGTTAGAGCGTCCAAGATGACCCAACACGGCTCCAAGGGAGCCTCAGGGAGCTCACGATGACTTCCAAGATGGCTCCAGATAGCGCAAGATGCCTCAAGATGGTCCCCATGATGTTCCAAGACGCTCCAAGAGCTTCCCAAAACGGTTCCAAGTGCTCACAAAAGCATCACTAGGATACCTCCAAGAGGCCAAACTGCTTCAAAACCCTAGGGAAAATCAATGTTTTTGGTGTTCTCACTTTTTCGCTTGCGATGCGCATCCGAGGCGTCAAGATGGCTCTAAGATGGCTCAAGATAGCTCCAAAAGGGGCCCAAGAAAGCCCCAAGACGGCGCCAAGAGCGGCAACGAACGCTCCAACAGCACCGCAAGAGGGGTTCAGGAGGCGATTTTAAAGGCTCTACAAGGGCGACGCTAAAAAATGCTTCCGCTTTCTTTGCCAGATCCCCTCCAACATGGCTCTACCAGCGCCTCTGAGGCCTCCAAGAGCGCTTCAAGAGCACCCCAAACGACGCCCAAGAGGCCTCCAAGAGGCTCACAAGGTCGTCAAATATGGGCCAAGGCGGCTCCCTGAGAGCCTCGGGAAGCCCAAGACACCTTCCAAGATGGCTGACGATTGCGCGACCTGCCTCAAGATTGCTCCGACGATGTTTCAAGACGTTCCAAGACTGCTCCAAAACGATTCCAACAGGCTGGCTCAAGATAGCGCAACCTGCCTCAAGATGGCTCCGAAGATGTTCCAAGACGCTCCGAGACCGTCCCAGGACGATTCCAAGTGGCCATATGAGCTCTCCAGGATCCCCTTCCCCCTCGCCTACCTATTATTCCTCCTCCGTCATCCCCCTCCCCTTCTTTTTCCTTTTTCCACATCTTTACAATATTTCCCATAATCTCACCAGCCCTCTGGGCGTCGGTGGTTTAGGGCGTTTCCTCTTCCACCCCTCCCTCTTCCCCTTCGGGGAGGGGTTTACCCCTCCCCCTACCCCCTCCCCACTGACCTGGACAGGAGGGGCGGGGAGCGGTCAGAGCGTCCAAAACGGCATCGGCGAGGAAGCCAATATCATTGATTTTACTATGGTTTTGGCCCCATTTTGGCCTTCTGAGGGGGCAGCGCTAATTAGAGCTCCCCTCTTCTTTCATCGATTTCCTCCACGATGGCCGCAAGAGGCCCCCACGATGCCCCAAGAGGCCCCGAGATGGCCCCAAGATGGCCCCATGTGGCCCCAAGAAGCTCCCAAGAGGCCCCCAGGATGCCCCCAAGAGGCTCCCAAGAGACCCCCACGAGGCCCCAAGAGACCCCCCAGAGGCACCCAAGACGCTCCAGAAGGCTTCGGCGAGAATGCCCAAATCATTGATTTTACTAAGGTTTTGGCCACATTTGGGCCTCCTTGGGGGGGTGGCACTGCTTCAGATGACTCCAAGAGCGCGTGGGAGAGCCCAAGATGACCTCCAAGATGGCTCAAGATATCCCAAGATGCCTCAAGATGGCTCCCACGATGCTCCAAGAGGCCCCAAGACCGCTTCAGGACGGCTCCAAGTGGCCAAAGAGCTCCCCCAGGAGCCCCCGAAGAGGCCAAAATCCTTCCAAAACCTTCGGAAAATCAGCATTTTGGGCTTTCTCGCCTTCTCGCTTCCGATGGCCATCCGAGGCTTCAAGATGACTCCAAGATGGCCCAAGAGGGCTCCAAGAGCGCTCTGAAGGCTCCCAAGAGCGCTTCAAGAGGGCCCCACGAGGCGCCCATGAGGCCCCAGGAGGCCCCAACAAGCGCCCCAGAGGCCTCCAAGAGGCCCCCAAGAGACCCCCAAGAGGCCCCAAGAAGCTCTCCAAAGCACCCAAGACGCTCTAAGAGGCGTCCGGGACCGCCAAGAGGCCCCTAAGACGCTCCAGCCGGCCTCCACTGGGGTACCCTTCCTTTGTGTGCTGCCCACTTCCCTGATGGAGGCACTTCCTCTGGGCATCGTTTCTGGATGGGCTTGTGGGGTTACGCGAAGCGTCTAGAATTGTGATAGGTGGCTTTCCTGGTGCGCCCGAGGAGTTCGAGGTGATGCCGTAACTTGACAAGGCCGTCTTTCTTGCTGGCAGTGATTGCGCTACTCGGAGGTGGTGCGCTTTTCTTGGAAGCCGCGATGCATTCTACGTGCGTGATGATCGTGATGTCTGGGCTCTCTTCTGGGACAGCATCGTGCGGAAGGGGCAACTTAGGTGGCCCTGATGGTGGTGGGGGGTTGTGCGTTCCTGCTGCTGGTGTTGCTTGTGGTTTTCCGCCCCCCCCTGGCCTCGAAGGCTATCGGAAGAAGCATCGGGCGATGGAGCAGCGCCGGGTAACGTCCACTCTGCTGAATGTGGCCACTGTGTTTTCTTCGGCCGAAGGAAAGGCAGGCGTTGCAAGCTTGTTTTACCTCGGAAGGAGATGCGGCTTCCAGATGCGATGGGCGGAGGGAAGGTCGTTGCCTGCATCGAGGTGCCCTTGCCAGCCTGTCTGGCGTCGAAAAAGCTCCGGCGCGGAGCTCGACCATTCGGAGATTCATGGCGACGACATCTTCCAGGACATGGTTGAAAACTGCAAGCGGGACTTTCGATGCCGTTCGTTTCGAAGCTAGACGACGCGGTGCCAAGTCTTGGGGGAAGGAAAGCATTCAGTCGCTGAGTGTCGTTGCGCTGAAGTGAAGTGCTGTGGGGTGGCGATTGAGGATTTGGGTGCTCTTCTCGAATCCGTCGGGATGAGTGTGGAAGGAGCTAGCTGTTGTCTTGCTGCAGGAAGTTTTTCGGTGTCTCTTCTCGGTTGCCAGTCAGGTCGCGAGGGCATTTGTCCGTGGCCCCTCTTGGTTCAATGCGTCTAAGTGGAGGCGTTGTTGTTGTCTCAGTCGGCGGTGCATTCGCTCTCTCCTACCCTTCCTCTTGTCCCCCATGATCGTGTGGTGTGTGCTCGTGCGTGTGTCAAGTCGAAGTACCTCCTGTTCGTCTCTACTCATTTTCCTCGGGCCAGCGCCGAGGAGTGCTGCCGCATAACTACTTCGCATATTTGCTGGTATGTTTCTCGTCAGCATCTGCTTTCTGATGTCTTGATTCTTGGTGCTGGCTTCGACGCCTAGTTGAGGCCCTGTGAAGCATCTGCGGAAGTTGACATCATTGGTGAGTTCTTTCGTGGCGCGCGTGCTGATCGGGGTGATTGACTCGTGCTGCCGTGCAACGCAGGCTTATTTGCCCCGAGCACGCCGTCCGAAAACATCGGCGTCGACCAGATTTGCACTTGCGTCCCGTCGCAGCGCGTGCGAAGGCGCAGCGACTGATGACATTCTGATGACTCGCCATCGTCGCGTGCGTGTTCGCCAGGCGCGAGTCTCGGACCCAGCTGCGACGATTGCCGATCGTCGAATGGCATTATTACTGCGCGATGCCAATGTGAGTGGGTTTGGAAAGGAGAAGCAGCCGACTGGGTGGACAGTGCAGCGAGTCGCCCAGGAAGTCAGTCAGATGTGGTTCTGGGAGATTTCGCGAGTAACATTGGCAAAGCCTCTGCTACCTGCGGCCGTGGTCAGTGCTCGTGCGGCGGCGAAGGTTGATCGCGGGAAGCTGCGCGCCTCCGGGCGTGCGGGGAGAGAAGATGGCGCGCGCGCGTCTTGTCTGGGCTGAAAGGCGGAGGCTGCGCGAGAAGAGGCGCCAGCCCTTGTCTCAGGCAGTATTGCATTGCTTGCGCGCTGGCGGCCGGGGCAGGGGAGCTGCCGGCGACTCCGGGCGACTGGCTTTAGCTGATCTACGGTTTTGAAGATCGATCTGTCGCTGATCCGCCGGAGATGGTTGATGCTGAGAGTATGTGCTAGAGCCGACAGTTCAATGAATCTTGGTCGAACCTTTGCGACTTCCCTTCGTTGACATGCAGCGAGTGCGCCGTCGACAGCGCCGTCGATGTCTCGCAACTCTTCAATCGGATAATGCAGCTCAAACCAAGTGGGTCCTGTTGCTCGGATGGCGTGGTCGCCGCTGAGATGCTTCGAGCCCTCGCCGTGCAAGGGTCCGCCGCCCCCGCAAGTGTGCCGAAAGTACGGCTTCGGTGAAATGGGCCCTGGAGCTTGCGGCGGGGCTTGGGTTGGGCAATTTGACGGGGCTCGGAGGAGGTGGCGTGAGTGTTCGGTGAGGGGGTGTTCTCTACGATCGCGATGGCACTGCAACGGTGACGTTCTGTCATCGTCTTCATCTTGGGGCGTCGTGTGTTAGGGCTGAATGTCATGGTCGGTGTTATTCTTTCTTGAAGTGGCTCTTGTATCTCAGGATGAATATATCCGGTCTCATTGTGTGATTCGCAAATTTGAATGTTTTTGGGCAGGCCGGAATAGTCGCGCGTGGCTCTATCGTTTTACCGCCCTGGCTATGATTGTTGCGCGTGTCGGGGTTCGCGTTCGCCATCTCCGTTGCTGTTTTAATCGAGTGGCTGATGTCCTAGTCAATGAACCTGTATGCGCTTGATTATTGCACTCCCTTGCAAAAGGGCCACCCCCAACATGCGCGTGCTATGTGCTGTCCGTGTTTGGCGGTGGGCGATGCTGAACGGTGGCCTGGGATTTTTCCGTTGGTCGAGATTCTTCCGGGGCTGATTGGGGCCGACAGCCCGATCTGGGCGCTCCAGGGGGCCATTGTTCGGGGCCTTCGTGTTGAGTTCTGTATTGCCATGCCGCCTGGTCTCCCTGATGGTTGTTCTCGTGGGCCACGGCGTAAGCGTGCCTGTCTCGTGGATTTTCTTCTTCGCGCTGGTCCTGCTCGCGTGGGCGTCCAGCGCGCGTTGTGTGACCTGGCCCTGGTGCCAAAAGGGGCCCGTGATACTCTTGGTCCATCTATTGCGACCTCTGGCCGTCGCGCCAGTCCATCCCAGGATGGGATGGGCTCTTCTTGAAACACCTTAGAGAGAAAGAAGATCATTGACTGCGCCCCCAGGCAGTCTGCTTATCATGAGGGGCACAGCGTTGTTGACATGGTCTTTTTCGTTATGCTCATGGCACAGCATGTATGCCATGTGGATGTGGTTGTGTGAGTGGATCAGCCGACGTCGCCAGCGCCTTTGATTTCGTCCGTCATCTTCGTCTTCTGCAATCACTGCAATGTCATGGTGTTATTTGTGCTATTGTCTGTTGCTTTGTTTCTAAGGCATTTCAGGTCTATTCGATGTTGTGTGCGCCTGCGTGGGGAGACTGCCGCCGCTGCGGCGGTTGCTCGAGGCGTGCCTCGAGGTTCTGCGTTGCCGTCGATGAATGTTGTATTTTGTGGATTTCGCTATGTTAAGTGGTGTCCCCCTTGCACCTGTGGGTGCGCTTCGTACATTTCGTAGTGGCGATTTGTGTATTCTCCTGTGTTTTCCATCGACGATTCTCGTTCAATGTGGAGGATATGTACATCGGCGTCGATTGTATTTGGGTGGGGTCTTCCAGACGAACGTATCAGCCTATTGGTTTACAGTCTATCTGCGTCGCGTCCGTGGAGCAAAATCTGGCAGGCCGTTGAGATTATTCCGCGCGGCGAAGCTATGGGGTAACAGATATCTGGATGAACTCGTGGGGAGGTGGGTCGCGATGTTCGAGTGGGGACATGCGCGGTGGCGTCGTCGGTGGGAGCTGTTCAGAATCTGATGTCCAGCAAGTCGAGTACTCGGGCTTCGAGGTCCATATTGATGCACAGTGTCGCCTCTGGCGCGCCCCCTATCGGGCGCTTGCGCGGGAGAGCCGCTCTAGCTTTGAGGGCGGCGCAGACTAAGCAGCTGGCGCCGCACCTGCGCTGGCTGCGACATCCAGAATGAACCGATGAGTTGCGTGCTCGGGCGGTTGACGCATCAGGCGTATCCAGAAAGAGGGGGTTGATATCGGATTTGTGTTTGGTAACGTGGAGAGGGCCGCGCAGGTGTGGTGGGCATGCTGTCTGCAGGGCTTATGAGGCACCATGTGCGATTCAGTCGCATGTTTTCCTAGTTTGTTGGAAGTGCCAACGGCTCGCCGTTCGGGGGCAGCCGGGGGGCCGGCGTCGGGGATGCCGGGGATTCTCGTGGCAGCAGATTGTTGGATCTCAGTCCGTTCGTTTCTATTGCCCCCGGAGGATCCATTGGATTGAGCTTGCCCAGGGTCGAAGAGGAGATCGCAATCGCGATGGTGAGTATGTCGTTTGGAGATTGGCGGGGTGCGGTTGGCGGGCCTGCGGGTGAGTGAGCATGTGTTGTAGTTGTAGTTGTGGTTTCTCCGTCCTGCGCGTCTGAGTGCTGCCGCCGCCGCTGCCTCCTAGCTTTTCGTGTACGTGTCATTTAGTCGCTTCGCTCACCCCGCCGAACACGGCCCCTGCGGGGGCCGTGTTCGGGCCCCTAGGGGGCTTCTGGGGAGCTCCTGGGGGCCTCTTCGGGCTGGGAGCTGGACTTTTCGGCTCCTAGTCCAAGTCTTGGGCCTCTCTTGGGGCCGCCTTGGGGCCGTCTGGGCCATCTTGGGCGCCTCTTGGGCTGTGTCGGGGCCGCCTTGGGCCGTCTTGGAGCGGCCCTCTGGGAGGCTTCTTGGGTCGTCTTGGGGGCGTCTTGGGCCGTCTTGGAGCGCTGGGGCACCGAGAAGACGAGAAATGTCGTGCGCGCGAAAAATGCACGTTTTCTTTCCGAAGGGAATGGGGCGATTCATGCTTGTTGGGTCCCTCTGAGAGAGCCTGTTGCGGCTCTCTTGGCGTTTTTTTCGTGGCCTCTGGGGCCAGCGGGAGACCGTCGTGAGCGTCTTGGAACGATATTTCGGCGACTCGGGGCCTCCTGGGCCGTGCAGGGGGCGCCCCGGCGCCTTCTCGGCGCGCCCCTGGAGCGCCCCCCCGGGGGGGGTCGGCTGGGCATCGGCCGGACATCGGCCGGGCATCGCCCGGGGTGCATTTCATCCGGGGGCCCCGAGGGTCCGCGCCGCGCGCGCGAATTCGAAATGTTCTTAACCTGTTCTGGGAGATCATAGCACGCCAGTGGCCCGTCGGGCTGGCGAATTTCGTTTCGTGGACAGCTGGGTGATTTCGATTCTTAGAGTTGCCCGCCATCGCCGCGTCTTCCTTTTCTTCCTCCTCCAGGTAGCGCTGGCGGCGCGGCCCCATCGCCGTTTTGCCTTCGGCGCGGGCCCGCCGCGCCGGCGCCCCTGGCGCCGGGGGGGGCGCGCCCTTGGCGGGGCAGGCGCGCGCGGGGGGGCGCGCGGCGCCTCGCCAGTTTGGCGCCGCCGCGCGCGACCAGAGCGCGCCCTGAGCGATGCCCGGCAGCTCCTCGGCTCCCGTCGCGGAAGCGCTGCGCCCAAGATGGGGGTTGGCAGTGAGTGCGTGGTCCGCAGGAGTTGCTCGGAGCGGCGTCGGCGCTGCCGCCTGGGGCACGCGGGCTGCAAATTTTCGCGCAAATCTTAGCTCCCGAGGCCCAGTGCGCCCGGGCCACAGAGGGCGCGCAGAGGCGTGGGGCCCGCGGCGCCAGCGGGCGGCCGAGGCCCGGGGGCGAAATAGCAGCGGCGAGCCGGCAGGGGCGCGCCAGCAGCAGTAGCAGCAGCAGTAGCAGCAGCAGCAGCCCAGCACCAGCCGCAGCCGCTGGCGCAAGTTCTCCAGCTGATCGCGCAGTCGCTGGGCGCGCTGCAGCTGCAGAGTACCGTGGCGATCAGCCGGCAGCTTCAGGGCGCCGCGACCGTGCTCCAGGCCGTTGCGCCGCCGCCGCCCGTCAAGCTGAAGGCGGGGCGCCTGGCGGTGGCGCCCCAGTCGATGCGAGCAGCCGACCGCTAAGACGAGCAGGCGTTCGTGGCGAAGCAGAAGGCGGAGGAGGGGGCTCGGCAGGCGCGAGAGCTGCTGGGGGAGAGAGCGAGCGCCGTCACGCGGGCCGAGCAGGAGTGCGGGGCCATCCACTTGGAGGGCCGCGACGCCAAGGGCATCATCGAGCAGCTGGTGAAAGGAGAGGTCGGAGGGCCCGCGGAGGGCCAGCTCTCGGCCCGGCCGACATCGACGGGGGGGGGGCGGAGCCAGGTCGAGGCGGCCAGTGTCGAGGTCGCGCGCCAGATGCAGGAGCGCGCGAAGGCGTTCCAAGGCGCCGTTCGCGACCTTCTCGCGAGGGCGAGGAGGCGGGCGCCGGGGCGGCGCGAGGTCATCTCGCAGGCAGTCAAGCAGCAGGAGGCAGAATGGGGGGAGTCCAAGGAGGTCACCCAGAGCGGCGAGGGTGCGAAGGCAGCGCGCGGGCCCGCGGCTGCGCCCGTGGCCCCGGGCGCCGCCGCCGCTGCGGCGCAGGCGACAGGATGGGGGGGGGTGCCGAGGCAGCCGGGGGGGCAGTGTGGATTACCGGCAAAGCCTGCGCGCCGCCGAGGGCGGCGGCGGGGGCGCCTGAAACGCGCCCGCAGGCAGCGCCGCAATGGCGTTGGCTTCGGCGCGCCAGAGCACTCATTGCCCTTCGCCAACATCGCTGCTTGGGGGCCCGCAGCGCGGCCGCGGCTAATCGAGCGAAGCTTGCTGGGCGAGGGGCCGAGGGGCGCGGCGCGATTGCTTTCCAGGGGGCCTTTGTGTCGCTGTGGGGGGATAGGGGGCACAGCGCGACGTTGACGAGTTGGCTTGCAAGGCTTGCTTCGCTGTGGCAAGGGCCAGCGCGAGATCGGAGCTGGGCAGTTGCGGGGGCGCGGCGGTCATCGCAGGCGTGCCCTTGAGAGCAACGTGCTTCAGGCATTTCGCGGGGCCGACTGCGGTCGCGAAAGTCGCCGGGGACCTTCGGGGGGGGGGCCGTGGCAGGCCGTCGTGGACATGTGCGGTTGGGCGCCAGTCGCACGGTGCCTGAAGGGCGCGACGCTCGCCATGGTGAGCCCTGTATCTGGACTGCGGCAAGCCGCTGGGCGAGGGGTTCAACGGCCGCGAGCTCGCGTCGCTGGCGCCTTTCCTCCGTGGCCGTGATGGGATATGGGCGGTGCGCGGCAATTCAGCAGGGATCTGAATGCGCCGTGGGGGTCGGGCTGGCCGGATGCTACGGGCGCGGGGGCCTCATGTCGTTGCCTGAGTGCCAGCGCCGCTGTTTCCTAGGCGACCAGGACCCATCTCACATAGACTACGGGATGACGAACGAGGCTTGGGGGGGCTGATATCGGAAGTGGAGGGTGTCTACGACGTGCCGTGGAATCCGCGCGTCGGCCCGAAGATCGCCGTCCGAGGGCAGACCGCCACGGCGCAGTGCAGACAGCTTGGCCATCATCAGGCCTTCGCGCATCCACCGCGGCGTGGCAGGCCGCCCGACCCCGGCAGCAAGAGGGGGGGGAAGGGGTTTGCAAGAGCGCTCCGAGGTCCAGGCGGGGGCGCGCGCGCAGAGAGGAGAGGAGAGCGAGGCGCAGAGAGATGAGGAGGTGCGAAGCGGGTTAGGGGCAAGCTACAGTGGACGCCCTGGACAACGCCCATTGGGAGGCACTGCGGCAGCCCGATGCGCCGCGAACCCGCCGTGGCCAAGCGGATGGACCTGGAGGTCGACGCGCCCGGCGAGCTGGACAGGTTTGCACGCGAGGGCCCCGGCATCATTTCGAACGTGGACGGCGGCCGCGGCGACGGAGGCGGGCGCCCCGCCGCCGCCGAAGTGCGTCCACAGTTGGAGGGCCGCGGCCTCGCTTCCGCTTCGACAGCGGCGCGCCGTCCTGGCCTGCGACGGTGGTGGCGGCGGGGTCGGCCGCGCAGCCCGCGCTGGCGGACCTCCTCGGCAGGGCTCCAGCATCGATGCCGGCGGCGGCGCCAACATCGGCGCCGGCGCCGACGCCAGCGCCGAGCAACCCCACGCCGAGAACTGGCACGCGCCCTCCGACGTCGTTCAGGATGCCGTGCTGCGCCGTGGGCCAGGATCTCCAGCTGCGGTGCTCCTACAACCGCGTGCTGGAACATTGTCGCCACTCGGCCAGGAGCAAGTGCATGATGCAAAGGATGGGGATGGGCAGCATGGGGGAGATGTGGACGCCGCCCCCCGGGGACCTGTGGACGATCGCGGAGGTCCCGCAGAGGGCCGACCGCGACTTCAGCGTGCCCGACTGCATCGGCCAGTGCGCATCGTTTAAGGGCCCGACAGCTTTGTCGAAGCAGCTCGGGGACCTTCGCCTCCACCGCGAACTCGTCGGAAACGTTCTGCTGCATGGCCTGCTGCACCGGCCCGATGGGCCACCCCTCCTGCTGCGGCATGGGAGAGCCGAGGAGGTTCACCATGCCAAGGAGCAAGAGGCGGCACAAACAGCGCGAATTGAACGCCAACTGTCGAGCGCCCGCCGAGCCGCCAGCGGGAATCTCGGCGCGCGGAGGATGCCCTCAACGGAGGCTGCGCCGAGCTCGGCGCCGCCGGGGGGCACGGGCAAGGAGGGCCCTTCGCGGCTGCTCCGCACCCGCCAGGGTGCAGGCAGGATCCGCAGCGTGCGGGAGCGGTCGCGAGCACGGAGGCCGCGAGCGACAGGACGAGGAGGCCCTGGCGATCGCGCGGCCGCCTCGCGCCCGCCCGGCCGCGGGCGAGAGCCGCGGACAGCGGATGTGGCCGCGAGAGGAGGCCGCGCCGAGTTCGGCGCCACTCCAGGGCCGAGGCGCGGGCAGGGCAGCGTCGCCCCCGCCGCCACTCCGTGCCCGCCGGGCTGCAGGCGGGAACCGCAGCGCGCGGGGGCGGCCGCAGGGACGGACGACGACGCCCCGCGGACGAGGCATAGGTAGGAACGCCTCGGCTGCGGGGCCGGCGACCAAAAGCAAGCGTGCGACCGCGCCAGAGGCTGAGGGCCGCCCGCGTGGGGCGCGCGCGGCGGCGATGCCACCGCGTTGTGATGCGAAAGCGCTCGAAAGCGCTCTTCCTCCTCCTCCTCTTTCTCCTCCTCCTTCTCCTCCTTATCCTCCTTTACTTTATTATTCTCTCCTTCTATCTCTCTCTATCTCTCCTCTTAGGCCACAAGTTCCCCTGTTTCATTGGTCTCGGTATCCTAAGGTGTATTTGCAATGCGATGAGTGCTTTTCGTCGGTGTCGCCAAGCCTCGAAACGATGTCGGTTCGGGTGTGCAGGTGATGCCGAGGTGAAAGCGCCTCATTCCCTCCCTTCCCGACTGGTGGGGTGTTTGTGAACCGGGGGCTTGTTTCGATCTTTCTTCGTTGCCTTTCGATTCGTCTGATCACATACGCGCGGCTGCTGTTGCTTCCGACTAAATCCTCTCGAGTTTCAGCACCCTTCGCGCGAGAGAGTTGTTCTCGCAAAACTTTGGGGGTCAAGTGCCTTGAGGGCCGACTGCGTCTGAGTGCGAAGCGGTGCGCGAGAATGCGGGCTCTTGCGCTAGGAGGGTGTCTTCGGCGAATGCGCACAGACCAGGAGTCGGCGCACTTCATGGGGCGGGTCTCCTCCTCCTCCTCCTCCTCCTCCTCCTCCTCCTCCTCCCTGCTCCCTCCTATTCTGTTTCTCCTCCTCCCCCACCTCCTCTTCGCCTCCCGTACCCTGCCGCCCCCAGCCGCCCGTTTTTTCATACGCGCGCCTCATTCGGCGTCCAGTCTGTGAAGGCCTGGCACTCCACCGTGGCGTCACAAATCGAGAAACAACGTACTACATACGCATAAGCTTGCGGAGCTCCGCTCGGGTTTTTTGGATCGGAGCTGAGCTCTCCCGATCGGCGCCTCCAGCGCCGCCCCAAGAATTTCCGCAGACCTCCGACAGTTTATGTTTATGCCGTGCTTGTTCCTCTAATGAAGGAGATGGCGCGACGTACTGGCCATGGTGCAACTGGAGTTCCATAGCTCGTGCCCTTGCTTGCCGTGGTCCGCTGGATTGCCTGGTGTTTGCCGGGGGGGGGGGCAGCAGTCTCAGGCGACTGCGCCATTGTGGTCTAGTATGCACATTCCCACCGCCGTGTTTGTGCTGTCTGGGCTGTGGACGTTTTCCGAACAGGATGCAGCATGTCGCAAGCATGCTGTCAGGCTTGCCGGAGGAGGTGGAGCAGGGAGGAGGCAGACGAAGACGGGGGGGCACCTTCTGGCATCTCGATCTCGGCGCGCGAGCTCTTCTGGCTGCGAATCACTGCCAGGCCTGGTGGGCTTTCGATCGGCCCGGGCCTGGCGCCAGTCTCCGGGGCAATCTCCAGGCCACAGAAGCAGCATGCCAAACACTGCCCTTGGCGAGCTCTGGTCATGGAGGCAGTGTCGAGAGCTCCGGGGCCCACGTCGTGAACACTCGCGTCGTCAGGGAGCCTGGGATGGTGGTAGCATAGGGGCCCGCGTGCGATACAGCCCACACGCAGGAGTAGGGGCCATGCCTGCAAAGTGCGAGTAACAAGCGTGGGGTCTTCCAAGGTTTCTGCTGTGGGCTTCTCTCAGGTCCTTCTGGCCCGTGTGCATGTGGTCGGAGGTAGGGCTGTCAAGGGTGCTCGTTCACCATGTGATCGTTTTCTTATCTTCATTGTTTTGCCGATAGGCGCCGGCCCTCGCACGCCCTCCCCCTCTCCCCCATGAGCTAGATCTTGGCTGTCTTCGGTGCCCGTCTCAAGCTCGAGCAGTTGGAGCCTCCCCCAGAGGACGCACTGTTGCAAAGAGTCGCGCTGAGCCGATGGCTGGAGCTGGACCCCCGCCCTCCCCAACCCTCCCGCCCACTGTCGAGACGCGGAGTGTTCTGTGGCGCGGATTTCGGGCAGCGCCCCTGCAGCGGCCCTCTCCCCGTGACGCCTCGCAGCTGGCGCCCTCGCTCGGCACCGCGGTGGCGAAGGCCCCCCCCCCGCGCCGCGCAGGTGTCTGGCCTGGCGCCGGAGAGCGCGGCGGGAGCGCGGCTGAGGCTGCGCGTGGGGAGCCGCGTCGAGGCCCGGGGCTCCTCTCTCGGGGCTCGAGGGGCGGGGGCCCAGCGCGCGCGGGGGGGGGGTCGGTCGGAGCGCCCGGCTCCCTTGCAGGATCCCGAGGGGCCGCGGCTGCACTGGCCCGGGTCTGGGTGCCGGACGCTGCAGGACCCTGCAGGATGTTTTGGAGGACCCCGCAAGGCCTGCCTGGCCCGGGCCTGGATCGACCCGGGGGAGCAGGTCTCCGGCTCTCCTCGGAGGGCAAGGCGACGACGTCAGCGTCGGCTTTCGGAGGTCCGCGCGGGTCTTCGAAAGGCCGGCGCTGGACCTCCTGCCTGTGCGCCTCTGGCGGCGCCTCCGGCGCCACCCCCGCGCCGCGCGCCGCGCCCTGGAGAGGGGGAAGAGCGGGGAAGGTCCGGCGCTGCGTGATGGGCGGGCAACAACACATGGGGGCGGGGGGGATCGGAGGTCGATAGACCTCCTACCCTGACACGTCGTTTTTGCAGGTGGCGTCGCGGCCGTCATTTTTGCAGGTCCAGGTCCGTCGGTTTCGGTCCTAGGCCGTTTTCGCTAAGGGGAGGTTTACCAAAGAGAGGTTTGTCCACCGCCGAGGGGAAGAGCGGGGAAGGTCGGGCGCTGCGTGATGGGTGGGCAACGCATGAGGGCGGGGGGGAAGATGCACCTTCGGTGCCCCACATGGGGCCCTCGGGCACTTCCCTTGGTCCCACGAGGGGCACGAGGAGGTGCCCAGGCGCCCCCCCCCGCCCGTGCATGCAGCGTTCCCCGTTGGGCAGCTCCCCAGCAGACGGCTCGGCACCGACCAGAGGGAGGCACGCGGCCCTCCGAGAGGCGACGTGCCCACGTGGGCGGCGCAACACACAAATGCCTCGCGCCGACACTGGCGCGTGAGCGCCCCGCGGAAGGTCGCGCGCACGCGCCCTCGTCTCCAGTGCAGCGTGCCGCGCCGGCGGCCCGCGCAAGCCGCCGCGTGAGGTCGCCGTGCCATCTCGCGCACGAGCCGCTTCGGATCGTCGCTCGCTTGGCCTGCCGCTTTGCTCTTCCTCGGGATCTCTCCGCTGCTCCCAGGGGGCGCCGCCGGTGCGCCCGCGTCGGGGCGGGCCAGGCCCAGCCGGGTGCCCAGGGCTGCCCTGGGCTGCCCAGCCCTGCCAGCGGCCAGGAGCGCCCCGTCCTGTGCCAGCAGCGGGCGGCGGAGGCAGCTGCGAGCCAGGGGCGGGCTGCGCGAGTGCCGACGTGGGAAACGGTCGGACCGAGGTATGTGATCGTGGTCGATTCGGGGAGGGTGCCCTGATGTTCTTCGTGTCTGTCACGTGTTCTTGTGCCTCTTGCGAGAGGGTGCCCTCGGATGTTTTCTCGGTTCGGCCGGCGCAGGTCTCATGTTCTTGAAGGATGGATGGTTTTTCTCTTGTCCTAGGCCCGACCGTAATTCGGTTCGCGTCGTGTCGACGCGGCGGCGACCCCAGCACAGGCGTTCAAGGTTGAACGGCGCTGGTGCCCTGGTGTCGGCCGCTGTCGAACGCTCCGTGGCTGCGCCCCTCCCATCTCCTCCCACCTCAGTCTCCTGCCTTCGTCCTCTTGATGCCTGGTCCTCCTCCCCCGCCTCCTCGTCCTCCCCCTCCTCCTCCTCCTCCTCCTCCTCCTCCTCCTCCTCCTCAGATCTGACGTTGCGCAACAATTGCGATACAGAACCCCAGCCGATCTTTCCGCGACATTTTTTGAGCCAGATCGATTTGTGAGGGTTCCAGGGCCCGAAACCAGGCGAACATTCCTGGTGTGACCAATTCATATCGCCAGGATTTTAGGGTCCTCCTCCTCCTCCTCCTCCTGCGTCTCCTCCTGTGTTTCCTCCTTTTGGCACGGAGGTGTTCTCCAAGAAGGCCAAGCCGGTCTCCCCTGGCGACGAGCACGGCTTCGGCAAGAAGGTCGCGGCGACCATGTGCCGCCTCCGCGAGGACAGCATCAGTTTTCCGGGAGCCAAAAGGAGAAGAAAGGTGAAGGAGACAGAGGACCAGGGGGAGGAGGAGGAGGAGGAGGAGGAGGAGGAGGAGGAGGAGGAGGAGGAGGAGGAGGAGGAGGAGGAGGTGGAGGAGGAGGAGGAGGAGGAGGAGGAGGAGGGGTGGAGGAGGAGGAGAGGAGGAGGAGGTGGAGGTGGAGGAGGAGGAGGAGGAGGAGGAGGAGGAGCAAGAAGAGGAGAAGGGAGGATGTGGAGAAGGAGGAGGTGGATGTGGAGGAGGAGGAGGAGGAGGAGGAGGAGGAGGAGGAAGAGGGGGAGGAGGAGAGGAGGAGGAGGAGGAGGAGGAGGAGGAGGGCAGCAGAAGAGGAGAAGGAGGATGTGGAGAAGGAGGAGGTGGATGTGGAGGAGGAGGAGGTGGAGGAGGAGGAGGAGGAGGGGAGGAGGAGGAGGGGGTGGAGGAATAGTAGGAGGAGCAGGAGGAGATGCAGGAGGAAGAGGAGGAGGAAGAGGAGGAGGAGGAGGAGATGCAGAAGGATGAGGATGATGATGATGATGATGATGATGATGATGATGATGATGATGATGAGGAGGAGGAGGAGGAGGAGGAGGAGGAGGAGGAACAGGAGGAGGAGGAGGAGGAAGAGGAGGAGGAAGAGGAGGAGGAGAACGAGAACGAGCACGAGAACGAGAACGAGATCGACCGATTCGACGTAGTCGATAAAACACACACACACACGACACGACTACACGACAAACAGGAAGCTGAAGTACCAGGACAAGTAGCACCAGGAGCGCGAGAAAATGCGACGCGAGGCCCAGGTAATACGTGAGCTTGTCGCACGACGCGTGAATTGAGCCCAAAGTCGTATTACCAAGGATTAATTTTTCATTGAACCAAGTGAAAACCAGCAGGCTAAGCTGAGACGAGTCCAGCTCGATACGGCTCATACCCAGACGCCTCAGACCAACGGGCATTTTCGAAAGAGATCGTCTCTTTCACAAACGGTCTCGCAACTGCCATAATAAATCGAACACCTTCTATCCTCTATACCTGTCTAAATTGGACCGTGACACTATGCACGGGAGTTCTGATCAACGGACAATCCATTCGAAGGAAGTACACATTGTAACAGTGTTGCAGCATGAAACGTAACATCTAATCCCATTGCAACCACCATCCACTGATGCACGGCTCAGAGTACTGACGGCCAGTACGTCCCAGCCAAGCAGATAAAATGAAGGCGAAATGCAAAACCAGCGAAAACGAATGCCACCATGAAGGCTCGGCTCAGAATGCGGACGGCCTGCACGTCTCCATCCCACGAATCAAACAAGCGCCTAGCATTGATAGCAAACATATTGAAACACGAGCTGAACTAGCAGCCCTGCTGCGCTGTCGGCAGAGGGTGCGGCAGCGGCAGGCTGGCCTCGAGCCGAGCCTGGCGAAGGCTCAGAAGTGACACTTGGCTCACCGCTGCCTTCATCAGGCTGCTGGGCGGGATCCACTCGGGCGGGCTGAGCGCCAGCTCCGTCCTGAGTCTTGCGGCGTTCCTTCTGCAATCTGGCATCGTGTGCAGCGTGATCTGCACGAGTGTCGTGGGTGTTCTTGATGTCGTCGCCAAAGAGTGGTGGCTTACAGCTTGAGGCCTGCTTCCCACTCCTCGTTGCGCTTGATTATCTGCCCCTTGTTTGTGTCCAGCATCTCGTAGTCGTCCATGTCAGTGAAGATGTCGGAGATGTCGACCTTGAGTTTGTCGGGTGAGACAACCACAAGATCACGAATATTGACAGTGGGAGTAACACCAACGACCTCAGGCTTGCGGTACGCCTCCGAGTGCGACGCGGCTGCGGTGGATGGCGTTTTTGGTCTCGAGCTCATTGCGGAGCTTGACGCACCACTTTTTTTCAAAGGTGATAGCCTGCTGCCACTTGGAGACGATGTCGATGTCTTTTTCAATCTTGGACTCGAGCAGCCGACACTGCTTATGAGTTTCCGTTATATGGTGTTGAAATGGCGGTTCATGAATTGTGACAGCACGTGGCCGATCAATTCTCTTTGGTATTGTTGTAGACACGGTAACGGCGATGCAGGTAACGGCGATGTAGGTTTCGGTATTGTTGGAACGCGCGGTTCGCGTTTTTCCTACAATTCGCAGTGTTGTTTTCGTTCAATACATCCGCATATGGGACATGTAGGAAAGTGTGGTTCGTGATTTCCTACACTTCGGTTTCCAGCATCACGTTTGAGCAACATCGCCGTTCGCGTGGCCTTGGTGTTGTTGAGCCAAGGCTTGATTTCCCAGCTTCGTAAGCGACTCCACCATCTGCTACACATCTGCACCAGGGTTATCTTCAGCAGGTGCAGGGCCAGGAGCACGAGTGAGACTGGGTCCTTCACCGGGGGCGCCAGTGTTAAGTCGGGCCTGTCCCTCTACACGAGGAATATGCAAACATAGTCAAACAATCGTATGGTGACGATAGTTTGATTATTTCTTGGCCCATTTTGGAGTATTCTTTGACTATTTTCTACTTTTCCTCCAAAATCCCCCTGTATGGGGGACAGGCCCGACTTAAGGCCAGTGGGTGATGTCGGCGCACGGGGCGGCGGGCCCGACTGACCTTTGTTGGTGCCACGGTGCTTGCAGAGCCAGTCGTGGGGAAGGTTCTTGCCGCGCAGACGCTTGGGTTGTGGAAGTCGATTAATGGAGAGAACGCGTGTTGCCAAATAATTTCCAGATGCCCAAAGCATGTTTCAAACCTGTTTTAATCTGCTGGAGCATGTTTGAAACATTCAATGATCGGATTGTTGGAGTGTCCATTGTCGTGGCATCCACAACGCTTGGAGTCCTGGCCAACCACTGCGAAGACGGGCCACCGTCGTGGTCCTTGCGGTCGCTCTGCCACGAGGACCGCCGCGGAGCGTTCCTTGCCGAGCGCGCCGCCGCGGCGCGCCGAGCAGGGGCCCATGGCGCTGGACCTCCCATGGCTGAGGCATCTTGGAGAAGGAAGCCAATGACGACGACGGACGACGACGACGACGGACGACAACGACGACGACGACGATGATGATGATGCTGATGATGATGATGCTGATGATGCTGATGATGATGATGATGGTGATGATGAGGATTATGAGGATGATCGGATGACGATGATGATGATGATGATGATGATGATGATGATGATGGTGATGGTGATGGTGATGGTGATGGTGATGGTGAAGATGGTGATGATGGTGATGATGAGGATGAGGAAAAGGAAGAAGAAGAGGAGGAAGAGGAGGTCGGGGGAAGACGTTGACCGCTTCCTCTTGCTTTCCCAGCCAAGGTTCTGGGGCTGTGGAGGACGTCGCGCGAAAATCCCCGAGAGCGCCCAGGAGCGCCCAGCGCGGAAACGCTCAGACATCGGCGGTATGGGACCCGAGGCCGTTGAATATTCGAATCCACGAGTTTTCAATCTTGGAGGCGATGAGGGTTTTGATTGAGGTTGTTCCATTTCGTGCGAGACGCACGGCTGCGGATGCGGCTCAGCATCGTCAACCATATGGTGCTGTTCTAGGTTTATACCGACCCTGCCCGCGGCAAACCCCGCCACCGTGCCTGCACTACAGCGCTGCGCTAAGGAAACCGAGTCTAGGATCAGCGCAATATAAACAGTGGGAGACCGACCGCAATCATCAGCGCAATTAACTGCTGGATTTTACATGCCAACACTCTGCAAGGATGGCGAACGTGCGCAAGTGTAGGCGCCCTCTAAGCAAGGCCATTGCCAGCTGCCGCAGGGAGGGCGGAGGGGGAGCGCGCGCGGCGACGTTTCGGGCCTAGTCAGCAAGGCCGCGCCCGCGCCAGCATCCCCAGAGCCGCGCGTGCCACGGCCGAGGCATGCTGCTGGAGGCGACGGCGGCGCTGTCCCTCGCATGGCAGCGTTGCTAGCCCAGCCAGGGCCCCCGCCCCCGCCTGCGTCGCCCCCTCATGACCCCGCCGACGGACAAGCTTAGGTCGGGCACGTTTCTCTTGAGGCAACTGGTCCATTTTCTAGTTGTTTGGTGCTGTAGTGCATGTGGTATTTATAATTTGTTGAGGCTATCCCGTGCGAGACTTCTTTGGAGAAGTTCAGGTCGACCGTGTATGAAGTTTGTACATTCCCGGTGCCCCACCCTTGTTTTTTTCGGGATGGATCTGAACTTCCCGGTGCGCGCCCGTGTGGGGCGGGCCCCAGGCGCCGTGCAGAGCTTTTGTCAGCGCCGCCAAGGGGTGACGTGCCCTTTCCCTTCGGTTTTGCCCCAGCGCGGGCGCGCGAGTATACAACATGACATTGAGCGTCGACCGCGCGTCAGCACAAGGCGACGCCACATTCAAACGCCGATGAGCGTGGCAGCAGTGCGCCGATCGCATGGAAATACGCGGCGCTGCCATTGGCGGACCGTCGAGTAGTTACCGCTTGCAGTTCACGCGTCGTTTGACGGTCGAGTTGTCTACAGTTCTTCATGTGGGGGGCGGGGGTCGATTTTCACGCAGACGCCGTCACATGCAACATGTCAGACGTCGATCACGCGCGGAGGCTATCACTTAGGACGTGTCGGGCGTGTGCCACACGCGAATTTCGTGACATTCTGGATTGTCGGATGTTGGTCGCATGCGGCAGCCGTCACATTTGACATGTCGGACGTGGGTCACGCGCGGAAGCCGTCGCATGTGGTGGGTCAGACGCGGAGCTCGTCACATGTGACATGTCGGACGTTGTTCGCGCGCGGGAGCCGTCACATGTGACATGTCGGGCGTTGGTCGCATGCTAAACCAGTGGTGGACACGGGTCCTGATCCCGACCCTTCGTCCGCGCGGTAGGGCGAAGGAGGAGGAACAAGAGGAGGAGGAGAAAGAACAGAGGAGGAGGAGAGGGGGAGGGGGGAGGACAAACTAGGTGCGCTCGCGTCATATATGACGTCTTACCCTTCTCTACCATCCTTTGCCATGGCGTCGATCTCTTCCATATTCGCACAGCCGGATGTAGCACCATGGCATAGCATTGCATGGGGTACCATGGTGTTGAATATTAACGCGTAACATGCCGTAGCATGACGTGGCGACACCCCAAGGTGGGGGGCCTTCGCGGCCCAAAAATCAACGAATCGACACCGACTGTGTAATCATATCAAAAATAGTTTCTATCCCTCTTTTCACACATTTATATGTATGTGTAGATGCATGTTCCCCGGTATATCTATATATACATACATATAGATATCTAGTTCGATGTATATATATATACATATATATATATATATATATATATATGTAGATAGGAGGGTGATCACGGGAATGATGATGATGCTGCTGATGATGATGATGCTGATGCTGATGCGGATGCTGGTGCTGCTGATATTGGTGCTGCTGATGATTATGGCGATGATGATGATGAGGAGGAGGAGGGGGAGGAAGATGTGGTGCAGGAGAAGGAGGAGGAGGAGGAGGAGGAGGAGGAGGAAAAGGAGAGGGATAACATGATGATGGGAAGGAGACTGCTTCTTGCCCTACGGGGGCCTCCTTGGGGCCCCTTGGGAGCTTCCTGAAAACTTATTCGGGGCTTCTTGGGGGCCCCATGGGACCTCTTCGGGCCTCTTGAGGGTTCCCTGGGCCGTCTTGGGATCAGACGGGTGTTCAGGTTCTGGCATGTTTGGGTTTTCGACCGCCCAAAACATTTCAAGGGGCCTCTTTTGGTCGTCTTTTTGGCTGTCTTGAGGCGCTTCGGCTCCGTCTAGGAGCCCTCTTGGGAACCCCTTGGACAATCTTTGAGTCCCCTTGGCCCGACTTGGGGCCCTCCTAAGGGTCTCTTGCGCTGTCTTGGAGCTATCTTGGAGGCCTCTTGAAGGCTTCTTGGGCCGTGCTGGGGGGTCAGAAACCCGAACAGACGAGAACCTCAACATCTTTCGAAAACCTTGCGGACATGGTTTTGGTCCTCCTCGGGTTCTCCAGGAAGGCCTCTTGGAGGTTCTCCGCCCGTCGTGGAGGCCTCTTGGGCTGTTATGAGGCCCTCTTGGGGACCTCTTGGGCCGTCTTGAGGCCGTCTTGAGAGGCTCCTGAGCTGTCGTGGGCCATCTTGAGCCGTTTTGTTGTCGTCTGAGCTGTCTTGGAAGCCGTTTCGGAGGCCATCTTGGCCGTCTGGAGGTCGAAAAGAACGCCAGACAGCATTTTTCGATTCACTCGCGCCGTGCAGGGGGGGGGAGGTTGGCCCTACTAGAAAACAACAATCTCCCAGACAACAGACGAGCATTCTAGCACGCCCACTCCATGCAGGCACGGTGGCGGATTCAACATTGCCTTGGTTGTAGGCTGTGCAGATCCGGTCTCAACAATTCTTCGCCGAATCCAGACGTCAAGCATTCGGCTCATATGTGTTGGCGAAGAGGTCAGGCTCTCCATCGCGAGACTTCCTATGGCCGGGCGTCTCAGGATGTCGGCCTATCCACCCTGCATGTCTCCCGAGTCCTCCCGACCCATGCTGCTCTGGTGAGGCGCGCGTGTTATGGCGAGCAAGAGTGTGCCGGCCACCGTCGCTCGACCCCGAGACATCTTCTTCGCCTCGCTCCCCCCCACCCACCGCCAGTGTTAGGGGGCCACAGGCGAACCCTACCCCTACCCCCCACGATTTCTGAGGTGGAGGGTGGGGTTCACTTCGCTCGGGAGCTCCCGGTCGAAGTGAACCCCACCCTCCCCCTCGGAAATCGTTGGGGTAGGGGTAGGGTTCGCCTGT
Source organism: Prorocentrum cordatum (assembly GCA_963575745.1). Lineage (NCBI taxonomy): Eukaryota > Dinophyceae > Prorocentrales > Prorocentraceae > Prorocentrum > Prorocentrum cordatum. The sequence continues at coordinate 54,397 of CAUYUJ010014554.1, forward strand.
GGCCCCCTACCGGTGTGAGCACGTCGAGGGCAAGGCAGTCATGGCAGCAGCGGCACGGAGGGGTGAAGCACTGGAGAACATTGGCACCGCAGGAGGGCGTGTCTGCCCCCGTCGTCAGCGCAGCCTACGACGTGCCGCAGAAGGCGATCGACGAGGTGCGCTGGGGTTCCTGCAGGGGGGGGGCCCATGCCAAGAAGCACCCCCTGCTCGCCTCCAGAGCGCCCTGGGTTTCGTGGGTTTCGATGGTTTTGCTGTGGAAGGCGTGACGTTCCCTCCAACAAAAATCAATGGACGCCCTCGGGTCGCAGGGTTGGGTTTCTTGTGGAAGCTTTCTTGTCGACTGGCCTCCACTGTAATTACCCTGACTCCTTGTTGCAGTACCTGCCCGACGGAAGGACGGACAAGGGTACACATGAAATTGGGGTTGTGATGGAATTGAATCCGATGGGATTTGGGGGAGGAGAGGGATGCACGGGCCGAGTGGAGTGGAGTATTCGGAACAACAGAGAGCGAGAGACAGAGAGAGAACGAGAGAGAGAGCGAAAGACAATTATAGAGTATCGTTAGGGGCCGGATATCAGAGTAGCGCTCTGTGAATGCTTGCGAATCTGGCGCAGCCACTGGGAGGCACGACTGCGAGCGAATCAGAAGAAGCGCAGTCTGCTGATGGGAGCCCAAGCGGTTCAATCATAATTGGGGTCTCGTGGAATCTGGGGCTTGCATGATCAGAACGCCGGCACGCGATTCTGAGGGTGCGGCTGGTCGAGCGTGCTTTATCCTTCGCTGGGGTTCCACTGGCGGTCTCGCATCGGCGCAGCAAGGCGTGGGCATTTGTTTCGAGGTGGGATATGTTGAAATTCCTCGGAGGAGGTATTTGCAAGACCTCATTGGGCGGGAGATCTGGGAATGGGAGTAACGGACCCCGCTATAGAACACGAGTCCCCCATGATGTGGATGGTGATCATGATGTTCGCATGCTTCGTGTGGAAACATCGCGCATGAAGGTAACATGTTGTTGTTGTTGTTGTTGTTGTTGTTGTTGTTGAACTTTCATTTCTGAAGAATAATTATTGTTGATCCCCCCCGTCCTGTGCACACTGTTTTTTACCTAACAGCGTAGACTGATAGGTTTCTAGTTACCTAACAGCGAAGACTGATAGGTTTCTAGTGGGATCAAAAGAGAGCAGCAGATCACTCCACAGGGGGGTCCGGGCAGGTGTTGGGAGTTGCCGGGCGGCAGGTGCCGGGCTCGTTTTTCACCAACAGTCACACACTTCGTGCTCTTCGCCTTCCCAGAACTCCATTCCCAGGCCACATTCTGAATACCCGGATGCAACAGTCACACACTTCGTGCTCTTCGAGATCCCAGAACGCCATTCCCGGGCCACATTCTGGAGGGCCGGATGCAACAGTCACACACTTCGTGCTCTTCGAGTTCCCAGAACTCCATTCCCGGGCCACATTTTGGATGCCCGGAGCCAACTGTAGGCCACTTCGTGCTCTTCGATTTCCCAGAACTCCATTCCCGGGCCACATTTTGAATGCCCGGAGCCAACTGTAGGCCACTTCGTGCTCTTCGAGTTCCCAGAACTCCATTCCCGGGCCACATTTTGAATGCCCGGAGCCAACTGTAGGCCACTTCGTGCTCTTCGAGTTCCCAGAACTCCATTCCCGGGCCACATTTTGAATGCCCGTAGCCAACTGTAGGCAACTTCGTGCTCTTCGACTTCCCAGAACTCCCATTCCTGGGCCACATTTTCAGCAGGGGCAAGAGCACGACGAGGAGGAGGACGAGCAAGACCAGGAGGACGAGGACGAGCAGGAGCAGGACGAGGAGCAGGAGGAGCAGGAGAAGAAGGACGAGCAGGAGGAGGAGGAGGACGAGCAGGAGGAGGAGGACGACCAGGAGGAGGAGGACGACCAGGAAGAGGAGGAGGAGGAGGAGGAGGAGGGGGAGGAGTACCAGGAGGAGGAGGAGGAGGAGGAGGAGGAGGAGGAGGAAGAGGAGGAGGAGGAGAGGAGGAGGAGGAGGAGGAGGAGGACGAGGAGAGGAGGAGGGGGGGGGAGAGTACCAGGAGGAGGAGAACGAGGACCACCAGGAGGAGGAGGAGGAGGAGGAGGAGGAGGAGGAGAGAGGAGGAGGAGGACGAGCAAGACGAGGAGGACGAGAACGAGGACGACCAGGAAGAGGAGGAGGAGGAGGAGGAGGAGGAGGGGGAGGACTACCAGGAGGAGGAGGAGGAGGAGGAGGAGGAGGAGGAGGAGGAGGAGGAGGACGAGGAGGAGGAGGAGGAGGAGGACGAGGAGGAGGAGGGGGGGGGAGAGCACCAGGAGAGGAGAACGAGGACCACCAGGAGGAGGAGGAGGAGGAGGAGGAGGAGGAGGAGGAGGAGAGCACCAGGAGGAGGAGGACGAGCAAGACGAGGAGGACGAGAACGAGGACGAGCAGGAGGAAGAGGAGGAGGAGGAGGAGGAGGAGGAGGAGGAGCAGGAGAAAGAGGAGAGGAGGAGGCAGGCTGAGGCTGAGGCTGTGACTGCGACTGCCGTTGCCGCTGCGACTGTCATCGCGAATGCGACTACGACTGCGAGAACAGCAGAATTCGACAACTGGATTTTCATCTGAATCTTAAGGGGAATGCTTTCAGATATGCTTCTACACATCGCTGTTAGGTTGCTTTGCCGGGATAATGGGATCAAAAGAGAGCAGCAGATCACTCCACAGGGGGGTCCGGGCAGGTGTTGGGAGTTGCCGGGCGGCAGGTGCCGGGCTCGTTTTTCACCAACAGTCACACACTTCGTGCTCTTCGACTTCCCAGAACTCCATTCCCAGGCCACATTCTCAATACCCGGATGCAACAGTCACACACTTCGTGCTCTTCGAGATCCCAGAACGCCATTCCCGGGCCACATTTAGAATAACCGGATGCAACAGTCATACACTTCGTGCTCTTCGAGTTCCCAGAACTCCATTCCCGGGCCACATTCTGGAGGGCCGGATGCAACAGTCACACACTTCGTGCTCTTCTATTTCCCAGAACTCCATTCCCGGGCCACATTTTGAATGCCCGGAGCCAATTGTAGGCCACTTCGTGCTCTTCGAGTTCCCAGAACTCCATTCCCGGGCCACATTTTGAATGCCCGGAGCCAACTGTAGGCCACTTCGTGCTCTTCGAGTTCCCAGAACTCCATTCCCGGGCCACATTTTGAATGCCCGTAGCCAACTGTAGGCAACTTCGTGCTCTTCGACTTCCCAGAACTCCCATTCCTGGGCCACATTTTCAGCAGGGGCAAGAGCACGACGAGGAGGAGGACGAGCAAGACCAGGAGGACGAGGACGAGCAGGAGCAGGACGAGGAGCAGGAGGAGCAGGAGAAGAAGGACGAGCAGGAGGAGGAGGAGGACGAGCAGGAGGAGGAGGACGACCAGGAGGAGGAGGACGACCAGGAAGAGGAGGAGGAGGAGGAGGAGGAGGAGGGGAGGGGAGGAGTACCAGGAGGAGGAGGAGGAGGAGGAGGAGGAGGAGGAGGAGGAGGAAGAGGAGGAGGAGGAGGAGGAGGACGAGGACGAGGAGGAGGAGGAGGGGAGGGGAGGGACGAGGAGGAGGAGGAGAGGGGGGGAGGAGGTACCAGGAGGAGGAGAACGAGGATCACCCAGGGAGGAGGAGGAGGAGGAGGAGGAGGAGGAGGAGGAGGAGGAGGAGGAGGAGAGAACACCACGAGGAGGAGGACGAGCAAGACGAGGAGGACGAGAACGAGGGCGACCAGGAAGAACCAGGAAGAGGAGGAGGAGGAGGAGGAGGGGAGGGGGAGGACTACCAGGAGGAGGAGGAGGAGGAGGAGGAAGAGGAGGAGGAGGACGAGGAGGAGGAGGAGGAGGAGGACGAGGAGGAGGAGGGGGGGGGAGAGCACCAGGAGGAGGAGAACGAGGACCTCCAGGAGGAGGAGGAGGAGGAGGAGGAGGAGGAGGAGGAGAGAGCACCAGGAGGAGGAGGACGAGCAAGACGAGGAGGACGAGAACGAGGACGAGCAGGAGGAAGAGGAGGAGGAGGAGGAGGAGGAGGAGGAGGAGGAGGAGCAGGAGAAAGATGAGGAGGAGGAGGAGGAGGCAGGCTGAGGCTGAGGCTGTGACTGCGACTGCCGTTGCCGCTGCGACTGTCATCGCGAATGCGACTACGACTGCGAGAACAGCAGAATTCGACAACTGGATTTTCATCTGAATCTTAAGGGGAATGCTTTCAGATATGCTTCTACACATCGCTGTTAGGTTGCTTTGCCGGGATAGTTGTCAATTGAAGTGCCCTTCCCGGGGCTCGCACCTTGTTTTTTTACCAGGGACAGTCTTGAGGGTCAAACTGTGTCGTTGGCCCCCGGTTTACAACAACAACGGCTCCCGCCTGATACTCCCTCACAATGTATTGAAGAATCGCGCTTTCGCTTGGGACTTCCTTGCAAGTTACCACCAGATCGCGGCTCCCGCTTGATACTTCGTCACAATTTGTTAAATAATTACCTAACATCGAAGACTGATAGGTTTCTAATAGTCTAAAAAAAGAGCAGCACATTACTCCAACATTACTCCACAGGGGGGTCTGGGCAGCCGTTGGGGAGCCGTTGGGGGCCGTTGGGGGGCCGTTGGGGTTTGCCGGGGGGGATCGTTTTTCGCATACAGTCACACACTTCGTGCTTTTCGATTTCCCAGAACTCCATTCCCGGGCCACATTCTGAATGCCCGGAACCAACTGTACGCCACTTCGTGCTCTTCGACTTCCCAGAACTCCATTCCCGGGCCACATTTTGGATGCCCGGAGCCAACTGTAGGCCACTTCGTGCTCTTCTATTTCCCAGAACTCCATTCCCGGGCCACATTTGGATGCCCGGAGCCAACTGTAGGCCACTTCGTGCTCTTCGAGTTCCCAGAACTCCATTCCCGGGCCACATTTTGAATGCCCGGAGCCAACTGTAGGCCACTTCGTGGTCTTCGAGTTCCCAGAACTCCATTCCTGGGCATGAATTTGAATGCCCGGAGCCAACTGTAGGCCACTTCGTGTTCTTCGAGTTCCCAGAACTACATTCCCGGGCCACATTTTGAATGCTGAGGCAGGCTGAGGCTGAGGCTGAGGAAGGCTGATGCTGAGGCAGGCTGAGGCTGAGGCTGAGGCTGATGCAGGCTGAGGCTGAGGCAGGCTGAGGCTGAGGCCGAGGCTGAAGGCAGACTGAGGCTGAGGCTGAAGCAGGCTGAGGCTGAGGCTGAGGCAGGCTGACGCTGAGGCAGGCTGAGGCTGAGGCTGAGGCTGATGCAGGCAGAGGCTGAGGCAGTCTGAGGCTGAGGCCGAGGCTGAAGGCAGACTGAGGCTGAGGCTGAGGCAGGCTGAGGCTGAGGCTGAGGCAGGCTGAGGCTGAGGCTGAGGCAGGCTGATGCTGAGGCAGGCTGAGGCTGAGGCTGAGGCTGATGCAGGCTGAGGCTGAGGCAGGCTGAGGCTGAGGCCGAGGCTGAAGGCAGACGGAGGCTGAGGCTGAAGCAGGCTGAGGCTGAGGCTGAGGCAGGCTGAGGCTGAGGCTGAGGCAGGCTGATGCTGATGCAGGCTGAGGCTGAGGCTGAGGCAGAGGCAGGCTGAGGCTGAGGCAGGCTGAGGCTGAGGCCGAGGCTGAAGGCAGATTGAGGCTGAGGCTGAAGCAGGCTGAGGCTGAGGCAGAGGCAGGTTGAGGCTGAGGCTGAGGCAGGCTGATGCTGAGGCTGGCTGATGCTGAGGCTGGCTGATGCTGAGGCAGGCTGAGGCTGAGGCTGAGGCTGATGCAGGCTGAGGCTGAGGCAGGCTGAGGCGGAGGCCGAGGCTGAAGGCAGACTGAGGCTGAGGCTGAAGCAGGCTGAGGCTGAGGCCAAGGCAGGCTGAGGCTGAGGCTGAGGCAGGCTGAGGCTGAGGCAGGCTGAGGCTGAGGCTGAGGCTCTTGCAGGCTGAGGCTGAGGCAGGCGGAGGCTGAGGCCGAGGCTGAAGGCAGACTGAGGCTGAGGCTGAAGCAGGCTGAGGCTGAGGCTGAGGCAGGCTGAGGCTGAGGCTGATGCAGGCTGAGGCTGAGGCAGGCTGAGGCTAAGACTGAGGCTGATGCAGGCTGAGACTGCGGCAGGCTGAGGCTGAGGCGGAGGCTGAAGGCAGACTGAGGCTGAGGCTGAAGCAGGCTGAGGCTGAGGCTGAGGCAGGCTGAGGCTGAGGCTGAAGCAGGCTGATGCTGAGGCAGGATGAGGCTGAGGCTGAGGCTGATGCAGGCTGAGGCTGAGGCAGGCTGAGGCTGAGGCCAAGGCTGAAGGCAGACTGAGGCTGAGGCTGAAGCAGGCTGAGGCTGAGGCTGAGGCAGGCTGAGGCTGAGGCTGAGGCAGGCTGATGATGAGGCAGGCTGAGGCTGAGGCTGAGGCTGAGGCAGGCTGAGGCTGAGGCAGGCTGAGGCTGAGGGCCGAGGCTGAAGGCAGACTGAGGCTGAGGCTGAAACAGGCTGAGGCTGAGGCTGAGGCAGGCTGAGGCTGAGGCTGAGGCAGGCTGATGCTGAGGCAGGCTGAGGCTGAGGCTGAGGCTGATGCAGGCTGAGGCTGAGGCAGGCTGAGGCTGAGGCCGAGGCTGAAGGCAGACTGAGGCTGAGGCTGAAGCAGGCTGAGGCTGAGGTTGAGGCAGGCTGAGGCTGAGGCAGGCTGAGGCTGAGGCTGAGGCAGGCTGAGGCTGAGGCTGTGACTGCGACTGCCGTTGCCACTGCGACTGCCATCGCGAATGCGACTACGACTGCGAGAACAGCAGAATTCTACAACAGGATTCTCATCTGAATCTTAAGGGGAATGCTTCCCGATATGCTTCTACACATCGCTGTTAGGTTGCTTTGCCGGGATAATCTCAGCTCTGATTGGTTTCCTGGCAAACTACCACCGAATCGCGGCCTCCGCCTGAACACTCCTCACAATTTATTACATCGCTTCGCTCATCCGCCGGCCCATATCATACCTATACTGTGGCTAGCGAGTTTTGGCGGCTCTTGGGGCGTTTTGGGCCCCTTGGGGCCCTCTTTGGGCTCTTGGGGCGCCTCTTGGGGCGTCTTGGGGGCTCTTGGGGGCCTCTTGGGGCCTTTTGGGGCCTCCTGGGGCCTTCTGGGGCGGAGGGCCGATTTTTCAGTTTCGTTTCCTCTAGAGCCCCTCTCGGTCCAGTTCTTGGTGCCTCTCTGGTCGGTATTGGGCGGCACTTGGGCCGTCTTGGGGGCCGAAAAAGCCAGAACGCAAAAAACATAGAAAAAACAATGAAAATCAACGATTTTGGCCTCTTGGGGCCCTCTTCGGAGGCCTCTTGGAAGGCCCTTGGGGCGTCTTGGAGGCCTCTTGGGCTGTCTTGGGGCCCTGTTGGGCGTCTTCGGGCGATCTTTGGCCGTCTCGGGGCCCTCTTGGACCGTCTTGGAGGCTTCTTGGGGACCTCTTGGCCCGTCCTGGGGCCCTGTAACAGGGCTCCGGCATCTCTGGCCCGACCTTGCCGGGACCTTGCCGGGGACTTGCCGGGACCTTGCCGGGGACTTGCCGGGACCTTGCCGGGGTACTTTTCGTCTGGGGACCCCCAGGGGCCGCCCCGCGCGCGCGAACTAGAAATACTGTTAACCAGGTACCGGAGATCTTAGCACGCCCTGGCCCGTTGGGCCGGCGAATTCAAATGCCGCTCCTCGACATGCAGGAATCGCGCTCCCGTTACATATTGCCTGGCGGTTCAATTTATGCTTCAACGAACCGCCCGCTCGACCCGCCCGTCTGGGCCTGCCCGCCCGACCAGCCCGTTAGGGACTGCAGTCGCCGCTCGCTGCCTTTCGCCCGCCTTCGATGCCCCTCGCTACCCGTACTGGTTCCGCGGACGCCTTCGCTCGCTGCCCTTCGTGGCCCCGTTGCTGCCCTCAGTGGCCCCGTCGCTGCCCAGTGTGTCCCCGCATTATATGCCCTTCGTGGCCCCCGCTCGCAGTCGCCCGTCGTGGCCCCGTACGCACGCCCTTCGTGGCCCCGCTGTCGCTCTTCGTGGCCCTCTCGCTGCCCTTCGTGGCCCCTTTGTTGCCCTCAGTGGCCCCGCTGTCGCCCTTTGTGGCCCCATATGCGAATGCCCTTCGTGGCCCCCGCTCGTTCGCGCTCGTCGCCCGTCGTGGCCCCATGTGCATGCCCTTCGTTGCCCCGCTGTCGCCCTTCGTGGCCCCCTCTCTGCCCTTCGTTGGCCCGTTTCTGCCCTCAGCGGCCCCGTCGCTGCCCTCTGTGGCCCCGGATCAATTGCCTTTCGTGGCCCCCGCTCGTTCGCGCCTTTTCGTGGCCCCATACGCATGCCCTTCGTGGCCCCGCTGTCGCCCTTCGTGGCCCCCTCGCTGCCCTTCGTGGCCAACTTTCTAAGCTCAGTGGCCCCGCTGTCGCCCCTTTTTGGCCCCGTATACGAATGCCCTTCGTGGCCCCCGCTCGTTCGCACCCGTCGTGGCCCCATATGCATGCCCTTTGTGGCCCCGCTGTCGCCCTTCGCGGCCACCTCTCTGCCCTTCGTGGCCCGGGTGCTGCCCTCAGCGGCTCCGTCGGTGCCCTTTGCGGCCCCCTATGCGTATGCCTTTCGGGGTCCCCGCTCGTTCGCGCCCGTCGTGGCCCAAGCCAACATCGGCTCTCGCCTGATACTTCCTTGCACTTTTTGGGAGAATCGCGCTCTCGCTTTGGACTTCCTCGCAACCATACGCATGCCCTTCGTAGCCCCGCTGTCGCCCTTCGTGGCCCTCTCGCTGCCTTCGTGGTCCCTTTGCTGCGCTCAGTGGTCCCGCTGTCGCCCTTTGTGGCCCCATATACGAATGCCCTACGTGGCCCCCGCTCGCTCGCGCACGTCGTGGCCCCAGATGCGTGCCCTTCGTGGTCCCGCTGTCGCCCTTCGCGGCCACCTCTCTGCCCTTCGTGGCTCGGGTGCTGCCCTCAGCGGCTCCGTCGGTGCCCTTTGCGGCCCCCTATGCGTATGCCTTTCGGGGTCCCCGCTCGTTCGCGCCCGTCGTGGCCCGCGCCAACAACGGCTCTCGCCTGATACTTCCTTGCACTTTTTGGGAGAATCGCGCTCTCGCTTTGGACTTCCTCGCAGCCATACGCATGCCCTTCGTAACGGCCCTTCGTAGCCCCGCTGTCGCCCTTCGTGGCCCTCTCGCTGCCTTCGTGGTCCCTTTGCTGCGCTCAGTGGTCCCGCTGTCGCCCTTTGTGGCCCCATATACGAATGCCCTACGTGGCCCCCGCTCGCTCGCGCCCGTCGTGGCCCCATATGCATGCCCTTCGTGGCCCCGCTGTCGCCTTTGTGGCTCCCTCGCTGTCCTTCGTGGCCCCGGTGCTGCCCTCAGCGTCCCCGTCGCTGCCCTCTGTGGCCGCGGATGAATTGACCTTCGTGGTTCCCGCTCGCTCGCGCCCTTCGTGGCCCCATACGCATGCCCTTCGTGGCCCCGCTGTCGCCCTTCGTGGCCCTCTCGCTGCCTTCGTGGTCCCTTTGCTGCGCTCAGTGGTCCCGCTGTCGCCCTTTGTGGCCCCATATACGAATGCCCTACGTGGCCCCCGCTCGCTCGCGCCCGTCGTGGCCCCATATGCATGCCCTTCGTGGCCCCGCTGTCGCGTTTGTGGCGCCCTCGCTGTCCTTCGTGGCCCCAGTGCTGCCCTCAGCGGCCCTGTCGCTGCCCTCTGTGGCCGCGGATTAATTGACCTTCGTCGTTCCCGCTCGTTCGCGCCGTTCGTGGCCCCATACGCATGCCCTTCGTGGCCCCGCTGTCGCCCTTCGTGGCCCCCTCGCTGCCCTTCGTGGCTTACTTTCTGCGCTCAGTGGCCCCGTTGTCGCCCTTTCAGGCCCCATATATGTATGCCCTTCGTGGCCCCCGCTCGTTCGCGCCCGTCGTGGTCCCATATGCATATCCTTCGTGGCCCCGCTGTCGCCCTTCGTGGCCCCCTCTCTGCCCTTCGTGGCCCCGTTTCTGCCCTCAGTGGCCCCGTTGCTGCGTTCTGCGGCCCCCTAAACGTATGCTCTTCGGGGCCCCCGCTCGTTCGCGCCCGTCGTGGCCCCATATGCATGCCCTTCGTGGCCCCATTGCTGCCCGTCGTCGCTTTGCTTGCAATTCGTGGCCCCCTCGAGACCTTCGTGGTCCACTTGCTGCCCCCTGTGGCCCCGCTGTCGCTTTTTTTCGCCCCATATATGTATGCCCTTCGTGGCCGCCGCTCGCGTCCTTCGTGGTCCCTTCGCTGCCCTTCGTGGCCCTGTTGTCGCCGTTTGCGGCCCCCTCGTTGCCCTTCGTGGCCCCGTTTCTGCCCTCAGTGGCCCCGTCGCTGCCCTCTGTGGCCCCGTATCCGTATGCCCTTCGTGGCCCCATTGCTGCCCTCAGTGGCCCCGCTGTTGCCCTTCGTGGTCCCTTTGCTGCACTTCGTGGCCCCGCTGTCCTTCGCGGCCCCTTCGCTGCCCTTCGTGGCCCCGTTGCTGCCCTCAGTGGCACCGTCGCTGCCCCTCGTGCTCCACTGTGCCCTCCGTTGGCAATTTGCTCCACGTGGCCCTTGAGCTGCCTTCGTGGCCGCAGCGCGGCGCACGCGCCATGGTTGCACGTCGTTGCCCCGTTGCTGCCCTTCGTGGCCATATTTCTGCCCTCCCTGGCTCCAGCTCGCTCCTGCTCTCAGTGGCTTCCTCGCTGGCCGTCGTGGCCTTATTTTGTCTTCTGCGGCGCTCGCTCGCTCCTGCGCCCATGACCTCCTCGGCGCGCTTCAAAGATCCAGTACTATCGCAAAGAGGGTTGCGTAGCGGACAAGCGGGTCCTGCGGTTAATGGGAATGATGCTACCTCTGTAGCCGGTCCTCTCAAGTCGAGTTGTTCTCTTTGTCTGGTCGCGCGAACCCAGATGGCTACCGAAGTCTCGGCGCGCATCCTGGGCCAGCCTTGCAGCTGGCTGTCGGCCACCACGGGGCAGTGCCGCCCCGGGTACGTGGTGGCCGTCCGGGTGGACGAGAGGGTTCTGGTGAGCAGGGATCAGTAACGAGTGCATCCAGTCAGAACGCGCAGGCTGCCCTCGTAAGGTTGCGTATCGGCGTCCTCGTTTCAACGTGGTCCGCCGCGTCTGCGCCGTGCGTAAGTTGCCGCTTAAGGCTGGTGCGCTTTAGCGCACACTTTGGTGTGTTTCCCCATCAAACAGCTTGCCAGTGAGGGTCTAGCCTTAAGAAGCGAGTGCGTGGATCGCCGGATCCCGAATCGGTAGGGCGACGTGGCCTCCCGTTGCCTCCCGTCGCCTCCCGCCGCGTATCTTTGCTTCCCGATGTTTTTGGTTTTCTGCCAGCGCTTCCCGTTGTTTTCCATCGCCTCCCGTTGCCTCCGGTAAATACGCAAGGAATGAAAATACCCCGTAAAAAAGGGTACGTTCGAAGACAAAGAGGGCGGGTATCCAGGAATTGGGATATGCATATTGAATGACACGGTAGCAGACAAGAGCGAACAGTCTTAACATGATTATTTTTGTTTGTTGTTGTTGTTGTTGTTGTTGTTGTTGAACATTATTACTTCTAAAGAATAATTATTGTTGGGGCCCCTGGTGCACGGCCCCCTCGCCGCGCCTAGGCCGCAGCCATGTTTTCATCATTTTCGTGAGGAAGTCTCCGGCAAAACGGGTTGGTCCGGATCCGGTTGTTTTGTTCCCCCCCGCTTTCCCTGGCAAAAAACAATATAAAATTACATTTCTTGTTCTAACATAACCAAACTTCAAGAATCCTTGCAAAAAATAAGGTAAAGTGGACATTCGCGCGCGCAAGACGAAATCCTTCCAAAACCTTAGTGTTCGTAGCGGTATTAACATAAAAACATCAAAAAACCAATGGTTTTTCAAAAAAAAAAAAATGTCAACATTTCATCCCGCGCGCTCTTGCGGATTCGTAGGAAACCCAACACTTTTTAAACATTTCTGTCAAACGGGCTTTTGCGAGCAACTTTTTCGTGCTTCGAACTTCTCCAACAACGGTTGCGCACCTGCCAGGGCCATCATCCCTGTCAAATAATACCATGCGGGACACATTCGTTTTTTCTTCGCGCGCGCACGCCGAAATCTTCAAAAACCATTGGGTTTCTTGGAATTTTAGCCACGGTCGTCCGCAGCCACGAAGTGAAGTGTCCGAACGTCATAGGGCGGGAAGCTGGGTGTGGGTGGTGGCGAAGAGTCGTTTGGAAATGTGGTAGAGCTTGAACCGGCCCCCCCACAAAGTGGGGGTATTGGCGGGCGTCGTATGAAAACCCTGGCACTGGTGAGAACGGAGTGTCCCCACGTGCTAGTAATTGTTGTTGTTGTTGTTGTTGTTGTTGTTGTTGTTGTTGTTGTTGTTGAATTTTCATTTCTGAAGAATACATTGTTGACCCCCCCGTCCAGAGCACATTTTTTTGTCGATTGAAGTGCCTTTTCCGGGGCTCGCTCCCGGTTTTTTATCAGGGGAAATCTTGAAGGTCAAAGTGCGTTGTTGGCCTCCGGTTTATAACAAGGCTCCCGCCTGATATTTCCTCACAATTGATTGAAGAATCGCGCTCTCGCTTTGGACTTCTTCGCAATTTACCACCGAATGGCGTCTCCCGCTTGGTATTTCTTTACAATTTATTGAAGAATCGCACTCTCGCTTTGGATCCCCTCGCAACTTACCACCGAATCGCGGCCCCCGCCTGACATTTCCTTACAATTTATTCATATCCCGCTCCTCGACACTCAGGAATCGCGCTCCCGTTACATATTGCCTGGCGGTTCAAGCAGAATTTACGCTTCGACGACCCGCCCGCTCGACCCGCCCGTCTGGGCCTGCCCGCCCGACCAGCCCGTTAGGGACTGCAGTCGCCGCTCGCTGCCGTTCGCCCGCCTTCGATGCCCCTCGCTGCCCGTGCTTGTTCCGCGGTCGCCTTCGCTCGCTGCCCTTCGTGGCCCCGTTGCTGCCCTCAGTGGCCCCGTCGCTGCCCATTGTGGCCCCGCATTATATGCCCCTCGTGGTCCCCGCTCGCAGTCGCCCGTCGTGGCCCCATACGCATGCCCTTCGTAGCCCCACTGTCGCCCTTCGTGGCCCTCTCGCTGCCCTTCGCGGCCCCTTTGCTGCCCTCAATGGCCCCGCTGTCGCCCTTTTTGGCCCCGTATACGAATGCCCTACGTGGCCCCCGCTCGTTCGCGCCCGTCGTGGCCCCATATGCATGCCCTTCGTGGTCCCGCTGTCGCCCTTCGCGGCCCCCTCTCTGCCCTTCGTGGCCCCGTTTCTGCCCTCAGCGGCCCCGTCGCTGCCCTCTGTGGCCCCGGATTAATTGCCCCTCGTGGCCCCCGCTCGCTCGCGCCCTTCGTGGTCCCATGCGCATGCGTTCCGCTCGTATCCGCGTGGCCCCATTTTTCGACGTTCTTTCCCAGTCTTTTCTACTCTTTCCCTTTATCTTCATTTTCATTTCGTTCGTACTCCGTTGTGCTATTCCTCAGTTCTTCGCATTCCGCCCGCTCCCCCCCAGGCCACCCCATCCCACCCCAACAATCTCCACCCCTTCCCGCTCGCATTCCGTATTTCTCCAAAATTATTCCCAGTCCCTGTTCCAGATTCCTCCGTGCGCCCCCCGCTCCTCCGCACTCCTCCTGGTTCCTCTTCTCCACTCCTTGCCGCTCCTCCTCCTGAGACCCTACTCTTGTTCACTCCATCCCAACCCACTGCGCATCCCCGCGCTCCTCTCGACGCGGTTGCAGTTTTCACTATCCTTCCGCCCCGCTCTCCCAACATCCCGTTTCCTTTCAGCGTTCCACGAAACTGGTTTCTGACACCAGTTCGCAGCTGTGCGTCCCCCCGTGGGGGTATCCACGATATGTTCTTTCGAGGGAGTGGTGCGTGGCGCTGTCTATGGCGCGACCCATGGCGAAGCATATTGTTAACCTGTGTCGGAGTGGCTGGCGCAAGCTGAATCGCCACTCGCAGCGCAAACCATCGTCCTCCCTCCTTCTTGCCCCTCCCCTCCCTCCCCCCAGTGCCCTTCGTCCTTCGTTTTCAAGGGCTTCACCAACCGCGCGTGGCAGGGAATGAATATACCCCCCAAAAAAGGGGGTACGATCGAATACGAAGTGGGCGGGTTTCCAGGTTTTGGGATATGCGTATTGAGCGGCACGCGAACAGATAAGAGCGAACAGTCTTAGCATGATTGTTGTTGTTGTCTTTTTGTTCTGGACCCCGCTCCAAACGTCTTGTGTGACGGCCGTGGGGCCCGAGGCCGCTTCCCCCCCAGGGGTTGAACCTATCCAAATGGCCCTGCCGCTGCGGTTTGTTACTCGCGACGCCGGAAGACGGGGCAGTGCCGGCCGCGTCGACGATGGGGGCGATGATTTATCAAGAGGGGGGTGGATGACACGGCTGGGGCCATTCATTCTGCCCAGATTCCAGGGCCGGACCTGACTGAATGCGTCTCTTGCCCCCCGCCCCCTGGGCCCCGCGCGTGCCTCGGGCGACCTTCCGTCCTGGACGCCCCCCCCCCTCTCTTGGACTCCCCTAAGTGGGTGGCTCGTGGCGCGTTCCGCCCCTCGTGCGAATGTGGCGCGCGTCGTCGCCCGGAGCCGGCGGCGTTGGCTTCGCCCGCGCCCGCGCCCCAAATCCACGGATCCGTAATGCATGCTTGCGTGCCCCTCCTCTTCCTCCTCCTCCTCCTCCTCCCCTCCTCGTCGTCCTCCTCCTCCTCCTCCTCCTCCTCCTCCTCCTCCTCCTCCCCCTCCTCGTCCTCGTTGTCCTCGTCGTCGTCCTCCTCCTCCTCCTCCTCCTCCTCCTCCTTTTCCTCCTTTTCCTTTTTTTTTTTTTTTCTCCTCCTTCTCCTCCTTCTTCTCCTTCCCTCTCCCCCCTCCATCCTCCTCCTCCTCCTCCTCCTCCTCCTTCCCGTCCTCCTCCTCCTCCTCCCCCTCCTCGTTCTCCTCCTCCTCCCCTCCTCTCCCTCCTTCTCCTCCTCCTCCCTCCTCCCTTCCCCTCCCTCTTTCCGTTTCCTCCCCTCCTCCTCCTCTCCTCCTCCTCCTCCTCCTCCTCCTCCTCCTCCTCCTCCTCCTCCTCCTCCCCCCTCCTCCCCCCCCTCTCCTCCTCCTCCTCCTCCTCCTCCTCCTCCTCCCTTCCCGTCCTCCTCCTCCTCCTCCTCCTCCTCCTCTTCCTCCTCCTCCTCTTCCCCCTCCGTTCCAATCTACGGATCCGCGTGCGCCTGACAGCAATCGGCGCGGAAGGGGGGCGGCGTCCGCAGCGCCGCGGCGGTGCGCGTGCGGCCCCTGCAGGTCGTCCGGAGATCGCAGGGGGAGCACACCTGGTTCGGGTGGAACCAGGCGCCGCCCCGGCCCCCCCCGCCCGCTGCCGCCCGCGGACCGCGGAGGGGGCCGGCGCGCCGCCACCGGGTTCGGCCAGGGCCATCTTGGGCGCCAGGGCGTGTGCGCAACCTTGCTTGGCCCACGAGGTGGGCGGGGGCGGGGCGGCGCGCCCACTCAGACGTCCAGCGCTTTGGGAGGATCGAGGCACCGCTTTTTCATCCATTTCGGCGCCCGGCGGGCTGTTTTCGGGCCCTGGGACTATCAAAGCAGCGCCTCGGGATGTAACGTTGGTCCCCAAGGAGGGGTCGAGTGCTCCAGTGGGTGAGGGGGGGGGCGGGTTGGGCGGCCTTCTCTCAGCGCAGCAGACACGCAATGCTTTGGCCGAAAATCCTGGCAGACGTCGCTGTCTCTATCCGACCTGGGCGGCATGCGTCGCTGGAGGTGCATCGTGAGGATGTCTCATCCAAATCACAGTTTTGTTGTTCAAGCGAGGTGCCAGAAAACATGCGCGAAGCGAGCACAACCTCTGCGCCCCTCGGAATTCCAACGATGTTGCAGCACACCATTTGGCCAGCTTCATGGGCACGGTGTCCGCCGAACGCGCACAGAGCATCGCCAACCGCTCGCGCACCTCCGGCCCCTCCTGCTCTCTTCCTCCCCTCTCCCTCCTCTGTGCGCTCCCGCACGCTGCTGTGGTTCAGCATCGTCTGACCCATCCCCACCCCCACTGGGCCAGGGCATCTCGGCCCCACCAGCCCACCCTCCTAGGTGCGGATAGGCCGCGCGAAACCCGCAAGAGCAAGCATATTTGATCATATCTCTACGACCACCCTTCGGGTGACAAGGAGTTTTTTTGGGGGGGGCGGAACAAGCGTCTCACTCAATCGATATCACTATCGATCTATCGATCTCATGAATTATCGATTCCACTATCGATATCACTATGGATCGCATAATCCATATTACCATCGATCTCGCAATACATATCACTATCCCTCTCACTATCGATCTCACTATCGATCTCACAATCGACCTCACAATCGACCTCACTATGGAACTCACCATCGATCTTACTGTCGAACTCTCTTTCGGTTGTACTGTCGATCGCACAATTCATCTCACTCTCGAGCTTATAGTCGATCTCACTATCCCTCGCACCAACGGTCTCACTATCGATCTCACTATCGATCTCATCATCGATCTTACCATCGATCTTACTGTCGATCTTACTGTCGATCTCATATCGATTTTACTTTCGGGCGCATTAGCGATCTCACTATCGGTCTCATTTTCGATCTCACCATCGATTCTACTATCGATCGCACTATCGATCGCAGTGTTGATCTCACTATCGATCTCACTATCGATTGCACTATCGATCGCACTCTCGATCTCACGGGACACGGGACACCACGGGACACCACGGGACACCACGGGACACCATCGGGACACCACGGCGGGACACCGCGAGACACCGCGGGACAACACGGGACACCATCACTGGACACCATCGCGGAATTCCATCACGGAACACGGGACACCACGGGACACCACGGTACACCAGGGGACACCGCGGGACACCATCGGCACACGTTGGCGGGACACCGACGGGACACCATCGGGGCACCACGACGGGACAGCGCGGGACACAATCGACACCACCAGGACACCATCGGGACACCAATCGAATCTCCAATCGGGACGCCGCGGGACGCCACAGGCACCCGCCCGCCACGTAGCCGGGAGGGGGGTGGGGGGGGGGCGGACTTCTGTCCTCGCCGCGCCCTAGCCAGAGGGGGGTTCATTCCTCTGGCCCGCATATCCCTCTCTCTCGCCCGTCCACTGCTCGCAGGACAGCAATTATTCGGGGCGTGACGCTTCAATACTTCTCGAGGGCACGGCATGGGAGGTAGCTTCGTGGCTTCTTGCCCGAGTCGCCGAGGTTGTCGTCTTGCTGCGGTGTCCGCTCCCACTCCTCCTCTCCCCTCCGAAAAACAATCTTCTCGCTCGCCCGCGCAGCTTCACCTCGCCCGCACGCACGACACGAACCCGAAGCCGAAACCGATTGGTGAGGCCTGACGGCCTGTGCCGCCGACCCTGATCGACGACGACGACGAAGACGAGGGAGGCGGAGGAGCAGGAGGACAAGCAGGATGAGCAGAAGGATGAGCAGAAGGAGGAAGAGGCGCTCGCCCGCCCACGCAGCTCCGCCTCGCCCACACGCACGACACGCGCCCGAAGCCGAAACCGACTTCCTGGCGGGGGGCTCTCCGCTGCGCTTCGATCCCACGCGCCTCCTGTTGTCTTGCGGAGGGCGATCAATGGAGAGGAAGCATGTTGCCAATTAGTTTCCAGATGTCTTAAACATGTTTCAAACATGTTTAACACATGTTCTAAGCATGTTTCAAACATGTTTGGGATATTTTCCGGATATTTTAAACACTCTTTATGTTCGATGATAGGACTGTTAGGGTGTCCATTGTCGTGGCATCCACAACCTTAGTTCCCTGATCAGGCCTGCCCAGACGGCTCTTGCGCAGGATAGATCTCTCACTGCAGGCGCCCTGTCGGTGTCGCTCCGGAGTCTCTCCCGTGAGCCTTGCGTTCCCCTCCCCTGCGAGTGCATCCGCTCCTGGTGCACACCGGGCGGCCAGCGCCGTGGCCCGAAAGCTTACTCCGAGCGTGTCCGATCGCTCCCAGAGCACATCGGGTCGCCAGCGCTGTTGACGGGAAGCTCCCTGCGAGCGTGCCCGCTCGCTCCCAGCGCACATCGCGCGGCCAGCGCTGTTGCCAGAAAGCTCACTCCAAGCGTGCCTGCGAGCTCCCGGCGGCTCCCGTTGCACATCGCGAGGCCAGCGCTGTTGCCAGTAGGGTCGCCTGGGAGCTCACTCCGATCGTGCCCGCTCGTTGCTGACAGCCGTCGCGTTACCAGCGTGGTTACCAGCCATCTCTCTGGAGTCGTTTCTCGCAGGGAAGCCCGCCGACCCCGTCCCCGTGTGAGAGGCGTTTTTCTAATGGAGTCGTCGTCGTCGTCGTCGCTATCGCCGCTTCCCGCTTTCCTCAGGCTCTCCTTTCCCAGCGATCCGGCCAAACTGACATTGTTGTACACATCGGTCGTTGAGAGGAAGTATTTT
This sequence comes from Prorocentrum cordatum, assembly GCA_963575745.1. Lineage (NCBI taxonomy): Eukaryota > Dinophyceae > Prorocentrales > Prorocentraceae > Prorocentrum > Prorocentrum cordatum. Next base: position 72,824 of record CAUYUJ010014554.1, read on the forward strand.
TGGAGTCCAGATTCCAATCTACTTTAAGCGCCTTTCTACTTCAATGATCGAGTGGCTCCACCTTTTCCGTCCTCTTTCGGGGGCGGGCGGACACCCAATCTATTTTTACTGCCTTCCTACTTCATGTTTCTACCCACTTCTTTTGAAGAAAAGAAAACCACATAAACATACACTTTTGGTGCTGGGCCCCCCGGCGGCGCCTCCGGCGCCGCCTCTGGCGCCGCCCCGCGCGCCAGGGAGGGGGGTCGAGCGCGAATCCAAGAAATCCGCGCGGAGCGCCCAAAGTGCATGTTTATGTTTTTTTTGTTCTTCTGTTCTTCCGACGGATGGGTAACTTATTCGGGGAGAAGCCCTTTCTTTTTGGTCCCTTCCCTGCCGGGGGGTGGGACCCATCCCGCAGACTAGCACCGGTGCCAATCTACCAGGACACTTCTCCGCTGGCCGAGGAGCCAATTCGTAGCAATAAAAACCAGCCATCTTTAAGACCACTCAGAGACCAGGTACCCGTCTGAAAGACTACACGTTGCAGCATGAGTGGCAGGGTTGGAATTGGTACTGGTTGACTTGTTGATTTCTTGGAGTTGTGTTGTTTTGAAACTGAGCAGTGGTCGCCTGTCTTACTGGAGTTTTACGGTTGACGTGAAAGAGCTGGACAGCTTTCGCACGGCAGTTGTTGCGTAACATTTCGTGATGCTTGGTTTTCACGTGAGAGCTGTGGGAGTTTTAAAAGCGAGCAGTAAAATGTTCAAAAGCACGAAGTGTGGACATCCATCAGAAAAAGGAGACAACTCAAGGTGAGAAGCTCACTGCACATATAAAAACTATCAGTGATATAAGATTTATCAGTTGTCATGTGGAACCAGACAGCAGGCTTCATGTGCGCAAGGTGCACGCACGAGTTGTTGCATGACATGTGGCACCTCCAGGGTTTGCGTAATATGGTTTGGGGCTTGTTTATTTTGTACATGATCAGAGTGAGGGGGCCGAACGGTCATTCATTGTCCCTGGGTGCGTGGCTCTAATGGGGATCCGTGGTGAGGATTCTGCTTGTTGCGTTGTTGCTGTTGTTGTTGGTGTTGCTGTTGTTGCGGCTGTTGTTGTTGTTGTTGTTGCTGCTGCTGCTGTTGTTGTTGTTGTTGTTGTTGTTGTTGTTGTTATGGTTGTTGTTGTTATGGTTGTTGTTGTGGTTGTTGTTGCTGTTGTTGTTGTTGCTGCTGTTGTTGTTGCTGCTGTTGTTCTTGTTGTTGGTGGCGGTGGTGGTTGTGGTGGTGGTGGTGTTGTTGTAGCTGTTGCTGTTGCTGTTGCTGTTGTTTGTTGTCGTCGTCCCCCCTGCGACCCACCCCGCGACCCACCCGCGACCCACCCCGCGACCCACCCCGCGACCCACCTCGCGACCCACCCCGCGACCTAGCCCGCGACCCACCCGCGACACACCCTGCGACCCACACCGTGACCCGCCCGCGACCCACCCGCGACCCACCCTGCGACCCACTCCTCGACCCACCCGCGACCCACCCCGCGACCCACTCCGCGACCCACCCCGCGACCCACCCCGCGACCCAGCCCGCGACCCACTCCTCGACCCACCCCGCGACCCGCGACCCACCCGGGACCCATACGCGACCCATACGCGATCCACCCGCGACCCGACCCGCGACCCACCCGCGACCCACCCGCGACCCACCCGCGACCCACCCCGCGGTCCACCCACATTGGTTTAATGAAACAAAGGGCTCCTGCGGTGGGCTCAATGCAGAATTTGTAAAAGTTACGCGCCGGCGGCGGGCTTCTTCAGAGCCTCGCAGACTGACGACGTCCTCGCCGCCCCCTCACTCTTATCCGCAACTGCGGGATGCTACGCATTTTTCCATGAGGGAATGGACTTGTGTGTTCATTGCATGCTCATTTTGTTCCCCCCTTTTTATGACGAGTGTAATCGTTTTCTTCATTGTGCACATGCCTGTTTCGCTGTGCCAGAAGCTTGTGATATGGTATGAGTTGCGCCGGGCCAAGCAGACCGTTTCATTATCTAATATTTCGTCTGTCTGTCAACAAGAAGTCAGTACGACGTGGACCGACCCCAGCCTTCCTCAGATTCCCTCTTGCGATATCAGTGGGAATTCAAAAAGACATGCGCCGATGCCACCCTCCAGCAGAACTTGCTCAATTTGTATGTGGTCTTCAATGGGACTAAGAATAATTGCGGTGACCCCAGCCTCCCTGAGAATTCTTTGATTTCCTGTTCGTTTCAAAACGAGATCTCCACAGGACATGCGCTGATCCCAGCCTCCCGCCGAATACTGCAATTTCTTGTTTGTTTGGCAATCGTAATTTAATCGGACACGCGCTGATCCCAGCCCCCCGCAGGATTCCATGATTCAGATGTTTGGCAATCGGAGCTCAATAGGGCACGCGCTGACCCCATCCTCCCGCATAGCTCTATCATGTCCTAGTTTTTGCAACCAGCATCCAATCGGAAGTGTGTTGATGGCAGCCTCCCGCAATCTTCGATAATAGTTTGCTAGTTTTTGTTCGACCTTCATGAACTAGCATGCGCGCTGACCCCAGCCTCCCGTGTAATTCTTCAGTGCTCAAGTTGTTTTCATTCGGAAGCTAATGAGACATGTGTGCCGATCCCAGCCTTCCGATTTTTTAAGCCAATATTTTATGTATGTTTCAAGCCGGCTTCGATGAGGAATTCACCGATCCCAGCCTTCCGCGTCATGCTTCAATCTTCTATGTGCTTCCAAATTACTTCAATGGGACATGCGCTGGTCCCAGCCTCCCGCAGAGTTCTTGAACGTTCCACGTGTTTGAATCAATGTGCATGCAATAGGAAACTCCTCGTTGATCCCATCCTCCCACCAGACTTCTATGAGACGTGATTTGTTCTCATTTAGGACCCACTCGGACATGGGGACTGGTCGAATCCCCGAGAAATCTGGCACGCCACCGTTGTCAGCGCTGCCCTGGGGGGCTTGGAGAATCCGCAGGAGAGGAGGGCGTCGTCGTCGTCGTCGGCCCTCGGGATTCTAGCGAAAGGAGAAGGGGGGGAGCGGGCCCCTTTCTTGCCCTCCGGGGGTTCGGAGAGTCCGCAGGAATCCGCCGAGCGCGGTACCAGGGGCTCGCTCGGTCCCCCATGCGCGTCGTGGAGGCCCAGGCAAGGCGGCGGCGAGGAAGGGACCGGATCCAAGCATGCGGCCCGTGCTGGGGCGGGAGCGCCATTCTGAGCGACGGGAGCCAACCACCGATCTCCGAAGGAGGAGGAGGAGGAGGAGGAAGAGGAGGAGGAGGAGGAGGAGGAGGACGAGGAGGAGGCGGAGGCGGAGGCCAAAGCCTCTCGGACCTCAGGAAGGGTAAGGACTCGTCCGATGGGAGGTCTTTCGGGAGGAGCTGGCCCATCCCCGCGGAGCTCTTCAAGGAGGCGGGCTAATGCTGCCGCCTTCTCTTTCCGTCGTCTTGTCGTTGTCAGCGTGCTGTGTAGCCTCAGGGAGCTGGACAGTTGCGCCACAGGATCACAGGATCACAGGCGGAGGCGGAGGCGGAGGCTGCGGAGGAGAAGGATGAGGAGGAGGAGGAGGAGGAGGAGGAGGAGGAGGAGGAGGACGAGGAGGAGGAGGAGGAGGAGGAGGAGGAGGAGGAGGAGGAGGAGGAGGACCAGCATTATCCCAAGACACATCATCGGCCCCCCCACTCCCATGGATTCGGGGGGACCTCCAAGCCCCCGGGGGGCAGGGTGTGGCGCCCCCCACAGGCAAGCGCCATCCTCGGCGGCTTGGAAAACCCCGCGCCCGCAGAGAGGGGGGCGGGTGCTGAGCGACTCGGCGGCGGCAGCGGGGAACAGGAGGAGGAGGAGGAGGAGGAGGAGGAGGAGGAGGAGGAGAAGGAGGAGGAGGAGGAGGAGGAGGAGGAGGAGGAGGAGGAGGAGGAGGATGAGGAGGACCCCCGAACTTTCATGGCCGTGCTGTTTTCTGCTACCCTAAGCCAGCCCCCTCTCTTTCGAGCCCTTCTTCGGATCGGCGTCGAGCGAGGGGGGGGGGGACTGTCCGAAACCTTCCAGCCTTCTGAGAGGATCTCTATGTCTCTGGGGAGGGCTTCGAGCCAACGAGTCATTCGGCGGGTGCCGCCTGGAGCCGCCTGCTCCCCCCACCAAAACGTCCGAGAGAGGGAGAGACGAGAGAGAGGATATCGTCGACGATCGTCGACGCTACTAGACGTCGTCGTCGTCGTCGGCGGTGTCGTCGATCGTCGTCGAAGGCGTCGTCATCCTCTTTCTGAGTTCGGAGGAGGGCCCGTTGAGACAACGGCGGCTCTTCCACCGAGCCCAGATCCGCCCAAAATCGGTCCCCCGACCCCTCCCGGAGTCCATCCAGGCCCGGTTCTCGAGGAGGATCTGGCCGTGGCGAAGAGAAACCTCCGGGAGGCCCCTGATGGGGCGAAGACCGCCGGGGAGGGCCGTCGCCTCGACTGGCCCTCCTTCCCCAGACAGGCCCTCCACGTGCTCGTGGGCTACCCCAGCGACGAGGCGGTGCACCTCGACCTGTACGCGGACGCGAGGCCCCCGTCTCCGCCGTGGCCCGCCCCGCCGCCGCCAAGCACCGCTACCTGCCGCTGCCGCGCGCACCAGAGGTCTCTAGGCCTCCCGGATGGGGTCGCAGGATCGCGCCGCGTCGCGGGTGCATCGGCGATGCGGCTCGATGTGGAGCTCGACTTTCTCCACACCGACGGCGCCGATGGCATTGTAGACGTCACCGATGCATCGCGCATGCGTGGCCGATGAGCCGGCGATGCGGCGCGATCCTCTGGCCCCATCTGCTCGGTCTTGACAGTGGAAACCCATGCCAAGAAACACCCGGCTTGCCTCCAGATTACCCTGGATTTCTTGGGTTTCGATGGTTTCGCTATGAAAAGCGTGACGTTCCCCCGCGCCAAAAATCAATGGACGTCCTGGGGTCTCGGGGTTGGGTTTCTTGCGGAAGGTTTCTTGTGGTCGAGCTCCTACCGTATTTGGGAGGCCTCTAAGGTCGGAAGTTTCAAAGCTGAAGAGTGGCACCGCCGTCGGGGTGAGCCGGTGGGGGCTCTCGGGTTGGGCGTGCGGTCTCGGGGCTTGGGGTCGCTCTCCGAGGATGCCTCGGGCGACTGGACTCCTGGTCCTCCGAGCCGTGCAGTGACGGACCGTGCTGGGAAGTCTTTTTGGATTCCGAGGTCACCGCGCGGTCTGTCCTGCAACCCTTCCCGCAAAGGGCCTGGCAGGACGCTGCCGCCACATGCGTCGGGCCGAGTCCTCGCAGCAGGGGCCGAGTCCTCTTCTCGCAGCTGGTTGTGCCCATCGCTCGCAGCAGGGGCCGAGTCCTCTTCTCCTCCTTCGCCTCTCTCGTCTCCCCACAGCCAGGAGGTACAGTTCCGTTTTTGATACATGCTCCGCGTGCGGATCATGTATTGAAAATGCAGGGACGTAGTACTAAAAATAACGATGTGTTCATGCATATTTTTTCATAAGTGGATAATGTATTAAACAATCCATATTAAAAATCTCATGTATTAAAAACTGCCCTGTACTCTGGGTCTCGAGGCCGTGTCTTGGGATCTGGGTCGGCGAGCCTCTTCGTGGGCGAGGCTCGCCTCGTGGCCGCTTCGTTCCTTCGTTGTCGTTTCCTGCTGATTGCACGAGGGTCGTGTTCGGCGATGTTTTTTTTGTTTCTTCGCTTTTTTTTTCCTCCTCGGGCGCCGATGGGGTCGGCGCTGTCGGCGCTGCTGTTGCCCAGGGCAGATCGACGAAGTGGCCAACGAATCCCAGAACCGCGCGCGCGGTGCGGTCCTGCCTGAGGTGGCACGCCGTCGGCGGCGAGGGCCTCTCTGTGGCTGACCTGGTGCGGGAGCCTTCGGCCTCTGCCTGCCGCCGCGGCCGACCGACGGCCGACGACGGCGGCGGCGACGGCGGCGGGGACGACCGACGCTGTCATCAGGCTCCGAAGTGGACGACGGGAGGCCTCCGAAGTGGGCGACGGACGATGATCGTCCGTCGTCCGTCGTCGGTCGTCGTTCGTTGCTCGTCTTTCGTCGGTCGTCGGTCGCCGTTGTCGCCGCCGCCGCCGCCGCCGCCGCCGTCGTCGTCGTCGTCGTCGTCGTCGTCGTCGGCGTCGTCGTCGTCGTCGTCGTCGTCGGCGTCGGCGTCGTCGTCGTCGTCGTCGTCGTCGTCGTTGTCTTCGTCGTCGTCGTTGTCCAGTTCGGAGGCCTTCCGGGACCTCTTGAGGCAGATGACTGCGTCGGTCGTCATCGCCGCCGTCGAAGCCGCTGCCGCCGCTGTCGCCGCGCAGAGGTCGTCGCCAGCTCCGTCGCCGCCGCCCTCGTTTCTGAGCGTCTTTGGTTTCCTGTTGACGCTCCAAGGGGCTCCCTCGTGGCCACGGCTGGATTTCCCTCGAGGTGTTGTGGCCCAAGCACGCCCTGGCACGGGTTGCGGGAGTCGGCGGCGCCGCCGCCGTCGTGGTGCTGGTCGTTGAGGTTAGCTTCGTCGTAGGTCGTAGGGAGCGGGCAGCAGGATGATGATGAGGAGTAGGAGGAGGAGGAGGGGGCGGAGTAGGAGGAGGACTAAGCATGAATCTCAGGTGTTGCGCCCACCAGGAAACAAAACGAGGGCCTCGACAAATTTGTTTTTGCATTTTTTCATGTATTTATTGGTGGCGTCAAACGCGGTCGTCGCCGATCGCTTGCCCTGATTTAGCGATTTCGGTCGACGGAGGCACGCGAATCGCGCGAGTTTTCTTCTCGTAACTGCTTCTGCCGTGTGCCGCGTTTTCATGGCGCACGTGCCGCGCCTTGCCCTTTCAGATTCAATCGCTCGTACTAGTGCGCGGGCCGCATGCAGGCCGCAGTCCACGCGCGCTTGCGCGGCGCACCGCAGCGTGCTTCGAAACGATGTTGGGCACAATGGCATTTTTAGCGCAACGCCGCGAAATTGTTAGCCACCTCGCGCGGGTGATGCCGAACGCACGCGTGTCCCACCGCATGTGCGCCGCCGGGGCTAATTTTCCGATTTCGGTCGTGAAAAAGTATCGCGGGCGTGTGTCAGGCGCCTCCGACGCGCCATGTAGGCCCGCGCCGTGCGTGCCCACGCATCATGTCAGAAACAAATCATCTTACTACTTCCGCGTAATGCAGCGCGTGCGTTGCAACGCTGTTAGCCAAGGGCGCTGGTGCGTCGCCGAAAACCACAGCCAGGTTCCCTTGGCAGGAAGACTGGTGGGGGGCGCTCATTTTCACCACCCTAAGGGGAGCCGCCAATGGTTCCTTCACGGTCCCGTTCGCAGCCGGTTTGGGGGATGTCTCAAGCGGTGTGCTTGTTTTCTGTCCCAGCATCCTTCGCTCTCGGAGTAGATTTGGAGGATGTCTCGAGCGAGGCGCTCCATTTCACCCCCCCAGGTGGGCCAGATTTTGAGGATGTCTCGATCGGTGGCCAGACTCGTGGGCGCTGGTTTTCCTGGGGATGCCACAGGAGGCTCCAACAGGTTCCAGGAGGCCCCAGGAGACCACATGAGGTCCCAGGATGAATCAGGATGCCACAGAAAGACCCAAGAGGCCACAGGATGCCCCAAGAGGCTCTAGGAGGCCCCAGGAAGCTCCTGGAGGCTTCAGGAAGCCACAGGAGGCCCCAGGAGGCCAGAGGAAGCGCCAGGAGGTCTCCGGAGGGCAACAGGAGGCCCCGAGAGGCCCCAGGAGCAGGAGGCCTCAGAAGGCAACAGGGGTGGCTCCAATCCCATGTGTTTTACGTGTGCTCTCATATATTGGGCCTCGCCTGGGGCACGAATCCTTGATGTTATACGTATGTTTCTATAGATTGTCCATATCCTGTGTACTTATGTTCCTATAGGGCCTCTCCTAGGGCACGACTCCTTGGTGTTGTACGCGTGTTCCTATAGATTGCCCCTTTTTTTCTGCGGCTCCAAGTCGCAATGTTTTATGTACGACTGTTGCCATAGATTGGGCCTCTCCTCGGGTACGAATCCTCCCTAGGAGGTCCCAGGAGGCCCCAGGGGGCCCAAAGAGGCTCCTGGAGGCCCCAAGAAGCCCCAGTAGGTCCCCAGGAGGCCCCAGGAGGCCCCAGGAGGACCCAGGGTCATGCGCAGAGACGCGCTCGTACTACTGAGGCTCATTCACGCTCCAATTGATTCTCAGTTAGATTCATGACCAGACCGTCACAACTGAAACCCGTTTATACTCGAATGTTTTTGCGCCTAGATTCTCACGGCGGACAGGTCCATGGGAATAAATGCGCATATGGGGAGCCCCACGCAGTGAAAATTTGAATCCCCTTAGGGGGGTGACAATGAGCGCCTCGCTCGAGACATCCTCCAAATCTGCTCCGGAAACGAATGATGTTGGGACAACTAACAGGCAAACCCGCTTGAGACATCCCCACAAAACGGCCGCGAACGGGACCGTGAGATAACCCCTCGGCGGCTCCTTAGGGACGTGAAAATGAGCGCCTCGCTCTAGACATCCTCCAAATCTGCTCCGAAAGCGAAGGATGTTGGAACAGAAAACAGGCAAGCCGCTGGAGACATCCCCACAGAACGGCCGCGAAGGGGACCGTGAGATAACCATTGGCTGCTCCCCTAAGGGGGGTGAAGATTAGCGCCTCGCTCGAGACATCCTCTAAATCAGCTCCGATAGCGAAATATGTTGGGACAGAAAACAAGCAAACCGCTTGAGGCATCCCCACGAAACGACCGCGAACGGGGCGCGCGTGAGTCTCAGCATGAGTAAGTCTGAGTCGGAGCAGGTCTGAGTATGAGTAGGTATGAGTATGAGTAGGTATTTGTGTGAATATGTGTCTGAGTTAGTCTGAGTGTGAGTCCGTCTGTATATGAGTAAGTCGGGGCATGAGGAGGAGAGGGCAGGAGAAGAGTGAGAAGGAGTAGGAGGCGTCCAAGTAATAACAACAAACCATTTTAGGATATGGCGAAAATGCAAAATGCACCAAACCCTCGATGGGGATTACCCGTCTGACATGCAACGCCATCCGCGCGGGGCGAACATCACGCGGTGATAACGGACTGGGGCCACCATCACACTGTAAAATCCAATCCGCGAGCTCCCATCGGGGCATCCAGGCGCGCGGCGTTCCCCCTGCTGACAGCGCGCCCTGGAAAAAACAAAAAAAAGAGCACGTCGCATATTTAGAATGAGGGCGGCTCGGCCATACCAATCGTCGCAACTGCTCCCAAATATGCCGCCCCCCCCCCCCCATCGGCCCTATGTCATTCAAACGTCCTCTGCATTGATGCGAACTGCCATGGCGGCGCACACTGCCCCCAACGACGGCCGACACCGCTGAAGGTGATCATTTTTCATAGAGACAATCACGATGCGACGGCCCATGCGGCCCAAAATGATTCACACCAACCCGAGGACAATCCAAGAGCTCCCAAAAAATACCGCGCGCTGTCAGCGAGGATGCTTTCCGGGCGCCATCAAACTGATCAGACACAAGAAAATGAAAAGGAACGTCACGCTCTCGCCCTTCTGGGTATTAGAGCGCTCGGCACCACCCGAAGAACCGCCCAAATCGCAGCAAACCGGCCGGAAAGGGCCAGAGGAAATTGAATGCGGCATGACCCCTCCTCTTTGTTATCTTCTACCCCCCGTCGTCCCATTTCGCCATCATACTAATCCCCTGCATCCTCACGTTACCCCCCTTTTCTCCTGTTATCCTCCTCCTCCTTCTCATCCTCCTTCGCCTTCGTCATCCTGGTGTTCTCCGAATCCTCGCCCCCCTCAACCGCCCTCGTTATCCCTCCCCTCCCTTTCCCCGTGTCATCCACGCCTTCCGCCTCGTCCTCCTCCTCGCCGCATTGCCCCTTCCCCCCCTCATTCGCGCGCACCTCCCATTCCACGCTCGAGACATCCTCCAAATCTGTTCCGAAAGCGAAGGATGTTGGAACAGATAACAGGGACACCGCTTGAGACATCCCAACAAAACGGCCCCGAACGGGACCGTGAGATAAGCCCTGGCGGTTCCCCCTATGGGGGGTGAGAATGAGCGCCTCGCTTGAGACATCCTCCAAATCTGCTCCGACAGCGAAGGATGTTGGGACAGGAAACAGGCAAACCGCTTGAGACATCTCCACAAAACGGCCGCGAATGGGACAGTGAAATAACACGTGGTGGTTTCCGTCAGGGGGGGCTGAAACCAGCGTCCCGCCTGAGACATCCTCACAGTCTGCTCTGGTAGCCAAGGATGTTGGGACAGAAGACAGGCAAACCGCTTGAGGCACCCCCGCAAAACGGCCACGAACGGGGCGTGCGTGAGTCTCACCATGAATAAGTCTGGGTGGCGAGGAAGATTATGCATTCACGCAGGAAGATATCGATGGGCTCGGGCAAGACCCTAAATTCTTGGATACATTTATGCTTTCGCCAGGCCCGCCGACGTGCCAGGATCCATGCTGGATCAAGGTCCACGTGGCTGCGCCGCCTCATTTGGGCGTACCCCTCACACGTTTCGTGGTCTCAAATGGAGGTCCACCGAAGGCCCCAGTGGCATGGCCCCATGGCGGTGCCGCCCATGCGGGCGCACCCCTCGCACGGCTCGTGGCCCCGCATGGAGCTCACTCGAGGGCCCCAGTGGCAGGGTCTACATGGCGGCTGCGCCCCATTGGGGCGCACCCTTCACTCGGTTCGTGGCCCCGCGTGGAGTACCACTGGAAGCCCCATTGGCGTGGTCGACATGGCGGCGCCGCCTCATCTTGGCGCGCTCCCCGCGCAATCGTGGCCCCATATGGTACCCGCAGCAGCATGTGGTTGGTTATTTCGCCAGGCCTATTTTTGTCCTGGTCCTGACAGGCCTTTGCGGGGCCCCTTGGGGCGACCGCGGGGGCTCTTTGAGTTTCTTGACGTGCGCGGCCGCCCGATTTCAGGCGCAAGGGAGTTGAGTTGGGTCGCCTGTTTCCTGCGTCACGCGCGGGGCGGACTTCATGAGCACTGTGCCCACAGAGCATCCTGCGTACGCCTGTGCTGCTGACATCGAGGTTACAGATTGGAGGCCAAAGGTGCCGTGATCACTTCGGCGCCCCCTGTGGGTGGATCCGTCGGAACACGTACTCCACGAGCAAATGTCTTTTCCCGTTCGTCATCATCTGCTCTTGCCGCCCCCCTCGCCCCCTCCGTGTTGTTCTTGCCGTGCCCTGGTTCGCGTTCCTTGTTGTTCTCCTTCTGCGTTTTGCGCGTGCGCCCTTGCTGCCACATGACCCGTCTGCCTCCCTGCATCTATGCATTGCGGGCGGCGCCCAGCCGACAAAAGAAAACGATTGCCCCGACAGAATCGGCCGACAAAAAACCAAACCTCCCCGACAAAAAAAAACAAACGACAAAAAAAAATCGGCCCGACAAAATGGGCCGACAAAAAAAAAGAGGCGGCCCGACAAAAAAAAAACGACGGGCGCGACAAAAAAATCGGACCGACCCAGGAAAGTGTCGCGACAAATTCGTTCCTGGCTGTCGCTGCCGAGCGGATTCAGTGTAAATTCACAGTTAGGATGCACCCCCCGGAAATTTTGTTCGACGGTCCGGGTGGGCATTTTGTCGGTCAGTTTGGTTGGGCTGTTTGTCGGGGCGGTCTGGTGCGTCCACGAGGTCGTGCCGCGTTCGCCGGGCGATTCGCGGTCCTAGCGGGTTCGCAGTAGCATTATGCGGCGAGGGGGGGGTGGGGGGACATGGCGGCGCGGTGGGGGAGGGAGAGGAGGGGGGGGGGAGGAAATTTGCAGGAGGAGGAGGAGGAATAATATGAGGAGGAGGAAGAGGGCGAGGGGACACGGTGGCGGGCACCCCCGCCTTCTTCTTGCTTGGTCCAGCCCTTCTGGGGGGGCGTCGTTCCCATAGGGAGCTCCACCGCAGATTTCGGCGGCACGGTCCACATGGCGGCGCCGCGCCATGTGGGCGCAGACTTGACACGGTCCGTGGCATCACATGGAGTTCGAGGGGGGGCCCAGCGGCAGGGCCCACATGGCGGCGCCGCCTTGTTTAAGCGCACGCATCATCACGGTTCGTGGCCCCGCAGGGAGTTCCACCGAAGACTCCAGTGGCAAGGTCCACATGGCGGCGCCGCTCCAGTTGGGCGTGCACTTCACACGCGGAAGTGGCGTTGCGACGCGCGGAGGTGGCATTGCCACCCCGCCTCCGCCGGAAACAATGTTAACAAATCGTGCGGCCAACAGCTCCGCTGACGGTGTTAACAAATCGTGTAGCGCCCAGTCTGTTCCAGACCAACAAATTCTTGACGCTTCGCGTATCCCCAACAGCCCATGCAGTAACGATGCCCAGGCGAATGGGGGTGATCAGGGAAGTGGGGGGCATGCAGAATAACAAAAGGCTGGGGAACCCGTCTTACCCAAGACGGCGAGGATGGAGGATGAATCGGAGGACGATGAGGAGGAGGAACTCAAGGAGGAAAAGGGGGGGCGGGAGGAGGGTAGAGGGAGGAAGAGCAATAGGCGGATGAGGAGGAGGAGGGGGAGGAGCAGGAGCAGGGCGAGAATGAAAAGGAGGACGAGGAGAAGGGCGAGCAGAATGGCCAGAGGCCTCTTGGATGCCTCTCGGAGTCTCTTCGGGGGTCTCTTGGGGGCGTCCTGAAGGCCTCTTAGGGCGTCTTGGGAGCGTCTCGGCGGTCCCGGAGGCCTCTTGGGGCGTCTTGGGTGCCCCGGGGAGCCTCTCGGGGACCTCTTGGGGCCATGTTGGGGCCATCTTGGGGCCATCTTGGGGCCATCTTGGCGCCTTTTGGGGCCTCCTTGGCGCTTCTTAGGGCCATCTTGGAGGCGATCGATCAAAGAAGAGAGTGGGGTTAATTAGGCCTGCCCCTCTAGATCCTCTAAAATCGCCTCTTGGGCTCATCTCGAGGCGCTCTTGGAGCGCTCTTGGGCGCTCTTGGGGCCGTCTTGAGGCCATCTTGGGCCCCTCTTGGGGCTATCTTGGGCCCTCTTGGAGCCATCTTGAGGCCTCGGAAGGCCATCGGAAGCGAAAGGGTGAGAAAGCAACACGCATTGATGTTCCTTCGGTTTTTGAAGGATTTTGGCCTCTTGGAGGCCTCCTGGGGGACCTAGCTGGCCTCTCGGAGCCGTCCTGGGGCGGTTTTCGGGCCTACTGGAGCATCTTCGGAGCCGTCTTGAGGCATCTGAGGCTAGCTTCTTGAGCAATCTTGGAGCTCATATTGGGCTCCCCGAGGCGCTCTTGGAGCCATCTTGGGCCATCTTGGACGCTCCAACTACCAGCGAAACCTCCCGTCCAGGTCCAGTGGAGGGGGTAGGGGGAGGGGTAAACCCCTCCCCCAAGGGGAAGAAAGGGGGTTGGAAGAGGAAACTCCCCAAACCACCTACGCCCAGAGGGCTGGTGGGACTGCGCGGCGCCCAGGTTGTTACCACATCGTGCGGCGCCCAGGTGTTCGCACATCGTTTCGCGCCCAGGGTGTTAACAAATCGTGCCGCCAAAAACCCCGCAGACGGTGTTAACAAATCCTCTGGCCAAGAACACCGCAGACGGTCTTCACAAATCGTGCGCCGCCCCGCATGCGGTCTTCACAAATCGTGCGGCTACAAACCCAGCGCGCGGTTCGTGGACCCACAGGGGGGTCCACCGAAGGCCCCAGTAGCATCGTCCACATGGCGGCGCCACGTCACATGGACGCACCCCTCACACGGTCCGCGGCCCCACATGGAGCCCCCAGTTGTATATGGTTGGGTTTTTCGCCAGGCTACGTTGTTTTTTTTTGTTGGTTTGGTGGCTGGGCGTTTCTTATCCGCGTTGTTGGGTTAGCCTGGTGGTAAGGAGCCCAGGGAAACAATTGTTAGGAACAGTTGAGGTTCCGCAGTGTTGTGGCGGATGATGAAGGCAACCTGCGGCATGACATTCGAGACATCAGAACCGCGATTCAATTGTCCAGGAAACTCGTTTTGGACAGTTGCGTTTTCACATCAGTTTTTTTTTGTTGCTGACATGTGGTAGACGCATGGTTTCGGACAGTTGAGGTTTGATAAAATGTCATTGGGTGCATTGGTGCACATGCTAATTTGCACACTGGCCCCGCATTGTCCCAGGTTTTGTGCTTGATAAAGGGGGGCATCGTGGCGCGTCCTCGCGTGGCCCTGCGTTCGTTTTCCGTCATTTTGAGGCCGTTCGGGGCCGTCATATGGGCCCCGTTGAGGACCTCGTTGGAAGTTTTTTTGGGCGCTCGGAGAAATCTCGCGGCCCATCCGAAAATGCGGAAAACAAACGCGACAGATTTTTCAAACGTGGACACAAACGATGAAACATGCATGGCGTCGGCTTCTGTGGACCAGCGCGGGGGCCGCCCTTGCGGAGCTCTTGGGCCGCCTGGGCGGCCGCGGGTTGAGTGCTTTTCCTGTTCGCGGACTCCTTTCGAGACCGCCTGTGGGCGTCGTTTGATAATCTATGATGATTTATGGGCCGTCTTGGGGCCCTCTCCGACAATCGGGCGGTCTTCTGAGGGGTCGTTGGCCGTCTCGGAGTGGTCTTTGGGGACCTCGAAGGCCGCCCTGGGGCGCCAGGGAGCCCGAAAGGTGCGGACCTCCACATCTTGAATATAATCAAGGATAGATCAATAGTATTTGTCTTTCGGTGCTGTGGTGGGGGCCCTCGGATATCCTTGCGCGCGTTTGCGCCGCCTCGTGCGTCCTTCGTGGGTCTTGTCGGTGCGGAATCAAAGGATTAGCTGGTCGCGGCGCGCCTTCTGGGATCCCCAAGGGGCCGTCGCGATGTCTTCCTGCGCCGCCGCGGGCGCCTCGCGGGCCGCCTCGGGGCCACGCGCGGCCGTCTCGGGGCCCGCTTTGGAACCTGTCGGGCAGCGTAGGGCCAACATTGGATTGGAACGCGCGGGGGTTGAAACGATCAAACAGATGGTTGTTGAGACGGGGCGGCTGTTGTGTCACTTATGCACGGCCGTGGCCTCGATGACACTAACCAGACGCATTGCGCGCGCCAAACGGGGTGCGATTGCATATCCTGTCGAACTGCAAGTACGTCATACGCCTTAGAGAACGTTGGAAATAATCCCAAATGGAAGCGCGAAGCGTTTTCACGCGCCTCTGCGTGCGAAAGCATGGTGGCGGCCTTCCTTTCCTTCCCCTCCGACCCCCTTCCCCCCCTCGCCGCGCTCTACTCTGCGTCCCCCCGCTGCGCCTCCGGCCCCCGCCCCGCCAAACCCTCCGCTCCTGCCCCCCCCCGCCGCCCCCGGCGCCCCCCCCCTCTGTTGCCATTTTGGATCCGACCATTCTGGCTCAAGTATTCTGGCTCCACAGAACCCTCTGCGTCGACGTCGTCTCCGCGGTGGGTCGACGCCCAGTGCGCAGGCTGCGCTGGCGCGCGCTGTCGGCCCTTCGGAACGCGCGCAGGCCCGCGGGGGCGCGCTCCCGCCTTTGCGGCGTGCGCGCGTGCGCGCGCGAGCGGGCTTTCAATCCCTTCGTTGTGCGTCGCGTCTTGCGCTAATCTGCGCGGTGCGGACGTGCGCGGTCGACTGCGCCGCTTCTTGCGCCGTGCGGCGACGAGAGGATGTGTTTTTTGTTGTCGCCGCCGTTCGAGGCGCCCATCAATTCCTGGCCGCTGCTCTTGAGTTCTGACCGTTCCCAGCGAGGGTGCCCAGCCTCATAGCTGACTGTTGGCGGTCGCGCTTCGACGCGCGATGCGTTTTTAGCGCGCCCTGAAAACCAGCGCCCGTTGCAATCCGATTCCATACCTCGCTGGTTTTTTTCCAGCTTGGGTTTGCGTTCGCGCCTTGCCGTGCGCGGGCGGCCCTACTCGCGTGATCGCGTCGTTTTGGATGCGCGGCGCGGTTTTCATTATGGTTTTGCGACCCCAAGAACTTTCAGAAGTGCGCCTGGCGACCTGCAAATTTGCACAGCCAGTTGCCATCGCGCCGCGACTTCTGGCGATGCCATCGCCCTCGAACGTGCGCGCGCGCACGTGCGAGCCACTGGTTGTGGGTTAGCGCGCGCAGGCACGCGCGTCGCGTTGGCTTGTGCAGTTTGCGTTCATCATGCGGTTGCGCGCTGTAGTGCCGCGTGGGGTTCGCGCGTGGTTGCGCGACCTCCAATGTGTCATTGAACGTAATGGCGCCTTTGATGTCGCTGTCGCAGTGACACTTGCTCCAAGGTGCTTGTTCGATGTATCACCGCTGCCGCTGTCATTGGCGCAGCGGCTCCTCATCGCAACGTCGCGATTGGCAGGCAATTCGGTCCGCGCCCTTTCGCGCCAAACGCTGTGATCGTGGTGCCCATCGGGGCTTCAGTCTGCAGCGAGGAGCATCGCGCGGGCGCTCGCGTTCTCGCGTTCAGTCAGCCGCGATTGGTCCAACGCTATACCGAGCATTTTGCGATTAAACGTTTAATTTTTTGAATTGCGTTTTGTCGTCAAAAGCTTCGCCAGTAGAATGGCGCCGCTGAGAGTCTGGAGGCCTCCGCGGTCTCCGGGCTCCGCGCGCAGGGCGCGGAGGCGGCCGGGCCCCGCGCCCGGGTCGTTGCCCAGGCAGGCCTCCACAAGCTGGCGGACCATGAGCGGGATGTCGCTGCTCTTCGACCTGGTGCCCAACGCGTCATCGACGACTCTGGGCGCAGGCTCAGGAAGTTGGGCGAAGACCACGAGGCCGTCGAGCACGCGCTCCGCCACAGGCTGATGGCCGAGACGCGAGCTGCCGAAACCGAGGGACAGGTGGCTCGCGCAGAATTCCAGTGCGCTGCCAACTGGCGCGCGCTGGCGGAGGCCTCAGAGCGCCGATGTAGCCCGCCGCCAGGACTTGAAACGCGTCGCCAAGTTCTTGCAGTTGGTGAAGGTGGTGCCCCCCCCCCCCCCCCCCCCGCGAGCGGCAAGCTGGCGCGGGAGCTTGGCCTGCTACTCATCCCGAGCGTCTCCCTGAAGACAGCCCGAGCTGCCGGCGCAAGCTCGCAGCGCGAGCCCAGTGAGGGGCAGGTCGGAGAGCAGCGCGCGTATAACCTCATGCTGACAGGGCGGGCTCCTGACGCCTCCGCCCCGGGCGCGCTGGGATCGGCCGCGGTCGCGCCGCCGCCGCGCCCCTGCTTCGGCCGCTGGCGCATTGATGGGTTTTGGCTGCGGCATGAGCATGGGCCACATGTTCGCGCAGACCGCCGCGGCGCCATCCCCCGGCTGCAGTCGCCCTCCATCCGACCCTGGTGCTGCGGGACGCATTCATTCGCCTCTTCCGCCGCGCCGCCCGCCTGGGCCGCCGCCGCCGCAGCGGCAGCGCATGGGCGGAAGACCGCGCGGTGGACCTCCGGACGGCGGACCTCCTGATGATGGCGGCCCCAGAGACGAGTGGAACTTCGGCGGCTATGATTTGAACGCTCCATGGCGAAGATCTGCAGCCGCCGCCGCGCGGAAGCGCTCTGCGTCGCTTTCTTCGCCCAGTGAGGAGGGCGACACTCGGGGGCGCGGCGAAGGAGCTGACGCTCGACCCGAGCCCGCAGGCTTCTGGGCTTTGGCAGCGGACCCAGAGTTTGCGCTTGAAGGTCTGCGCGGCCTCCAAGCGCTCTGAGCGCAGAACCCTCCGCCGGCTGCAGCTGGCTGAGGGCCCGGCGGTCGCCCGGGAGCGGCTCGAGCACCTCTTGCCCGCCCAGCGCAAGTGGGGCAATTTGGGCACAGTGCTGGCCGACTCCATCGCTCAGATTTTTCGGCCCCGTTCGGGGCGATGTGCGCTCAATCTGTTATTCGAGCAGTTCCGTGTCGAACCTGGCCAGAAGTCGAGCATTGACGTCGCCACGTTCGCGAACTTGAAGTTCCACGGCGACTTGGAGGCGCGCCTGGACCTGCTGGACTACATCCTGATGGGCTTCGCGTGGCAGCCAGACGAGGAGCTCATCGTGGCAACCGTCCAGCCGCAGCTCAGACTATGCCGCGACCTCGCACCGATCCTCGTCGCCTTCGACGGCGCCGAGGAGAGCTCCGAGGAGCGCGCTGTCTCTCGGCTATGCAACCGCGCCTGGCGCGAGGTGGCCAGGAAGAAGCGAATTGCGGCCTCCAGGCAGCTCCAGGGCGGTGCGCCGAAGGAGATCTCCGTCCCGGGAGCCGGCAAAGGTGGCCGGGGTGACGCCGGCAAAGGCAAGGAGAAGGACAAGCAGACGTGGGCTCGCATCCTCTCCCAGACCAGCGGCTCTTGCCGTTTTGGAGACAGGTGCAGATGGTCGCGCGCCCCCAGCTGGTGCGCCGACGTCACCAGCTGGAGTTGGCGAGAAGGCCAGGACCGAGGCTGCAGCTGTCGCGTCGAAGGCCGCCGCAGAGCCCAAGGCCAAGGCCATCGCCCAGGCGGCCGAGGTTAAGACCGCGGCTGCCGAGGGCCTGCGGCCCAGGACGAGCCCGCGCCCTAGGCCACCGCAAGGCGGCTCCAGCCAGAGTGGCTCGCCACGCCGACGAGGCCGCTGGCGCTACCGGGGTCGCCATGCTGCGTGCCATCGCTAACGGCGCTGAGTGGGCCGTGGCCCTACGCCGGCTATCTAAGCGTCTCCGACAACCAGAAGAAGATGCGAACCATGTAAAAAAGTAGAAGAGTGCGAAAAGTAGAAAGTGCGAAAGGTGTGAAACGTAGAAAAGTAGAACAATACGAAAGCTCAGAAAACGCTAACAAAATGCGTCAAGCGCGAAAAGTGCGAAAAGCGCGAAAAGTAGAAACGCGCGAAAAGTAACAAAAAAGCGCGGAAAAGGTTGAAACATGCGAAAAGGACAGAGAGTGGAACATTGCGAAACAACGCGAAACGTAGAGAAGCATAACAGTGCGATGAGTAGGAAAAAGCCCGAACCGTTGCGAGAAGGCAGACAGTATAACCGTGCGAAAAGCGCGAAACGTTGAGCAAGGCACGCGCGGGGAAGGGCGAACCTCTTAACAACGCGAAGGGCGATAAAAATATAAAAAAGCGAAACGCCCGAATGTTCCAACAGCATCTTAAAACAAGCGCGTGGGAGCGGCAGGGGGGGGCGAGATAATGGGGCGGCCGTTTACCACTTGTTTGGTTTCCCCGCTTCTGGTATTGCTGTTGTTTTTTTGTTTGGGTTTTCCTATTCCCCCACTTTTTTTCATGATGGTGCGAAATGGCTGTCGTCACCATCGTCATAACCTTTACAATCACAAGCGTCAGAAAGCTGCATCATTCATCGCGCCGTGATCATCACCATTGTTACCAGTGCGCCATGGCCATCGCCAGCATCACCCTCGTCACCATCGTCGCCGTCATCGACGGCATCGGATTCAGAATCGCCGCCACCACACACCACGCGCACACAAACACACACGCACTCATTCGCTCAGGCACGCGCACTCATCTTGGGGAGGTCTCGAGCGGGAGCTTCGTCTGTGAGTAAATCGCGAGGGCGTCTCAAGCGGGAGCTCCTCCCTATGGCGCCCCCGCCTCGTGCTTTAATCCGCGCGGGTCATCCGATCCCTGTAGTTGTCGCGACTTCCGGGTTCTTCGGGCTTGTATTAGGAAGACGTCTCGAGCGGGGGCCTCGTTTGTGAGTGAATTGTCAAGGGTCCGTGGCGGGAGGCCCCCACCTCGTTGTTTTCTACCCGCGCGGGGCATCCGATCCTTGTAGCTGTCGTCAACGTGGGCTCCTCGGGCCTGAATGCGGACGCCCCGTCTGCGAGTGCATCGTGGCGAAGTCTCTAGCGGGGGCTCCCCCCTATGGGGTCCCCGCTTCATATTTGCTCCATTCGCAGGTCATCCGACCCCTGCAACCCTTGTCATTTCTGGGTTCCTCGGGTTTGAATCGGGGGCCCCCCTCTCCTCTCCCCGAACTCCGACTTCCCGTTGGCAATCTGACCAACGGCTCGCTCTGGCTTCGTCGGCGAGCGGCGTCTGAACGGCTTGCTCCGCGCGCGGGAAGAGGAGGGGAAGGGCGGGGATGGGGGGGGGGGGGGGAGGGGGAGGAGGGGGAGAAGAAAGAGGAACAGGAACAGGAAAAAGGAGGGGGACAAATGATGGGGACAACGAGGGCGGCGACGACGACGACGATGACGTCGACGACGACGACGACGACGACGAGGCATTCCGTGACGTGCCCGAGGGGCGTTCCGCGACATGCCCCGTGGTTTCCGCATTTTGCTCTTCGCTCCAAGGAACAGCGATGGGGGGGAAGGGGAGGCGGAGATTCCGTGGCATGTCTGCCATGGCTTTCTTTGCTCCTGGGCTTCTCGCAAGAAGGCTTGTTTCGGTTTGTCGTTGGCTCCCGCCTCCCAATTTTATGATATGTTATGCTGCTGTTCAAGCTTTTCTCAAATTTCGCCTCGCTTTTGGCACTAATCGCGCTTCTCTACTTTTTCGTATTTTTCGCATTTTTCGTATTTTTCGCGCACTACTTTTCGCATTTTTCTCACTTTTCCCACTTCGCATTTTTCGCGCGTTTCTATGTTTTGCACATTTTGCGCTCTTCGCACTTTTTGCACTGTTCTATGTTTCGCTGCGTTTTCCACTTATTGAGGCCCGGATCTAAGCGGCGCAGAGCCGGCGCCAGCGTGGGCGACGACTTGCTCGACGCTCAGATCGCGATGCAGTTCGGCGACGCCCGCCAGAGGTCCGACCTGCACCAACTCGCCGTTGCGAACGGTACCATCGCGCCCGACACCACCGCGGTGGTCGGCTTGGAGCAGCTCGGCGAGGACACTGAGGCAGTTGTCCTGCCGGTCAGCGTCAACGCGCTGTCCATCGGCAGGCGCTGCGCCGAGCACGAGCGCACGTTCGCCTGGAATCCGTTTGAGGACAAGCCCGTGCGGCTCGTTCCTGATGGGGCCCCCCTCGACGTGAGGGTTGACCGCGACGTGCCCATGGTCCGTCCAGGGTTCGCGCGCCCCGAGGGAGAGCGACGCCCAGTTGCCTGCGCGCCAGCTGCTGGGCCTTCGGATCAGAACCCACCTCGAGCAACTGATGCTGACCAAATTCCCGAGGATGATGAACAAGACCCTGAGGTGGCGGTCTCCGAGGCGGTAGCGGCGGCCCCCAAGGCCGCAGGTCTGGGCGACGACCCTTGCATCGCCGGCGACCCGTCCACGGTGGATCGTGCTCGAGAGCGTCGGACTTGGCGGTAATACTCGCGCCTTCACTCGCGACGTGGAGGGCGGTCTGACGGCTCGCGACCAGCGCGTCGACCCCGACGAGATCGCTCTCAAGCGCGGCGAGTGCCTGCCCGATGACGGCATGGGCGCCACCGCGCTGCCCGCCTGGGGCGCGCCCCGGGTGCGAGTTCGGCAAGACCGCTATGAGTCGCAGTGGGGGGCGACCGGCGCCGGCCATTGAGCTGCGCGCGCGCCCGAGGAGCAGGGGCATTCGGCGCCCTCGCCCACGTGGGCCGCGTCGAGATGGGGCGCGGCAGCGACGCCTGCAAAGCTGCACCCTGCGTGCTCAACATCGCCGACGAGGGCGCGGGCTTCATCTCGAGCTACCCGGCGGCCCGCCGCGGCGCCGGCGCGGCGCTAGAAAGCGTCGGGCGCTTCGACGACGCGCCCGAGAGGATCGCGCGCTGGCGGGGCGACCGCGCCCCCAAGTATCGCGCTGCTGCCAGGCAGATTCGCGACCCGCGCACGCCGGCGCGCAGTCGGTCGACGCCGTGCCGGCCGCGGGCCAACGGCGCGGCGGAGCGCGTGAACCGCCTCAGCGTCGAGGGCGCGCGCGCTCTGCTCCACCAGTCCGGCCTCTCCGAGAACTGGAAGCCGCTTTCGATTCGCCCCTGGGCTTCGGCGCGCATCGCCGCGCGCGTCGGGAAGGACGGCCTCGCTCCCTGGCAGCCTAGTTTTGGGGGGCGAGCACCTTGCGCAGCGCCCCCCGTCGGCGGCCCGGCGACCCGCCGCCCGCTGGCCGGCTCCGCGGCCGCCGAGGTGGAGCTGAAGCGCCTGGGCTCGACCAAGTGGAAGGGCAGGCTCGTCCCCGCCGTCTTCGCGGGCGTCGCCGCTGGCCCCGGCGAGGCGCCGGCAAAGTCGCAACTCGCGGCGCCCCTGGCAGCGGTCGTGGACGACGGCCGCGCTTCGCGTCGGCGCGCGCGCGGCGACCGGCGCGGTCTTCCCCGACCAGCCCGCGTTTCCGCTTGAGCAGCAGCGTTTCATGGCCCACGGTGCCTTCGAGGATCTCATCCTCCCGGCGCCGATCGCCGCCGACGACGTCGGAGCTCCCGGCGAGCTTATCGCCGCGGAGGGCGCTTGAGAGGACGACGCCGAGCGGCGCGACCTCACCTTCGATGGCGACTTATCCGAGAATGCCCCGCGCTATTCGCGGAAGAAGCGCGTGGTGAACATCGCGCTGGCCCTCGACCCGGACGCCCCAACCGCGTCGGTTTCGCCGGCGAAGGCGTTCGCAGTTGAGCCATCACCCGAGGCCCCTGCTCCGCCGTCTCGCGGCAGCGGGCGCCGGCCGCTGCCGCCCATGGGCGCGCTTCCCAGCGCCAAGGCGACTTTGCAGTGGAACAGCCGTGTGCTCGACGCCGCTTGCCCGGGTGCTCGTGATCTTCGTGCTGACGCAATCCGCGCGCCGGTCGCAGCATCGCCCCTCGTGGGCGCAGGCCCGCGGGAGCTCGTCGTGACCCGCCTGGGCCGGCGCGCTCGGGCCCCCGCGAAGGACGCCCATGCGGCCATGCCTGGTTGCGTTGAAGGCCGGCGCTGCCCCGCCGACCCTGGCCGACGATCCGCGCCGGACACGCGTGGCCCCCCGCGTTGCCATGTTCACCCCGATCGACGTCGAAGGAGCTCCCGATGCAGACAAGCTCGGAGGATAGCGGCTGACATAGGTGGATTACCGCGACGGCCAGTCCGACCTCATAGAAGTCGATTGGCTTCGAGATCCGGGCCCGCATCGCCCACTCCATACCCGATGGGCCGATAGGATTACTTGCGGCCCCAGGGGCCTGGAGGAAATCGACGCGGAGGGGGGCAACTTCCTGGGATCTGGCGCGTCCGCCGGCGCCCGTTGATGCAGACCTTGTCGGGCTTGCTGAGCCGGCGCCCGTCGCCGCTATAGGCGCCGAGGTGATCCTTGAACCAGATCGCGCTCCCCCGACCGGCTGGAGTCGAGACGACTTCGGCGCGGACGGCGTCATTCGCCGATTTGCGCGGGCGCCGCCATGGTCCATTCGCCCGCCAGCCTTCGAGCCCGAAGCGTGGATGTCCTTCAATGCGGCCGGCCGGCTAGCGGCCAGGGGCGCGTGGGGGCCCGACGAATCTGCCGGCTTCGCGGCCCGGGGGGCCAGGCGGAAGGCCTGGGCTGAGCGCGGGTCCAGGATGGCCCAGCCCGCAGGTCCTGCACCTCGCGTGCTCTGCAGCTGCGCTGGCTTCGTCGGCGGCGCCCTCGAGTCCGACTACGTCGGCGTACCTAGTGTCAGGCTATCAATGCCTGCTCGCCGTTCCGTCGAGGCGCCGCCCTTCCTCCTCTGGGGCCCGCGGCGCCTGCTGGCGCCGACGGCTCCGGCGGGGTGCTCGCCCCGAAGTCCAGGGGCGAGATGTGCCGGCAGGCATTTTCAGCAATCTTGAGCGGCGACTTCGACGAGCTGTTCATCTAGCTGTGCTGCGCGGGCAACTCCGAGCTCTCGGAGAACGCCCCGAAGCGCCTTCGCGATTCGAGCGACCAGCGACCTCGACTTCACGGACGGCACTGTCCTCGAGCATTTGAAGCACTAGACTCCAAGCACAAGATGCGGGTTGTTTTGTGGGGTGCTCTCCCGCGCGCGGCTGGCCGCCCACGGCGGCGCGTGAACGAGTCGACGGGCGCCAAGACAGGCGACGCCAAGCTCACCGACAGGCTGATCTCGCACGGCGTGGCCCTGCGCAGGCTGCGCAGGTGCGCCCGCAACGCGGGCCGGCACTTTTTCATGGAATGGCCGACGCGCTCTGCATTCCAGGCATTGCGCCATGGCGCTGATGAGGGCGGCGGCTTCACTGCCGCCGCCGCCTCGGCTGTCGGCCTCAGCCACACCATCAATGGCAAGGTAGTGTGGGCCCGGAAGAAGTGGTGCATCTACTTCACCGACGCGCACGTCCGCGCGGCGCTCAGCGCGTTTGCCCTCCGACCCGCGCGAGGGCCAGAAGGAGTTCGCGTGGTGCCACGGTAAATCTGCTCAGGAGTCCGCTATCTACACCGACGCGTTCGCGCGAACTTTCTGGCTTGCCAGAGGCGTGGCAAGTCGACAGGCCGCGCCAGCGCCGGGGTTCAGGAGTTTATTCAAGGGTTGCGCCCCCGTTGTTTTTGGCGCCGACGACCGTGGCCACGACGCCCCGGCCCCGTCCTCGAGGCCATTCTGGCGCGCCATGGCCACGCGAGTCGCGAAGCCCAAGAGCGCCGCGGCCGATTGCGAGGAAGCCCGCGCCGCCATCGCCAACGAGAGGCTCAGCATACAGGACGAAGAGTGCGGGATGAGAACGATGTCCACTCCTTGAGGGACCTCCTCCGCTACCCGAAGTGGGCCGAGGTCATGTTTGGCCGGGTGCTCACAATCTTGGCGGTCAAGGGCGAAGAGCTCGGCAAGGAGCATCAGCAGTGGAAGGCCCGCGCGGTCTTCCAGCGGTCCAATGCCCGGACAAGGGCCGGGGCGTCGGCCGCCGACCTCTTCGGCAGTCGCAGCGCAGCCCCCACGACTTGTTCGTCAGAGCTGCGTCTCGCCGAGGCCGCCGACTTCCCCCCCTCCGAGCCTTGCCCATTCCACGCCGCGCTGCACAGCGGCGCCTACCATTCTACATCCTCCCGGCCCGAATCCGCGAGGTCACCGCGCACTTGCAGCGCGTAGTCCTATCCCGCCAGCTCGAGGAGGATGGACGTGGCGAGTCATGATACGAACGCGCATGAGACTCAGCCAGCAGTGGCCCGCGGGCCAGCCGACCTACCACAGGGTAGATCGGACGCGGCTGCTGAGGATGGGGCGTGGTGCAGAGGGGCCTGGTACCAGCGCTGGAGATGGCGATGTGATCGACGACGTTCGCAAGTAGCCTGCATGCGGATGTCAACTACGTTGGCTTCGCGACGACCGCGCCAACCGACGTCAGACCTGCAAGTTCGGCCTCTCCCCAGCGAGGCCCGTCCGATCCGAACGGCTGCGCAGTGCCAGCTCCTGGACGTTCGATGGCCAGGTGCACGAATCTGGAAATGCCGGAATGTTTCTGTGATTGCGGAATTTCCGAATTGTCGATCAATTCGGCATTTCCGGAATGTCTTTTCGGAATGTTCGAAAGTTTGTTTCGCACGCGGAGTGAGACTTTTTTGTCGTATTGTTTTCTTTTGAGGGGGGGAATGCTGTTTTTTTTAGCGGTTCGGAATTTCTGTAATCATTTTGGTCGCAATTGGGAATTTCTGGAACCACTCTGTTTGCGATTCGATATTTCGCGGGTCGCGGGCTTGGCGATCGGACAACTTTGGGTTGACATGTGCGTCTTTGTTCAAATTTGATTGCGGCCGTTCGGGGTACGTGGAATCAGGTCTGACGTCCATGAGGCAGCGCCGGCACCGCACCCTCTACACCGTATCCTTATCCGTCCCCCAAATTCGTCCGAGACGTTGCTCGGGGCTGCGCAGGGTTGCTAAGCTATGCCAAGCACCGCCGACCAATGCCAATTTTTGTGAAGCGATGCGACGTAAAGCAATGCCAGACAATGCCAGACAACAGTAACAAACACTGCCAAACGATGCCAAGGAATACAAAGCGACGCCAAGAGAGCAACGCAAAGCATTGCTACGCAATGCCAAGCAACTATGCCAACCGACGCCATCCTGGGCCCAGCAACTCCTGGCAGAGCCAGGCAACGCCACGCGAATGCCCAGCAGCGACAAGCAACGCCCAGCAATACCAAACAACTGCCCTAAACAGTGGTAAGCGATGCGAAGCAATGCCATGCGGCGCGGCTGTCCCAGGACCGTACGAGGGGACTGCGGGGGGACCGTACGAGAACACCATTCATTCCCCAATCAGTGCTTGCATTGAAAGGGTCCTAGCGGAGATTGAAGCAGTTGGCGAAAGTCAGGGCCGATTTCGGTGGGCGGCTGGGTTCCGGGGTTCCCGGTTCCGGGTTTCTGGGTTCCCGGTTCCCCGGGTTCCTATTCCGGAATCCGGGCCGATTTCGGTGGGGAGCAGGCTTCCCGGGTTCTTGGCCGCTTGTTCTTTATCGATTGGTCTCAACATCGATTTCATGACCCATCTCTCTATCGATCGCCCTATCGACGTCACAATCGATCTCACCATTTGCTTCACTATTGATCGCACGAACAATCGCTCGATCTCACTATTGATCACATTGAATCGACCCTTATATCGGTCTCACGATCGACCGCACAATCGACCTCAATTTCCATATCACTAATTTTCAAACTATCCACTGATTGGATTTTTTCTCAGGTGTACTGTGGGGATCGTGCGGCGGGCCCGCGTGAAGGGGTCATGCGATGTGGCCATATGGGGGGCCACGGTGACGGACCATGTTGGGGAAACATACGGGGGGACCACCACATGGGGGGGGGCGCACCGCCCCTTGCATCCCTTCGCTCTTACCCGCAATGGCGGGCGCCCTCGTCTCAGTTGGCAGCGATGGTGCTCGTTCAGCACTCGCGTGGCTCGCATGGTGTTACTTAAACAGGTGCAGTCGCGATAAAGAGTAAGGCTGGGCTGGGGGAGGGGGATGGGATGGCGCAGGGAGAAGGTAGATGGTGTGGTGGACGGTGGAGAGGGGACGGAGGGTAAAGGTGATGGAAGAGGATGGGTGGTGGAGAAGGCCCCCTATCGAACTTGATGTGCTTGTCACGTCGGGATGACGGCAAGATCCATGACCGCTATGGCGATATCACTTGGTCCAACATCCTCCTCCTCCCACCGTTTCGTCGTCCTTCTCGTCTCGGCCACCTCCACCTCGTCCTCCTCTCGGCGGTCTGCCCTCTGCTGCGCTTCCCCGCCCCTGTGCCAGGAGGGCAAGTCCACGAGAGGATCCGCCTCCCTGCCGGAGGATCGCTTGCGCAGCGGGCTGGCCTTCCCCTTTCCCCTGTCCAGTCAACAGAACACGTGGATCACTCCGCGGCCCCAGTAGTTGCGGCAACGCGATTCCTGAACCTGTAGAAATGATTGAGAGCCCCAGCAGGGTCGGAACCTGCCCGCTCCGCCACCCCCTCCGCCACCTCCACAGAACCCCCCGTGTCCTCCTCACCCGCCTCTACCTCGTCCTTGCTTTCGCCTTTGCTTTCTCCCTTACAGTCAAAATGCCGAGATCTTGGACTCAGGAGGAGCTCTGGTTTTCGGGTCGTTCCTCAGAGATCTCGGTCGGAGAAGCTGTTCTTGGCCGAGGCTCGCCGTGGCCCGACACCACCTTTCGTTCCTAATCTGACGTTCCTTGTGGTAACACGACGACCCCTTGAACCTCCTACCTTCCCCCCTACCTCCTTCCTGCGGGATGTTGGTTACGTTGAGCCAGCAGAGTTGCGGCCGAATCCGCCCGCCGCTCGGCTGTCCTGTAGACACGAGCTGCGCAACAGAAAGCGGGAGACACCAACACAGAGAAGAAACGTGACGGACGAAGTGAGCGGATGAGAGAGAGAGAGAGAGATTGAGAGAGATTGAGAGAGAGAGAGAGAGAGCGAGCGATGGAGAAGAGAGTCCGCCCGGCGCCCTCAGCTTCGGCTCTCACTTCAAGGTAGTTACAGCGTCGACGCGTGATGCCCCAACGCGAGATTTGGCAGAGTGTCCCAGTAGATCCATAAAAAAACGCCATGCCATCAAGGTAGACATCGTTCACGCACTTCAAACATTTGCGGCCTCATCCGTCATGGACACTGAATTCGGGATGCGCTTAGTTGAAGCCTGCGGAAGACCCTGGTTTTGGCGGCCTCGTGTAGATGGTCTAAGTGGGATGCTTCTGGATGAACGGATCGAGGCATGGCGTCATGGTATCAGTTGAGCGAGGAGGCCCGCCGTAGTTGTCCCCGAGAGCACCGCAGGACGGAAGCAGGTGGACCACCAGACAGACCCTCTCCAGCCGAACGACACTCCTCGAGACTCTGACAGCATGAGGTGGGGGATAGGCTCAAGGAGGGACGTATCGACCCCCAATCGCCCATTGATCGCCGATAGGGGCCTGTGATTTGTGTGGGGTGAAGACCCGCTCCTGTTTCACTGGACGGACATGCTGACGTGCAGCGTTGGCGTTTGGGCCCAAGCAAAACCAGCGCCTATCTCTTAGAGCAGTTGCAGCGGGGGACTGGCCGTGATAGCAAGGCATCGGTCGTTTTCGATCGAGTTATCCGAGCTGGACCCGCCCCGACACACTGAGGCTGATCGAGGGAGGGAGCACGAGCGAGAACGAGGTTGGTAGCGGAGCTCCGTGGTTGGCCCCACGGACTCCAGGAGAGTAGCAGAGGGATTCGCCATCCCGACGAGCCATGGCGACTGGAGACACCTGCAGCAGTGCTGTGGATCCGGAGATACCGGTGCTGAAGGGTGAGTCTCTGGAGGACTTTACCAGGCACAAGAGGGCAGTGCAGGCGGCCGAGCTTGGATGTAAGTCTAAGGGGCAGAAGATTACGCTCGGGCCCAAGCTGTACCGCAACTTCCTCGGCGCGGACAATTCGATCAGCGTCCTAATCGGGCAGACGGGCCCGAAGAACTATGCTGTCGAGAAGGGCTCCGAGGTGCTGCTCAAGTTCCTGGAGGCCCAGCCCTTCGCCAGGAGTCGTATTCTAACATCGGGGCTCCTGCAGTAAACGAGCTTAGCAGTAACATATTTTACTGCCATGACTCTCCAGTGCGGTCCATGCTCCTGTCTCTTGCTCCTGATATTGCTTGTGCTCTTTGCTGCACCTCTCGAGGTTCCATCTAGTTGTTATGCGCACGCGCACATGAACAAACATAAACAATCAGGCCACCCGATATCAAGGGAAGGGCGATGCTACTTTTACATTTTGTTGGTTTAATACAACTGCTCGTGCCCGTAAGCAGGCATTGATACCTTCTATATCATGCTATATGATTGGTTCTATGTGAAGACGCATGCGTTCGTATTGCTACTGCTCTGTGCCGCTAAGTGCAAGTGCTCGCCGCTGCCGTTGCAAGTGGGTCTCTGCAACAGAATGCGCGGGTAGCGTGTCTGTCTCCTTCCGGGGAGGCATTTGCAACGTGGGCTGCTAACCGTGGAAACCTCGCAACCACTGATGTGCTAACCTGACCCTGCCGCGCTTTCCAGCGCACGCCTGCGCATGGAGACGTGAAGTTTCAGCCGCCGAAGGCGGCCACGTTCTGGGGGGCGCTGCCAGGTGCGCGCTCGCTGAGAAGTTTTCAAGAACGCGATAACTTTTCTTCCTCTTATGCTTATTCTGCTGAAGGTCTGGCTCTTCGGGCTGCTCGTCTTTTTTTCACTTGGGAACCTTGCGCGATCCCGAGGTGCTGCGCCCGCGCCTGAGGTTGCGCCGCCGCCGCCCAAGCCCTCCTCCGGAGGCAGCCTCGCGTCGGTCGAGCTGCCAGATGGAGAACGGATGCAGCTACCAACGACGTTACAATCGTCATTTTCAGGCTCCTCGCGTCCACCTGCAGGGCCTGACTTCGCCGCTGTCCGCAGCCCTCGATCTGCGGGCTGCTGGGGCACTGGGGGCGGCGGGGGAACGAGGGGCGCAGCTGGTGCCGCTGAGGCTGGGGCCCGGGGTGACGGCGCAGATCCCGACGGGGGAACTGGCGGAATCGCTGGAAGCGATGACGATGGTGGCGAACTTGCTGCGTGCATCTTTTGCACATGCATCTGTTGCATGTGCTGTATCTGCGTGATCTGTCGCAGCTGAACGCGCTGCTGCATGGCCTGCAGCGCGGCGCCCGGGCCGGGCGCCGTCGCCGGCTTGGGGGGGGGCTCCAACCGCGATTGCGCAGGGCGCTGTTCAGCAGCAGCGACTTCATCTGGAGCTCGACCTTCGAGAGACTTCACTGACGAAATCCACTTGCAGCAGTCGGCGGGCGCCCCCCCCCCCTTGCCCTCCACGCCTCCACCGCGCCCGCCCCGCGCCCCCCGCCCCCCGTCCGACGCCGCGCTCCGCGGCGCCGCCCGCCCCCCTGGAAAGGCGGGCAGAGGGCCCTGCGAAGAGGGCGTGCTTGATCTGATTGATTTCTGACAAATGTTGTCTACATATATCGTTTGTATGTATATGCAAGTGGCACGTGTGTGCCCAGGCTCATACAAAAAAGCTGAAGGGGCGTTTGAAGCAGGAGTGAAATGCAACATCGAAGTCGCACTCGAGCGCAAGTGGGGTTGCCACACCTTGCGATGTGTGTACCAGGACCCCCCAGGAAGCCTCAGGAGGCCCGACTTGGATACCAGAAGAGGCTCCAGGAGGCCCCAGGATTGTGAGTGTTGTGCGTGTGTGTGTGTGTGATATATGCTTTGTGTGGTGCGTGCTTTTTGTGTGTTGTAGGTGTTGTGTGTTGTGTGTTGTGTGTTGTGTTGTGTGTTGTGTGTGTGTGTGTGTGTGTGTGTGTGTGTGTGTGTGTGTGTGTGTGTGTGTGTGTGTGTGTGTGTGTGTGTGTGTGTGTGTGTGTGTGTGTGTGTGTGTTATGTTTGTCTAGCGTGTGATGTGTTGGGCGTGATTTGTGTCTCTGTGCGCATGTAGTTCTGAAGCCCCAGGGGGCCCCAGGATGCCCCAGGCGGCCTCAGGAGGCCCCAGGGGACCCCGGGAGGCTTCAGGAGGCCCCAAGAGCCTCCAGGAGGCCGCAGGAAGCCCCAGGAGGCCCCAGGAGGTTTCAGGAGACCCCCAGGAGGCTCCGAGGCGGGGTCTGGGGTGCCAGAAGGTTCAGAAAGCCCCTGGAGGCCCCGGGAGGTTCCAGGAGGCCCCCAGGAGGCTCCGAGGCGGGATCTGGGGCTCGATGTTGGAAGGATTTTTCAAGCGAAACCGCCATTCCCTGAGAATCGGGGTCACAATCATTGAAATTACCATGTGTTTTTGAAGGTTTTATGTTAAAATGTTGAAATTCTCATGTGTTTTTGGACCCTGACGTCACGATCTGCGTGAGGGGTGCCACCGATTTTCAGAATTTCGAGGATGTCCCGAGCGAAACGCCCAGAAATATCGCGGACGCGTGCGCATTAATCGCCTCTGAGCTCTACTCCCTCGGAGAGGTGCGTATGAATTTATATATTTATATATATATATATATATATATATATATATATATATATATGTATATATATGTATATGTATATGTGTATATGTATATGTATATGTATATGTATATGTATATGTATATGTATATATATATATATATATATATATATAATATATATATATATATAATGTATATGTATATATATATATATATATATATATATATATATATATATATATATATCTATACATATATGCATTACATATTTCTTAAAATGCCAGCGCTGCGCCGTTGTTCGCCTTCTTCCGCTTGATCGGCTTGCCCCCTGGCGCCGCGGGGCCGTGGGTCGACGCCATTTCCAGGACTATGTTGACAGTGTTGCCAGTTCCTCCAGCGCGCGCCCGGGCGCCCCCGCCTGCGTCGGCGTCGCCCCGGAAACGCGCGCGCTCTTGCGCGGCCTGGCGCGCGAGGGGCGCGCGGCCAATTCCGCCTCCCACGCGGCCCTCGGGGCCGCCTTTGTTGCGGCGTTTTGGCCCGTTCCGCGAGACAATCCGCATTGGCTGGGGCGCCCGCTGCTCGCCCTGCCGCGGGCGCCCCCGAGCGCCGCTGCTATTGGCGAAGATCCAATGCACCTCATTGAACTCCTCGCCCCCCCCTCCTCGTCTTCTCCCTCATCAAAATTAAGAGGCGGGCCCTGGGGGCCGCCGCCCTCCGGCGGCGGCGGGGGCTCGCCCGGCGGGGCGGCGGCCGCGATCGTCGCCTGGCCCGCGCCCTTTGTCTCCCACAGAGTCAGCTGCTAATGCCCTCTTTCTCTTCCTGCGACCTCCCCTTCTGCGACTGCTGCCGCCGCCGCCACTGCGACCCCTGCAAGTGCCGCCCCTGCCCCGCGCCTCCACGGGCGACGGCGGGGAGGCCGGCGCAGCTGTCGCCGAGGGCACTGCGAGCGGCGCCATCTGCGCCGCGGAAGCAGTTGGAAGAGAGGAGCTCGACAGTCAACCTCGCCCCCGCTGAGTGCCTTGCAGACGTCGAAGCTGCGCGCGCGCGGGGAATTCCGAATCCGACCTCACGAGGAAAGGGCCCAAACGAATTGCTTCAGTGCTAAGAACATGAGAACGTCCAGACTGCGCTCGAAATGCGACTTGGAGAAACTACTCGCGTGTGAACTATTGTACTGTTCACGCACATAAGGATTGTAACGCAATCGTATACGTATATGTATACACATGTACATATATATATATATATATATATATATATACATGCCAGGCCCACCATTGCCGCGTCCGACCGCGCCGCCGCGAGCCGAAGCCCGAATGCGCCGCGGCGACGCCGTCGGAAACGGCGCGGACAACAGCGCGAAAACGAGGACAACGCGCCGACGCGAACGCGAAGCCCGACGTCGCGAGAACGGAGCTTGGCGGGCGCGAGCACCGAGGAGGGGGGGGGGCCTAGACTGCGCCTGCGCCGTGGCAGCCCGCTGCGGCCAGCCAGCCACGCCCGCCCGATCGCTGGCCCTGGGCTGTCGCAGGGCAGGGCGCCTAAGCGTCGCGGTGTCCCGCGCAGGAGGGTGTATATATATATATATATATATATGTATATATATATATATATATATATATATATATATATATATATGCAGATGCATATATAGGTAAACATGCACGCACATACCCCCCCCCTCCTCGGGGGGGCAACAAAAAAATAAAATAAAATAAAAAACACGCCTCGCGCGCCCCCCCGCGCAGGGGGTCTTCTTGCAAGCGACGCATGGCAATGCGCTGTCGTTGCGTCGGTAGTTATTCGAGGTCGCGGTGATGGATGATTCGCCCATTTCCCGCGCCGGGCGCAGAACTTGCGTTTGCGCCTCACGGGCGACGCAGATGGCTGCGCAGCTGGGCGCTCGCGAAGCGAAACAAAGACTTCCATATTCTTGGGCGACGGCCTTCTTGCGCGGGAGAGGAAGCTCCGCCCTGTCGGCCACAAACGCCATTCGAAACGCATTCGATGCCGCGAGGGTTCTAACTTGAAGCTGCCGCGCAACGTAGCGATAAAGATGCAATGCGCAGCATGGATGGCATGATATGATGCGCGTGCGTTCTACATATTGGCTGACAAACGTGCGCTCGCATCCCGAACTTCTCCTCCAGCGCGCAGGCCATCCATGCCGACGCGTCCTCTTCGGAAAGTGCCTTCGTGTCCATAGAGGTCACTGCTTCGCGGCCGACTGCCCGCACGGCGTCCACGTCGCAATCTTTGTAGCGCGCGCCCCCGCTGGATGCCGCCTGCCGCGTCGGCTCGACCCTCTGGCGCGCTGCAATGCTGCTGGGAGCTTCGTGAGACATCTCCACGTGTATCCAATCCCGTGGCTGGCTGGCCTTTTGCCTGCAGTCTTCATTGCTTTCGCCGTGCCCTGCTCTTCGCCATGGCGCTCCCCTTGCCCTCCGGCGCAGCCCCCGCGGGCCCCTCGTCCTGCTCCTCCTCCATGTCCTCGTCCTCGTAGGCGCCCTCCCCGCGGGGCGTTGCCTCGGCGGCGGCCTGGTCTCTGCCCCCGGCGGCCCGCGAGGCCAGCGCGCGCTCCTCCCCATCGAGCAGGATGTTCGGCATCTCTGTCGGCGGGAAGTGGCCGTCTCCGAGGTCCGCCTAGCAGAAGCCCTTCTCGCCGCGCACTAGGGGGCGCGCCTGCCCCCGAAAGGCGCCTTCGATGGCGTGCGCGAAGCACTTGCAGTCCACGTGTCCGGTGGCCCCCTCCTTGTCCTTGCGGGCGCGCGCAGGCGCCGTCTGCGCGCGCGCAGGCGCGTGTGCATGCATGTCTTCATGTGCGCGCCATATACACACGCATGCGCGCTACGCGCCCGCGGCCACGCGCGCGCAAGTCAATGCGCGCATCTGCGCACGCGCGGGCTATGTTTGCATAGTGTAAATCGGCACATAACGAAATGCGCATGCGCGCGCATCTCTGCGCGCGCGCGACGGAAGCAAAACGCGCGAGGTATACTGTATACTCGGCGGCGCTCCAGCAGGTGCGACCGCGGACGCGTGACTGGCCAAAGCAGGTTAGCAGGAGTGGGCGATGCCAAATCCACGCATGTTCGCGCCTTTTCCTTCTTCTTCTTCTTCTTTTTCTTCTTCTTCTTCTTCTTCTTCTTCTTCTCGGGCGTCTTCTTCTCGAGCCCGCGCCGCGATCCCCCCGCGCGCGCGCCGGGATGTCCGCGCCGGTTCTCGGGGGCGCTGCCGCGTCAGAAGCGCGCGGGGATGGGGGTGGCGACGGGGGCGGAGATGGATCTGGCGCAAGGGTCATTCTCGCCGTGGGGATCCTGGCGTGGGGGGAGCTCTCTCGCCTGTCGCCAAGTTGCGGACCTTGCCGCTCGCGTAGCTCACGGCGCGCGAAGTCGCTCTCGCGCGCTTCTGCGCCCGCTTCTTCCCGAGCGCCGTCGTGGCCGAGATGGCTCTGGTCAGCGGCGCGCGGCCAACCTGGCGGGCAACGCTCGCCAAGGATCCCAGCAGGCCCACGTTGTTCTTGCTTGACTGCATTGCGTCGCCCCGGTCCGCCCTCGCCGCCTCGATCTCCGCGGCGCGCTCGAGCGCGATGGCCTGCGGGCCCTCGCCCGCGAGCTCGCGCCTCGCGCGGGACATGGCGGGCGATCGAAATCCCGCGCCTCGAGCTGCGACGCGGGCGCGCGCGCTTCGAACCGCGACGCCCACGGAAAGCAAGCGTCAGTTTGCCCGGGTTCCGCCCGCCTCCTCCTCGAGCAAGCGATTGCCGCTGACCTCGCGTTTTCTTTCGCGCAGCCTCCTCCGCGGGAGGCCTTTTTTGGGGGTGGGGTGGGGGGGGGGGGGGGCACGGCGACAACGACGAGAAACGATGAATGGGCGGATGTTCGGATAATGGGATGGCGCGCCCACGTGCGCGAGCGATCTCCATGGAAAATATCAGCGCGAAGCCAATGTATTCGTCGCCCCTAATTAGGGCGGAGCCAGCGTTGATCCGAGCCAGTACTACTTCGCACGTACGATTAGCGTTGACAGCTAATTTGCACGCGTCGGAAGCTCATGGGAGGGCCTCTGAGAGCCTCGTTGGGCAGGCATCCCGGGCCAGTTTTTCTGAGGATGTCCCGCGCGAGGGCGCCCGTTTGGAATTCGTCACCGGATTCGCCCGATTTCGCCGGGTTTCCCAGATCTCGCCTCAAACGGAACAGGCAAGCCTTTGAGAGCCCCGTTGGGCAGGTTCTGGGGGATGGTTTTTCAGAGGATGTCCCGCGCGAGGGCGCCGGTTTGGAATTCATCGCCGGATTTCGCCGGATTTCTCGGATCTCGCCTGAAACGGAACGGGGGGCGGTCGGCGGGGCCACTGCCTCGCGCGCCGGGGGTCAGGATGACGTGGCATGGCGTTTAGCCATTCGCAACAAATCCTCTCTGACATGCTCTTTCTACCTGTCCTCTGCACGCAGGCGTTGTGGTGTGCACCAGCGCTACGTTGCACTCGTATGCTGTGGTGTAGACAGGAGCTGTGGTGTGCACAGGCGCTGCAGTGCACGCTAGCACCGTGGTGTACACAGGCGCTGTGTTGCACATGGTTGTTGTGGTGTACACATTCGCTGTGGTGTACACCAGCGCTGTGGTGCACGCAAGCAGCGTGGTGTACACAGGGGTTGCGTTGAACACGGCTGTTGCGGTGTACGCAGGCGCTGTGGTGTACACGCGCGTTGTGGTGTACGCGAGCAGTGTGGTGTACACAAGCGCTGTGGGGTAGATCGCCACCTACATGCTGTTCGCGTCGTCGTCGTCGCTGGTCGCTCGTCGCTCATCGTTGTCGTGCGCGCGGGCGTTCCTGTGGTGCCGGACCCACTCGGTGGGGCGGGCGTTATGTCATACCTCCCTCTGACGCCTGTCATTGCCGAAAATCAAAAATTTCGCGTTTGCTGCTGTGTTCTAACACCTTTTACGAAGGGCCACGAGAACCTCGCCCTCGCAACGTAAGTTTCCAAGCTACGCAGGCCTTCCCGAGACAGGCATGGCTGCTGAGGTTGATCGAGGGGTCGCGATGGCTACAGCCCAGGCGTCGGCCAGCCTTTCGGCTGGTTAACGCCCCACCCTCCTCCCCCATGTTGTTCTTCCACCGCACGCTGTGCTGCGCAAGTGCTCCAAATGTTTTCATCCGTGCATCTGCCTTCCACATGCCCATATTTGCACACCCCTCACACGGTTCGCGGTCCCATAGGCTCCAATTGAGGACCCAACGTCTCAGAGAGGGGCGGTCCCCCCGGCCTATGTCGGCATACCCCTCACATGTTCCATGGCCCCACCGGGGGGCTCAATTGTGGCGGTCCCCCAGCTAAGTTCGGCAAGCAGCGTGACCACCACACCACAAAGCCAAGTATCCAGAGGGGCGCGAGGGCAGACGAGCGCACGATTGGCGACTCTTCAAGAAAATTGACAGCGTGACAGGAAAATTGAACGCCCCGCGACTGAAACAGAACAATGAAGCGTTCGATTGTGAAGCAGAGACGGACAGCGAAGCGGAGGAGGAACAGGAGGAGAAGAGGAGGAGAGGAAAGATGACGCACATGATTTCGATCAAAAGGGTGCTCAGAGTTTTTGCATCATCTTTTACACTTGTTGCGCCCACTGCCGGGGCCGTCCGCGTCGACGATGCGCCGCCAATTTTTGGGTGCACCGTTTGCTTGGCACACTTTTTTGCGCACCAAAGAATGACTCCCACTTGTTGCGATTTTGCCGTAAAGTTGCATCTGCTTTACAAGGAGAAGATCAGATAACGGTGTTTCGCCAGGTTGCGTCAAAGCCTGCACATTGTTCACTCTCGATATGTACGAATGAGGTATGCCCAAGATCTTGCCTACACATTTGCAGTGAAAGCAATCCAATATGTTCGTGTCTGCTTTGAGAAGCCATAGGGTGTCAAGTATATAAATCCAGAAGCTTGCTGGCAAGACAACTGGAATGTATGTGCAATTTCCTGAGACCGTAATTTTTGCAATGATTTGATTATGCTGGGGCATTCGCCCAATCTTTGAGACAATTCGTTCCCAGCTTTTTGCCATCACATGAGACCAAACCACCTAAATGAATTGCCTCCCTCACGCGTTTAATGGGTTCGCCTGTTGGTCTCCTGACCTCCCCATCGGAAGAAATAGTGTTTAGCTCCGTTTTTTTTCCAATTATATTCAAAGTTATACTTGTGTTTTTCCGCTATGATCGCCTCCAGCATCATCTGCAGATTGTCTGGGTGTTGGGAGACCACTAGCGTGTCATTTGCGTATGGGATGTCGCGGGTGACGGCCTATTCCGGCTCCGCTTGCAGCACCAGTCAGGCCAGGGCGTCGTGCAACATGACAGACTGACCGGCAATGAACAAATTTGGGTTTAGTGGGCACTTTTGGGCAATCCCAGCAAATTGCTTCTTCTCGGCCGATTTCCCACAGCGGTCAACAATTGTAGAATACCGCTCTGCGTAAATACTCCGTATCATGCAACAGTAGGAACCCATGCCAAAAACACATTCGTTTTGCCAGGGTATCTTGGGTTTTGTGTGATTTGCGTTCAGATTGATGGCTTGCAGCGGCCGCAAAGACGTCGCAGCTGGCAGGGCATCCTGAGTGCCTTTGATGTTGGGATGCTTTGCGCGAGCCATCTATGAACCGCCTGGCCCAGGGTATCCTGAGTTTATTCGCTGCCACCGGTAAAGCACGAAACGAAACCCTGGCCTCAGGAACGTTGGCGATTTCCAGGGTTGGATGTCGTGCGATGGATTGTTGTGGACTGGTTTTGACTGTGCCTCACGTGTTTCGTGGACGCATAGGGAGCTCCAGCTATGGCCCCAGGCGGACGGTGCCGTTTGCGGCCCCGATGCCCGTGTGGCCATACCCCTTACACGTCCTTTGGCCGCATAGGGAGTTCAATTCAGGCCCAAGGGGGGGGCGACCGCATACGGTTCTCCAGCCGATGCCGGAGGGGGGGGGGGCCGCATGCGGTCTTCCAGCCCATGCGCGCATACCCCTCACACGTTTCGTGTTTCTACAGGGAGTTCCGACTAAGGCCAATCAGTGGAGGGTAACCGCACGTGCCCTTCCCAGCCCATTTTGGCACACTCACACGTTTCTCCAACTAAGGCCCGGGGGGGAGGGGGGGCACGCCCATTGCGCGACATTGCTCACCTTCTCTTGGCCCCAGAGGAGGCGATTCTACCGAAGACCCCAGGGGGGGGAGGGGGGGAAATCGCATGCGGTTCCCCAGCCCATTTCGGCATACCCCTCGCACATGTCGTGGCCCCATAGGGAGCTCCACCGAAGGCCCCACTGGCACAGCTCGCATGCGTCCCCGAGCCCATTTCGGCACACCCATCGCACGCATCGTGGTCCAATAGGGAGTTCCATGAAAACGATATTCACAAGTGCGGTAGTCACAACTGCATATGGTTGGGTCCTTCGCCTGAATAATTATTGTTTTCAAAAGTGTGTTCCCGCTGCGGCGTTGACCTCATTTCAGGATCGGCGCTTTGTTCCCGTCGTTTAGGATGGTGCTCCCGCCCCAGCGTGCGCTACATTTCTGGATCCGAGTCGAGTCCCTCCTCGTCGTTGTCGCCTCCTCTGTTCCCTCTGCCTGCCCCTTGTCCTCCTACTCCCGCTCCTCCTGCTCGTGCTGCTGCTGTTTCTCTTCGTCCTTCTGCCTCATTTGTCTCTTCGTCCTGCTCATCTGCCGCCTCCTCCACCTCCTCTAATGCACACAGCACAGCTTCGATTTCTTGCCCCTTCCCCTTCTACAGTTACACAATATGAGTACTATTCTCCTCTCTCCCCTAATGACGTCCAGAAGATATCCGGCCCCCTCCGCGTGTTGTTCTTTACACACTGGATTCCCGGGAGTCGGGTTTTCGCTTGGTTTTTGTTTCAAACATGTTGTTCCCGCTGGAGCGTTGGCCTCATTTTCGGGCTTCCGGGCTTCCTTCGTTCCGAATCGTGCTCCCGCTTCAGCGCTAGCCTCATTTCTGCGCTTCCGCTCGTTCCGAATCGTGCTCCCGCTGCAGCGTTGGCCTTCCTTCCAAATAGGCCCCCAAATCTAGAAAATGCCACCCCGTAAAACCATTGGAAGTGATTCCACATTCGGTGTCGATTCGTTGATTCTGGGGCTCCAGAAGCCCCCACTGTGGAGCGTCGTCGCTTCAGGAAGTATCAAGCGGGGGCCGAGTTTCTGCTTTGAGAAAGCAACGTTGAAAGCAGAGCCAGCGGGTGCTCTCCATCAGCCCCGTCTTGTGTGGAGCTTTTCGGGGAGCCCAAGGAGCGAGACATGGAGCCACGACTCCAAACCGGCCCAGGCTTCTCAAAAACGATCCATTTATTTTCCGCGGAACTTGGCGCCATGCTTTGACATGTTGTGCGGTGTTGTATTCTGCGCCGTTGTGCGATGCCATGTTTTGCGTTGCAATGCTGTGTGATGCAATGCTTTATAGCGCAACGCCACGCCATGCTATGGCATGCTGCGCTCTGCCGTGCCCTTCCACGCCATGTCATGCCGTGTTCTACCATGCGTCGCGTACCTGCTCGCGATGATTGCCCTGCTCGGCATCCGACGGTGCGAATCGAGAGGGTACTTGCGCCATGGTACGGGATGAGGGGGAGGGGTAGGACGTCAGGTATGACGCGAGCGCACCTAGCTTGCCTCTCCTCCCGCCCCCTTCGCCCTTTTCTTCTCCCTTCCCTCCCCCCTTCCCCCCGGCCCCTCTCTCCTCATCCCCTTTGCCCTCCCCCCCCCTTTTTTTCCCCCCTGCTTCCTCCCTCCCCCTCCCCCACCCCCCAGGCCCTGCCCCTCGCCCTTCCCCCAGCCCTTCTCTGCCCCTGTCACATGGGATCATCGCCCAGCTTATGGGAGGGTACGACCAACGCGTGTTACGATATGCAAAACATGGTGCTAAATGGCACAGCATTTTGCAGAGGGTTCATAGTATAGAACGTTGTGTTGAAGCGTTGCTGGTGACCCTTTCAACCGAATCGAAATTTGATATGCACGTGCAGTGGCAGTGCGCCGTGAGGCTCAGTCGCGATCGATCGAGCCAGTTCATGTTTTATGTGGTGGCGCATGTGGACATCATATGCCATCGGAACCAGGGGGAGCACGGTTTGGGGACATTGTAGCGTAGTTTGAGATTGCATTGGCTCTTGCCAGGACGCATGCGATTGTTTTGTTTGAGGAAGGACACCTTGTGGAGGCCATCGTAGAGCACGAAAAGTTCAGAGTCCTATACGCCGCTCCGTTTGCGATCGGTGAGGGTTGCCTTGATGTCAACCAGAGCTTGCTCTCAGCCTAAGACAGAGCTCTCAGCCTGGACTAAATCTTTTTTGATCGGCGTTTCACTTATCGATTCGGGCAGACTTACCTTGGCCAGTTATCATACTGTCAGGGGCAAGGTTGTTGCTGCACACACGGCGCCATTGGTTGACAGAAGGCCTGCGCTGTTCACATATGTGAAACCACTCGCGGAACAGTCAAGTCTAAGTCAGGCGGGAGCAAGTTCAAGCAAACTTCACCCAGGCTAAAAAAAAACAAAACCAGTCCCAGTCGTAGCAGTAGTCGTATTAGAGCAGAGCGAAGCCAAGCCAGGTCAGCCCATGCTTAGCAAGGCTAACTTAAAGCTGTTTCCACACCAGGAGCTACAAGGCAGCTTACCCATACATCCACATCTCGAAGCTAAGGCCACAGCCGACGCTAGGCTGAACTAAGCCAAGCTACTGCACGCCACGTCAAGCCAAGCTAAGCTAAATCAAGCGAGGGCACCCCCCAAAGCAAGCTTGGCAACCCCACGCTAAGCTACACCGCCACATCGCACCCAGCTTTGTCCAGCTGAGCCAAGGTCAGCTCTGACAGTGCAGCCTCACGTAGCGAGGCGGCCCTAAATGGCAAAGCGTTGTTAAGGTACATTTAAGCGGCATCGAACTTATATGGTGAAGCTTGAACAAAGGCCACAGATAAGGCCAACTAGAGCTCTATATTCAGATGTACGTTGAAAGTGCTTTAAGTGCAGCTGCAATTGCAACTCTTGGCCAAGTAAGGCGATGTTAAGCCAATTGCGATGTTAACCATCACGCCTATGCTAAGTCAGGCCAGATTCGACTAGGGCCAGTTCGGGCTTAGGCACAGCAGTCAATGTGGGTACCACTATATAATTGAAGTCAACGTGATTGGCGCAGGGATGATCAAACGCAGCAGCATAATGATATGCACACCCATAGTCAGGGGCATTTCCATACGCATGGTCATGCATATTCCTTTTTGCCATGAGGTGGTCGTGGCCACGGCTCTCCCATCGATTCAGCAATATTTGTTGCGACCGGTATGTAGACAAGCTCATTTAGAGACAGGGTCGTTGCATGTGGCGCCGTTGAAGTATGTACGCACGAAGTCATGCGGCACCTCAAGTCCAACACATTCGTGATTCAAAAGAGCAGGTCCTTAGAACGGCGCCGCGTTGGAAAGCGTACGTGTGCTCGAGAATTTCAGCTTTGCCCGCCCGGAGGAAACCAAGCCTCTGAACGGCGGCAAAAGCACAGAAGTTTCTTCCCAGTACGAGAAGATCGAGCAAAAGAAGGCTGCCCTCGTTCCTCCAGCACGCTCCTCCAGCGCATATACTCAGGCAGCCTTTGTGCTCGTCTGCCTTTCCGCCGTCGACCCTGTCCCTGCTGTCCTTGCTGTGCTGCTTGCATTTGGTGCTGCCGGGCCAGGCGGGCCTGGGCGCTTCCAGCTGCTCAGGATTCGACAAGGGGTGTAACCAGCCCTGGCCCTAGCTGCGATTGTTCTAAAGCTGTAGCCAGCCCTACAAGGGTTCTTGTGAGCCGTAGGCAGCCGCAGTAGGATTCTATTGGAGCTTCTGCATGCCCTAGTAGGATTGTCCCAGACCTGAAGCCAGTTTAACTAGAGCTGCAGCCAGCGATATTCGGATTCGATTCGATCTGTACCAGCCATGGTTAGATACCATTCGAGCTGCACGCAGACTCACGTGAAGTTGCCTTTCGGTGCAGGCCACACAGAAGTTGCGGCATATATTCCCAAGTCTTCCTTAAGAGAGCGCATTCGTTTTGTGTATGAAGCCGGTCTGTTATCGCGCCGTGTTTTTGTGTTTGGGGGGGGCGTTCTCCCTTGGGGTTTGGGGACGACTCCTGCCCTTTCAAGGTGGCAGCTGGGGCCCAAGAGTGACCTTCCATATTTGTTGTTGGTCTTTTTGTCCTTACCGTTGTCGTGTTTTTTGTCGTGTAATCACGTTATACGTTACCATTGCCTATATACGAATATAGGGTTCTTGTTGTAATGTGGTGCCTCCGCCTCCCGCTCCCGCTCCCATTTCTCCTCCTCTCTCGGACTCACTCATACATAGGCTCACTCGTATTGAGACTCAATCGCATTCACATTCACTCACACTCATACTCGCTCACACGCAGTCTCAGCCACTCACACTCATGTCCCAGTCCCCGCCGCTCACACTCACATCCACGAATTAATATTCAGTCCATTCAAATTCAGACTCCCTTACATTCAGTTCACTCATATTCGGACTCACCCACACTCAAACGCATACACCTGGATTCGTCGAGCAGGCGGGGGCCGTGCTACTGCGCCGTCCCTTTGCACGCTGAAGCGGACTGTCGTACAGATCAGGTGCCTTTCCCCCCCTCCTGTTCCCTGTTCCTCCCCTCTCGTCCCTTCTCTGTCTGCACCTGGCACGCCGAGGCCTTGTTCGCCTCTGTCAAGACAGACTCTTGGAGGGCATCAGCACTAGACGCTACATATTTCAGTTTTTGTCAAACACACGATATCGTTACAGCACAGGAAACGCACGGGCATGAAGGGGACACTGTTGAGCTTCAGCGCCAGCTGCCTGGGCACGTGTTCGGGTTTTACTTTTTCGCGGATTCCGTGCGCGATGGAGGGATTATTGCTGCGGTCTCAGCCGATTTCGCCTCTCGCCTCTCTTCTATCCTACATACTACTCTGGTCATTGGGCGTGTCTTGAAGAGTACGTTCTTGGGGAATTCTGGCAACTCGATTGTGTACAATGTCCACTTGCCCAACACCTTCGGCCCGCTCGCTTTCTGTTCAGGGGTTCTGAAGATTGTGCAGCAGGATTTTGCTCGCCACTGTGCAGGTGGCTCTGACTGTGCGGCTCCTGGTCTCTTTCTGGGAGACTGGAATTTTGCCTTGGAGGAGGAGGGGAAGTTTGCTGGAGGTGGGAGTGGGTTCGCTGCTGGCGACGTTTCGCACACACGTGTTTTTACTCGCTACCTTCCGCACCTCACTGAGATTTACCAGGGTTTGGACACTCGTCGGGGGAGGGGGAGGAGAGGGATGGCCGTCGATAGAGCATCCAGGATCGACCGTATTTGTTCGTCCCTTCCTCCCGCCTTTATCCGCGACCTTACTATTACGACCTCAACGATTGGGTTCTTGAGGTTTGCGATGCCGATTGATCACATTCCCGTGAAGGCAGTCTTCGAATCGTATCGTCCCGACTTTGGTTACATTTGCATCCCGCCCTGGGTTGCGAGGGTGGCCGAGTTTGGACAGGATTTTGACGACTTTCTTTCACAGATTCCTGAGGACTGGGATGACTGGACGAGGCTTGCGGCTACTAAAACTTTTGGTTTCGAGACTGGGAAGGCCGCGCGACGTGCTCCTCGCAGCCGGAAGGCTAAGACGAAACACGATCAGTACGACTGGGCACAACACGCTCTCCGTGCTGTGCAGACGGGGGAGACCGCTCGCATCCAGCTTGTAATTTAGTGCTACCCGAGGCTCAGCGTGCACTTCGATGCTTGTTTCAACTGCTATCACCTTCGCGGGCTTTCTCAAC
This sequence comes from Prorocentrum cordatum, assembly GCA_963575745.1. Lineage (NCBI taxonomy): Eukaryota > Dinophyceae > Prorocentrales > Prorocentraceae > Prorocentrum > Prorocentrum cordatum. The sequence continues at coordinate 116,769 of CAUYUJ010014554.1, forward strand.
ATGGGTTCCATTTGTATCGGCAGATCTTCGATGAGGAGAAGCAGGAGGTTCAGCGTTCCAACGTCGACGACGCTACGAAACGCTCCCAGGCGACCCGTTTACGTCGTCGCAAACTTCTCTGGCAAAAATTTCGGAGGCGCACGGTCTTGGGCTCTGTTGTCATTTCCGAGGTTGCACCCGTTGGCTCCAATGCCGAAGCGGCTCGTGTTCTTGGTGATCATTGGGCTGCGGTATTCCCTGCTCCTGAGGTTGACACGACTAAGTGGAATGACCTTTTCCCCCCCCCACATCAAGGAGTCGGGGGGTCCGATTAACCGTGATTGGATCTTGCACAACCCTGAATGGCATGATATGGTTTTACGTCGTACGCACAGCACTCCTGGTCCTGATGGGCTACCCTATGATGCTTGTAAACACCCATGCGCGTCCCGCCTCCTCTTTTCCTGCTATCTCGCCCTCTTCGACGACCGCGCATCCACCCTTCCCGATGACATGTCATGCAGTCTGATGGCCTTTCTCCCGAAGGGCGCGGGCCCGAACGATGCACCGAATACGCGTCCGCTCAGCTGGGGCAATGCAGGTGGCAAGCTGTTCGCCGCTGCCTGCATCTCGCCCGCGGTTGCCAACGCCTCGCACCTCGTCGGGCCCGAGCAGGAGTATGTTGCAGGGAGGGGCACGATCGAGAACGTGGTCAAGGCAGAGGCGTGGGGGTGATGAGGCACATGAATGACGACAAGCACTCGGCAATTCTTCTCGACGGTTTTGCTTCTGCCAGCTTGTCGCAGAGTTGGATATTCTTTGTCTTGCGCGCGATGGTGATCTTCTCCCACATTTTTCCAGTCCTTTGCTGTGGTGCGTGCTTCGAATACAGCTATTACCACTGTTGGGGGCCAACGCTTCCACTCGATCGATGTCCGCTCAGATGTTAAACAGGGATGCCCCGCCTCCATGTTCCTCTTCGTGCATGTTGTTCGCCCCTCTCCTGGGCTGGGTCCGACATAGGTGCTCCGCCTCCCTTGGCCTCCACCTCGCCTGCGCCGGTGATGTTTGATTTGGGGTGTTGAACGTGCTATCCGATCAGGGTATGCTCCTCTCTGCGTTGATGGAGTTGGCGCCCATTGCGAATCTGCAACTCAACTTTGGGAAGCGCCAGCTCATGATGCGTTGTGTCGCGGGGGGCGCCTGTCTTACTGCTGTCTTGGAGACTTATGGTGCAGCATTTTCTGCGTTGAAGGTTGCGCATTGGGCCGTGTATCTCGGGTTTCCGATCGGGCCCCTCACGGCCGCTGAAGCGCGGCCGACTGTGATTCCAGGATGCATCTTCCGTGTGCACCAGACGCGACAACTCGGCCTAGGCATTGCGCAGAGCGCGCGTGCATTCCGCGCCATGTGTGTCTCGAAGCTGCTCTTCCGACTGCAGCTCTATTCATCAAGTGCTTGCCTTTCGCATTTGCCCCGTGAGAGCGGTGGAACCCACCGCAGTGCCGCGAACGCCACCTAGTTTAACATTGCCACTATGTTGAAAGCGATGCCCCCCCCCCTCCCCCTCCCCCCCGACCGAGATTACCGACCTGAGCGCTGTCGCTCGAGCCGCGCTGCGATGCGCTATTGCATCAAGTCTGGGTGCCCCCACGGCATCTTGGAAGACCTCGACGGGGCCCGCGATGACCTCGAACGCGTTCTTTACCGTTGGCATAGAGGTTGACATGGGCATCGCTTTCTGGGATAGATTCGCTCCGTTCGCGATTGGTACTCTAGGCTGTCTGTCGGTGTCTCGTCTGGCTCGTCTAAGCTTCAATCTAAGCCGCGCACCCACTTCAGGTCGATTGAGAGCTCGGCGCCCGCTCGGGAAACACTTCCCCGCAGAGCACGTCACTTTTGCCCCGAGGTTGGCATGAATCAGACCGAGATCATGCGTGAGAACGTCCGTCGCGTTTGCCGCGCGTCGTCGATGCATCTGGGAGTGGCAGCCCTGAGAATGCTGACAGGCTCGATTTGCAGGAGCGCCCGCATCCGCACCTCACCTCGTGGGTGCCTGTTTTGTTGCGGCGAGTCAGGTTGCGGCGACGCTGGCTCTTTAGGCCATTGCTCTCACTGTCCTCGCCTCGAAGCATTGTTGGAAAGGTGGGTGGGGCGCGCGTCATGCGCGCGTCGAGGTGAGATGAGCACGCGCCGGCTTCCTCCCTGCCCCCCCCCCCCCCCCCTCGCGTTTGATAGCGTGTCCGCTATTTTGAAACGCGCCGCCTGCATGGGTGCCTTTCTGCGCGCTCTCAACGCGCGCCGCCTGTCGCACTCCGCTGCCCCCGAGCTAGTGTTCGAGGCTCGGCTGAGGGCCGCCTCGGCGGCGCCCGAAGCCCGCGGCAGCTTGGGGCGAGGCTGGCGTCTTTCGTTCTCGTCATCCTGGCGAGGCTGGCTGCCCCCAGAACCGAAGCGCTGCTGCGGTGGGGCCCCGGCGCCCCTCGAGGCAGGTGGGGGCTTCCCGAGTTTGCGCCGCAGTCTCCTCGCCAGATCCGAGTTTGCACTGCTCGGCAAACTCGCCGACCGCCTTCAGCAACAAACTATAACAACACAGCGAGAACTGTTATATATATATATATATATATATATATATATATACATGAATTCGCTAACGCCAGGATTCACTCACACTCAGATTCCAAAGCGTTCAGAATTCTTGTCGCTTCACGTATCCCCGCCAGCTTGGGCGTTCCTCCGTGGCTCCACCACGCTGCCGCGACCGCGACCGTTGCGTTGGCGCCCGCCCTCCTGCTGTCTTGGATCGGCATTGCAGTGCGCGTTTCTGGGCCCAGGCGTCGGCACGCGCGAGGGTCGGCCTGTGCTGGCCAGCCGCCCTGCCTGCCCACGTTCGGTTCGCGCCTGTCGCCTGCCCTTGTTGGCCGAACACGGACTGTGCGCTTCTGATCCGGGGCTTGGGTGCGCGTCTTCGGTGGCGCCACCGCCCGCGCCCGTCTGACCTTGGCCGGCATCTTGGGCCTTCCTTGAGGTGCTTTCCCTTGGTCGCGCCGCGGTGTTCCCGCGCGCCTCTTTAGCTGCGCCTCAGCTTTGGCTGGCCAACTCACGCACGCAGTGTGCCTCGTGGAAGCTTTGCCCCACCTGGCCCAGGCTCTGGCCACCCCGGTACTTCGCGGTCCTTAGGGCGCCTTCCCTTCGCATCCAATTCAGCTGTTTGCAGACCCAGGCAGTCGGCCCCTTGGCAGTCAGCCGCTTTGCATTTCGCTGCATGCAGTCACCCCTGGCAGTGCAGCTTCTCAGCGGCCGCCGCCAGCCCCCTCCACTCGCTGGCCTGGCCGCCGAGGTGCCGCGTGAGGCTCCGCCCCGCCGCTTTAGGTTCAAGCTGTCTCTGCGCTGCCCGCTCCGACTCGACTCGCCGCCGGCGCTTTCGCCTGCGGTTGCCGACGAAAAGTATAGCCGCCAGCAGTGGCAGCGCAGTCCGCCCCTGCTCGCTTAGGGTCTCATTTAGCCCGGTGCTCGTGAGCTGCGCGTTGACTCGACGCCGAGCGATTTGTCGCTGCGGTCGCGATCAAAAATACCCCCACCAGCCCATCCAGAAACAGCTCGCCAGGCGAGTTGCCTTGATCAGGGAAGTGTAGAAGGCGGTGCAACGACCGCCTTGGAAGTGTTTTCTCGGGGGTCTCCTGGGGCCACATTGGATCTCTTGGGGTCCTCGCGGAGCCACATGGGGCACTCTTGGGGCCCTCTTGGGGCCCTTTGGAGGGTTTGGGGGCGTTTTTGAGGCTTTGTGGGGGGTCTGGGAGGCCTCCTGAGGTTGGCCGTTTTGGCCGCCTCTTCGGCTGTCTTGGAGCGCTGTCAGGCCGTCTCGGGGGGCCTCTTGGAGCGTCGGGGGGCCGAGAAGGCGTGAAGACCGACATCCTTCAACAACGCCTTCTGGTAGAGTTGACGATGTTGGCCTCTTGGGGCGAGTCTTCCCTGCGCCCGGGGAGGGAACGTGGTGCGCGTGCCATGTTTGCTGTTGCCCGCCCCTCGCAGGCTCGAGGTGACATGTAGCTTGAGTTTTTGTCCCTGAGACGTTCGCTCACCGCCGCCCGTTTTGGGCACTCGGATGGTAGCGCGGAGCAGTGGTTCAATTACATTTGAGAAAACCCAATCAGTGGATGATTTGAAAAGTGATACTATGGATCTTGAAATCGAATGTGAGATCGATAGTGAGATCGATCGTGGAATCGATAGTTGGGGTGATTGTAAGGTCGATCGTGCGACCGAGAGTGACATCGATTCAATGAGATCGATCGCGAGATCTCACATGCGATCCAGAGTGAAATCGCTTGTTATATTGATAGTGAGATCGATTGTGAGATCGAGGGCGAGATCGCTCGAGAAGTCGGTAATGCGATCGATGGTGAGACTGATCGATATGAAGTCCGACCAGGAACAAGGGAACACGGGAACCTCGCCGCCCTCCGAAATCGGCCCGGCACCCGGAACCGGGAATCCGGGAACCCGGAACTGGGAACCCGGGAACCCGGGAACCCAGCCTACCACCAAAATCGGCGAGGAATTTCACCTAATTCTTCAACTTCCGCTAGGGCCCCTTCAGTGCATGCATTGATTGGGGAATAAGAACCAAGGGGGTCGACGCGGATATGCAGGGGTTTATTTAGCTTGTAGTGATCAAGGGAGGTGAGAGGCGCTGGGCCCGCACAGTGAGAGGCTTCATCGTGTAGAGAAATTTGCGGTGGTTCCGGCACGAGCTCGGCAATTACCTGAAGGCTGCGAAGCAGCGAGGACTTCATGGCGACGCCAAAGAAGATCTTTCGCAGAGCCGAGCAGCTGTAGCTCAACAGCGCGGAGTTGATTTGAGAGGCACGAGAAGCCAGATAGCGAGCATATCGGTTGCAAGCGGAAGCGGCTCGCGCCGCTGACGGAGCAGCAGGAGTTGGGGCCGACGCAGGAGTTGCGGCGGCGGCTGCAGCGGCCACCTCCGAGGAGAGAGCACCACGTGCGAGACGAATGTCACGAAGAGTCCTGACAGGTTCGACGGCGGGCAGGAGTCGTAGTCAGAGGGGTGTTCCATGTCTAAGAGAGAGGCGGCCTCACGCGACGAACCCACCGTCGAGCTGATGGAGCGGGCTACAACCATAGAAATGGATATCGCCATGGGCCGCACGTTCAACGACGAGGAGGTTGGATACGACAGGAGACCCATATCTTTGTTCCACTTGCTCACGGTCAGCATGATGTTGAAGCTGGGGGGTTCAGGTTGGTCAGGAGCACGAAGTCGTCGATGGGTCGAAGGCTTGGGGGCAGCTCATCATAAATTACGAGCCCAGAGTATGGGGACGTCAAAGCGCATTGCTCGCAGGCTGACGACGCATTGCCCGAAACGATCAAGGCGAACGCGCTGGTGCCATATCAGGGGGACAATGTTCTCAAGTCGCGCTTGGCTCTGAACTCCAAAAGGTTGGCCATGCACCAGGACATCCACGAGGCTATCATGGACTTGTGAACCAGCGGGCGTGATATCGAGGCAACGGCAATGTTTTTCCCATGGGCGTGGGTGCCGCGAGGTCCCGGCTGAAATGAGGGAAGCGCAAATATGGCAAGAGCACGGACGGCGAGGGCAAGGGCAAGGATGTCAGTACCAAGTCGCAAGGAGGCATAGGCAAACATGATCAAGGGAAATGGCATGAGCTACAATATCATGTGGTGAGCCTGGCGCAAGATTTCAGGCCGCGCGGCGGAGGCGCCCAGGAAGAAACGCAGGCGCTACCATATGGTGGCTTCGCGGTGTGGCGCAGCGCGCGCCCTTGCACCTCAGCAGCTTCCGCGGCGCCCCCACCCTGCCAGCCCGGGCGGCGCCGCAGCTGGGTCCAGGAGCGAGACTGCCGCTGGCGTCCTCAGCCCGCATGGCTCGGCGTCGGCTGTCCATGCGATTCCTGTCCCGACGCTGGCGCGTCGCCGCTTTGGCATGGATCGACGATTGGTGCGGCCCTCTGATCGGGTGGCTTCGTTGACGGGGAATCAGTCGGCGATGGTCGCGATGCCAGTGGGGCAGACCAGCGGCGGGCCCGTTGCCGCGCGAGAGGAGAGATCCTAGCCCTGGCCTGACACGGACGAGGAGGAGCACATCTGCGTGACCACGCCGGCGTCGGCATCCGACGCGCGCCAGGAGAGCGACGCGTTCGATTACCTGGCGATAGACAGCGGGGCAGGCGACGCCAGGCGCCCGCCAGAGTTTGAAGCGACGGGGCCCGAGGCCTCCTCGAACTGGATCGAGCCGAAGAACCCGCCTCCGCTGGAGGCCGCCACGGGCCAGCAGATCACCCGCGATGGCGCCCGCGAGATCGGTTCCGCCGCGAAGGCGACCCACCGGGGGAACGAGATCATGAAATTCAGGGCCCAGGTGGCGAGCGCGAGGTGTCCGATCGTTACGCGGCAGGATCTGCGCTAGGTAGGCTTCGTGGCGAGGTGCGGCTTTTGCGCGAGCGTGATCGAGCCGCCCAGCGGACGTCTGTTCCCGCTTGCATCGCGCGGGCGCATCTGGCACACGCCGGCAACGCGCGCGGTGGCGGCCAGCGATCGCGCCGTTGAGGCAGCCAGCTGAAGCGCATCATATACCGGCTTATTCCGCAGGTCGACGACAGAGGTCGATAATGACGATGCACCAGGGCCCGCGGAAAGTGGCGCGGCAAGGGCGCCGTCGGCCCGGCAGCGTCAGCAGGAGCGGCCCCTCCAGCAGCTGCGTCGGCGCCAACCCGTTCGACGCGGGCGCGAGATCGCCGGGGGATCATCGTCGATGAGCGGGGCGCGATCGAGCTTTGCGACAGCCCCGAGGCCCGAGTGGGAACGCCGCTTCTCGCTGAACGTCAGCTACGTCGACTCAACCGGCGGCCGCGCCGATCGCGGCGCAAGTCGCGCGCGGCGGGGGGGGGGAGGGGGGTCGCCGCGGGGCAGACCTGGAGAGAGACGCGCCGCAGGTCTGGATCGACTATTCGTTTCCAGGGGTGCGGGGCACTAGCGACGCGATGATATTGCTGGCGGTCCTGGACTTCGAGTCGACGGCCGTCGAGAGCTCCAACATCATGGAGAGGGGAATCGTCGATTGCTGCATCGAGGTCCTGGCCCAGGCCCCCCAGTTTGGGGGCCGCAAGCGCGTCGCGTTGTCCTGCGACCAGGAGAACGTCGTCGCGGCGCTGGGCAGGTCAGCCGCGGCGGAGCGCGGCGAGGAGACGGCCGCGCGGGCGGGGCCGCGGCTCGACTCGAAGTCGAAGGGCCCAATCATGAGCAGGAGGTGCGCCCAGCAGCTGACCCGCGCCTTAGTGCGCACTGTCAACGCGCACTACATGGTGGAGCTGAAACCCAGCGGCCCCGCCAGCAGCTGGCCGTCGAGACGCGCTGGCTGGATATTCGCGAGGTCTGCCCTGGGAGAAGACGGCTCGACGCCGCGTCGCCTACTCAATGGGGGGGTCTAGGGCGGCCAGATCGCAAATTTCGCGGAGACCGTGATGAGGTAGTTGCCTGCAGGCTCAGCAGGTAAGATGGAGGCCATATGGCAGCGGGCGGTTGGCTTGACATGGCGAACGTCAGCGACGAGGACATTACCGGCGCGCCCAGGGGCGGATGTTTCGCGAGGTCCATCGCGGAGAGGCCCGCCGAGAAGATGTGGGGCATTGGCCTCTTTGGCCAGATCGCGCGCGCGCCCTTCCAACCGAAGGCGATCCACCTCGGGGCTGAGCCCGTCTTGAGGCAGAGGCACCTCGCCAACGCGACCCCTGCCCGACGCGGGGGAATTCCTGGGCGCCCCGCCTGCGAAGAGACGGGCCAGTACCGCGCGGCCGAGTGCAGGGCGCGCTTGGAGACGCTGCTGGGCGCAGAGGACATCGCGAAGGGCCTTGCCGCGCGGGCAGGGTCGCGAGCCGAAGCGCCGCCGCCGGACCGAGTGGCGAGCGGGGCGAGGGGCCGGCCGACGTCTGCCCAGTCGGCAGCCAGAGGCACGGCCCCGCTGGCAGCGGCAGCCCCTGCAGCGCCCGCGCAGCCCGCGCGGGGGCCCTGCGAGATCGGCGACGGCATCGAGAGGCGGGTATCGGACAAGGAGGATTCTCCCGAGAGCAAGAAGGCACGCGCTATCGGAGGTCCACCCGCGCACGTCGCGCCGCTCAGGATCTGCGCCGCGGACTTGGGCGAGCGAGTAAATATGCTCCTCTCCGCCTCATAATAATATAGCAAATATAATCACACTTGCATGCTGCGCACTGTGTAACTTGAACTTTTGCTGCATACTGCAGCTGTTTGTTTACTCAAGCAAGCTATTCGTTTGCTTGCAGGAGAAAAAAGGTGCGAGCTAGCCCGCTCGCGCGCGCCGCGGGGTCGCCCCGCGCCGTCGTCGTGTCGCTGGCCGGCCGGCCACCTCCCTTACCATTCCTGATATAGTAAATTTGCTTACCGGATACTTGTCTTATCGATGTCTCATCCCGTCCCCTTTCTCCCTGAGCAGAGTGAACATGAGATCTTAATTCCTTTGGCATCTTACTCAGATTCTCAGAGGAAAGACTGGTTATCAGCCGAGACGCGCGACATAGTCGAAGCGGATCATACCAACCAGAAGCAGGATCTTCGGATGAACCCCGCGACTTAGTCGCTGCGGGTATGAGCTATGATAAGACAGATGAAATATCCGTCACTTCGCGAAATGCAGATCGTTATGTTGTACAACATGACGGACATGACCCCCGGGAGAGCGGTCCTGGCCAGGGCCGCCTTCCTCCTTCTAATATCGCCACTCGGGTATCTAGGGGTAGAAGCATTGAAGGGGCTGTAGAGACGTCGGAAGATGGCTCTCCTTCTGGATTTCCGATCGGTAATCGTGAACAAACCCCAGACCCGCATGGGCGAAACGGCACAACAGCAAGATCTAGACGAAGTGCCTTCTGGTTTTGGATCGCCGAATCGACGGAGTCGATCAGCATTATTCCGAATGCTACACATTCAATCGTACCTGCCGCTGGTGAAGCCAGTCGACCAGGGGAAGCCCACGAGGCCACAGGCGTGTACCCCAACGTCCCAGGCGAATGGGGAGGTACTCGTAGACATGTTCCCATACCAATAGCGTTGAATGGACAATTCGGTCAAGACAGTGATGCTCTTGTTGGTAGAGAGCATGTAATAAAATCAATGGAGGAAGATTTTGACTGCATCAATAAAGAAATCTCCTTGAGCCGAGAATTGTCTTCATTAATGGAAGCAGACCACCCCGCCCAAGGCGGGGGGTGGTCCCCAGATGGATCTGATGAAGATACCAGTGACCTGACGCCTCAGGTGGACAGGACGGAGACTCAGGCGAAGCATGACGGGGAATCTACAGGACGGACAACTTAAGAAGCAGAGAAACGTGGATTACGATTTGAACGACTCGCCACTTAAGGTTTCTATCGTCCTGCCGTCGCCTCAGGCGATTGGCAAACCTCGATACCGGCTGTTGTTGAGGACGAAGAAATGGTCGCACAACCAGCTTCGTACACTGAGCTTACAAGACAGTACGAGAGGGACGAGGAGCTTCTAGTGGTACCTAAACCCCCAGAAGGTACGTTTGCGCGCCCCAGATCGAATGCGTCTAGTAGGGGAAGACCCAAAATGCCAAGATCAGGAGCGAGATCTACTTTAACGAGTAACAGTAACATCTCCATAATGGAGACATGCTGGAACCCAAATTTTGACTGCGCGCCTCAGGCGGAAAGCAGGTAAAACCAACAAGCCAGAAGGTGCATGTAGGCATCCAGTATGTAAGAGCTGCTCCGAGGTATGCCCTAAGTGTAGTATCCGATGGTTGTGTGTAGAGTGCTTTCCCATGGATGAGCATAACTGCACATATCTCCCCATGCAAACTATTCAGGATCAGGCTAAACTAGCTGAGGCTAAGACTCGGCGAGAGTTTCTGACCAGCGAAGCACAGCTGGCCGAAAGGGCCCGTCTGGATCGAGAAGAGATGGCAGCAACCATGGCAGAAGTTCGGAAGACGTTCGAGGATGAAAGACTCGATCTAGCCACGGCTGCCAGAGAGCGAGAACGAGAACTGGTGGAACAGATGTATCATCAGACCGCGGCCGCTAAGCGGCAGGCGGAGATAGAAGCCGAGAGTAGATATGTAGAGATGTTGGCTTCAGAACGACAGGCCGTTGTGGCGGCGACTATTCAGTCTGTTGATGCCAAAACGGTCACCGCTGCTGTTGCGGTGGCTAGAGTAGAAGGAGAACAAATCGCTACTGCCAGGGCGGAACGAGAAAAACAGAGTCTTCAAAAAGAGCTTAAAAACGCCAGGCTGGAAGTGGTTAACACTCAAGTAGTGGCTGCGACAATAGCTGACCAGAACAACCAATATCGGGATGAACTTAGATCGCATGAAGATGCCAGAGCATCCCTGCAGCGCATGCAATCGAGCAGTGATAAATGCCCGCCGGCCAAGCCGACTGGGACGGACAGACGACCACTGCCAGCAGCTCAGTCGTCTGGCACAACATCCGTTCCGCCTCAGTCCGACTTGAGAACTGTAGTAAACGCGGGATCGTCACCCTTGCAGGTGAGGGCAGTAGCGCAGCTTCAACCCGCGGAGAGGGTAGAAACTCATGCAGAGGGTTCCATAGTCGCCCAATTTTGTTCGATTTGCTTCCACCCGAGGACGGGTAATTGCGCTGGCTGTGGCTTGCCGGTTTGTAAAGATCATTTCGATGCGAGCACTAGAGGATGTTGCAGATGTACCCTACAGAAGAGTGAAAGGTCAGCTGCCAACGTGCGAGAAGAAGAGGCCGTGGTGGACGCAGTGGAGTCAGAAAAAAGAATAACGAAGCTCGAAGCTATCATGACGAATCCAATTCCGCATGCAGAGAGTGAACAAGGAAAAGGGTTCACCTCGAGTTCATTCGATTTGCCGTTACTTTCACAAGAAACTCCTGTGAGGCCGTGGTTGCGCCACAACTTTACCGTTCCCGGTCCTGCTCTAGAGGGTCCGGCTAAGCCGAGCACCTTTGAGAATGGGTTTCCAATCAACGCAAAGGTGACAGGGTCTAATGACGATAACCATTTCGTCAATTACCACCCCTTTTCTAAGGGTGGCCCTGTGGGGCCGACGGCGGTTAAATCGTCGGGTGAGGCAGGGCAAGACAGAGAAGGGGACGACAAGAGTGACGCTCCGAATGCTGAGATCATGTCGACGCGCGACGATGGCGACGGTAAACGACCATATAAATCGCCTCCAGGGAGTCCGGGGGGATCGGGACCCTCAGATGGTGGAGGAAGCGCGGGGGACCTCAGGGCCCTGGCGGGCCGCAGGATCCAGTAGTTATCGATGAAAGCACGCCGTTGGACCAATGGAGACAGGTTGGAAACAATCAGAAGATTGACTTGCTGGTCATTTCCGATGTCACAAACATACGGGAGTGGCAAATGCATGCGGTCCGTGCGATCGCTGGATCGTCGCCTGAGAGCCAAGCAGCGCAGCACTGGATCACGGAAGCTATGAACCCAGCTGTGGACGATAAGCAATTGAAAGATGCAGGGCGCTTCCAGCGTCTTGATCTCATGGTCGCCACCAATCCGATTGAGAAATTTCATAAAATGCGAAGAAATCGCAGCCAGCCTGGTCATCACATTCATTTCCTCCAACAGATCACTCGGATGGAGTACGGCGCCCAGAATGAGGGAAGGCTCTTAACTGGACGCGAGATGGTACGAGCCATTTGCCATTGGTGTTCTGTTAGGTCGGAGTTGGGTCAACATCGGATTTCGCGTGGTATCTTCAAGGTTGTTATTGACCCCCGCAAGCCAGATGCCGATCTGTATCATTTCTATAATGAATGGACAGACGTATACCACCAGCTCTACGGCGCCCGACCTCCGTCAGATGAAATGAGAGCCTCGATTCATGCACATTTTATTGAGCAGTGCAGAAAGCCTAACAAGTTGAATTTCGTATGCCAGCTCTACGACATGTCCAAGGATAACATGGGACATGGCGTGAAGACTTACGAATGGCTGATGGAGCAGATTGAAGGAATGATGGTGCGAGATAAAGAAAAGTGGAACATCAGCGTGCATGAGAGTACCTTGAATCAACGTACTCGGCAGGCAAGGTTAGGCGGAGGTGGTGGCCATGACAACCGAAGAAATGCCGGCGGCAAAGCCGCTCCGGCAGAAGTAGCAGCTAAACTCGGGAAACCTACGGGTGTCATGAAAAGCGGATTGACTAAGGGCGAGACGACGTGCACGCACGTGCGTAAGGGCGAAACCTGCCCGTATGCGGGGAAAGGTTGTCTTTTTAATCATAAGAAGCCCAAGAATGCCGCGCCGGCTCAGCCGGGCACGGGAAAGAACTCTAATGCCGCTCCTGCCCAGGATAAGAATTCCAGAGGGAGATCTAAGGACCGAGGCCGAAAGGGGCAGAGTCGATCACAGACCCCGATGGGCGGACGTGGAAAGGGAGCGCAACAGAGAAACAGGAGTCAATCCAACCAATCGCGCGGGAAAGAGAGCACTATTCCATGCTACGCGTGGTCCCGAGATCCCAAGAATTGTCGAGGAGCAGCAGACGGTTGCAACAAGGCCCACAGAGGGTTGACCGACGCTGAGAAGCTTAAACGCGACAAATGGGAGCAAGCGAAGCTTGATGCGGGGCAATCTTTGGGATACGAGCGCACAGCCAAACAAGCCAACGCCGCGGCCGCCAATGTCCCATCCACTGGAGGAAACGGTGGCTCGAGAGCCTCCAGTAGTAACTCCGACAAACGTAAGAAGGATGGAGACAAGAACAAAGGCAAAGGCAAAGGCACATATATGATCTGCCGTTCTTTCAAGGAAACAGGCAAATGCTCACGTGGCAAGGAGTGTTGGTTCGCTCAAACCACGGATGGCCATCCGTGACAATGGCTCCGCACTGGCGGCTCAGCCGACAGTGCAGGAGGAATGATGCATATAATTTTGTTAAGGGTACTCTTTCTCATCTTCCTTGCTCGACGGATGTGGCGAAGCCCGCGTCGGTCAAATCGAAAGCGGGGGGGTCGGAAGAGACCCGCTGACCAAGTCAGTTTGGGTGCCATAGCGTGCCCCGCTCCGTTGTTTCGGGGCCTCCCAGGGCAGAAATAGAACAGCCCTAAGTTTTTGAAAGCTGTTGCTGATACCGGCGGAGAAAACTACAGGAATCCCTCCGGCGGTGAGTTTCACCAGGAAAGCAGGGAACAGGTCGAGAGTCTCCTCGATGTCCTTGTGAATTTCCTGCATCCTCTTTCTCGGGGCGCAATCAAGAAGTACTGCTGCGCCCCCCTAGTGAGAGTTGCATCCGACATCGGAAGAACGATAGGCGCAGTCTCCGCGTCCGTTTTCACCCCTCTACCGAGGGGCCCACCATCACTTGGAGGAAGGCGCGTCGCCACGACTTGAATGAGTAGCCTTCGAGTGGCAAAGATAGGTGGAAATTCCCAGGATAAATGCGCAGACAGATGTCTACTCAGTCGAGGGCGTCTGCTGCGGAAGCTCTGATCAGAGCGTCGGACCTGCAGGATGAAGTCTGGCATCTCCGGTTGAGGACCGAGGAGGGGGAAGAGGACCCACACGGCACAGCCGCTGCTGAATGCACAGACAAAGACGCTGCGTATCTTGGCGCGCTGAGCTTTATGATAGATACTGGGTGCGGGTACAACCTCATAGCGGAGAGATATATTAGAAGTGCAGGTCAATGAGACTGATTCGAAAGCTTCCGCAATCGATCACTCTGAAAACTGCTGGGGGAGAATCAAAGGCCCTCGGTTCAGTTCGCATCGCATGTCCCAAGTTCAAGGGTGGTAGTTTTAATGCTTTAGTCATGCCGGAGACCCCGTGCGTGATTTCGGTAGGAGAGCGGTGCATGGATCACGGCTTTAGCTTCTTTTGGCCAGCAGGCCAAAGACCCTACCTGCTGTTGCCCAATGGCCAAAGAGTGGACCTGGCCGTTGAGGGCAAGATACCATACTTGACCCTATCAGGCAAAGAGGCGCTGGGTCAGTGGATGCGCGCGGTTGGCGCAGGAGGGGGCGACCCCCCCGAGCGGTGGTGTTGCGTGACGCCAGGCGCCAAGGCATTCCTGGACAATGTGGAATCGCCGGGAGGCCCTCCGCCCCATGCTGTCCAGACTCGCGTGACCATAGACCTGCATACACATGAGTAGATTGGTACCCACAGCGACGCCGATGGACGGCCGTATGAGATCGCGCCCGTTTTTTTTCGTCATCGATAGACTCTGCGGGTACCATCACTTACTTCTACGATTCGCCTCGAAAGGCTAGTGACAGCGGTTGGAGTCGGACGCCGACCGGCATCGCTGCCTTCAAAAGTCTTTCAACTTTGCCCGACCACGGTCAAGCCGTCGGTCAGTGCGACGAGCATTCCGGCAAAGCCGAATCCTGCGCTGCCGCATACAGGTGCCCTTATGGGTGCGGAGTCTCGGGATACCTTCCTTACGAGATAAATCAAGGACTGGGCTCCAACTGGACTCCAGTGCGTGCAACGCGGCCCCAGGACCCGAGGAGGGTGAAGTTGGAGACGCTGACGGTGTCGACTTAGTCGACGTCGACGCACCGCCAGATGTAGACCCAGACGATGCGGAGGTTGAGGTGTCGGAGACCCTTGCCGAGCGGCTCAAAAAGGCCGCAGCCCCCCTGCCGCACCTTCTAACTCATACTCCCAAGAACCCATGTTGTCCAGTATGCAATTGGGCCAAAGCTGTCAGAAAGCAACAGCGCGAGGCGCAAAACAAAGGGCTAAAAATTCCCCGCCCATACGCTAACCCCACTTCGTTCAGACACCTGACGACGATGGATGATTGGTTTGCGATGGATGAACTCTCGCGGGGACTCCACGATGAGACCGCGTGTGTGATTTTCGCGACCGAGCAACGGATTTTCTTGCCGCTCAGGGTGCACACGACAAGTCTGCGGTTCACGTTTGTAAATTCTTGGTGAACCTGCAAGCCCCGGAGGAGAAGTTATAATATTGTTATACAGATGGTGCAAGAGATCTTGCGAGGGCATGTTACGAGCTCAATATTGCCCATGATCCTACCATCCCAGGAAATAAGAAACAGAACGCTGTTGCTGCGCGTGCAAATGGCGCGGTACAGATGGGGACCAGAGCCTTGCTAATGCAGGCTGGTCATCCACCACCATATTGGACCCATGTAGTCCGATATTTCTGTCTATGTTACAACGCAAGGACCCCAGCGGAGGGACAGTCAAGTTGGGAGCGACGCTTTGGATGTAGATGTGATGCTCCGCTCCTTCCCTTTGGGTCCCTCGTGCGTTATGCGCCTCCACCTGAGTCCAGGTTTCGGACCGCCAAGACTGGCGCAACGATGATTCCGGGGATATGCTTGGGGTATGTGCACAAAGCGGGGGGATTGGTTGGACCAGACAGTTATGTTGTATTTTTGAAACAATTGGACGGTCTGAACATGGAATCAGGGCGCACCCAAGAGGGCAAACGACCCACCATTGAGAAATCTGATCAGGTGTACAGCAACATCTTAGATGGCACTGCTGATGACCAATCGCTTCACTTTCCTTTGCGAAAAGCGTATGAGAAAGCGGCGACAGAAGTACGTTCCGTCACGATCCCTACAGCAGGAGAAGCTGCGGCCGTCCCAGACGGACCACAACCAGTCACAGGGATACGACCGGACAACTTATCTAATGTCGATGATCCTGCTGTTGTTATGCCACCGCCTTCTCAAGAAGGCGAGGACGCTCCACACTTCGACTCAGAGGCCGAAAAAGAAGACGACGGCCCAGGAGGATTGCGTGTGGGTGACGAGCCTATGGTAGTCGACGGTAGGGATCCTCAACGCGATTCCCATCCAGCAGATGAGAACCAAAAACTGGGACTCGCACAACTTGAGTATCGCTTGGACAGACAGTCTAACTTCTCAGCGGCTGAGCCGCGTGAGAAGGTTCCCGGGGAAGGACGACTTCTTGCTCGAACAACTCAAAATCTGGACACGATGGAATACTTCGAGGACAGACGAATCGTTGCTGGACTAACAAAAGAGGAGTTGACGCATAAGCTTCCATTAACAGGTCGCCGAAAGACATGCAGCATCCGAGTTGTTCTTTATCCTGATCTCGATTACGTGCCTATAACTCGCGTGTGGGTCACAGACCCGGACCCGAAGTACAATGCCCAATGGCTGAACAAGCTACCTGAATCCACCAACCCTGGGATGCATCCAGGACGATGGTTCAACATGAATCAAGCACAACGCCGACAGGCCGTGGAACAATACAAGGCAGAAAAGATATGATTTTTCTGGATAGAGGATCCTGGCCCTTGCCTTGGCCTTCTGCGTGACATTGGCCTGGATGTGGATGATCCACCGACTCCGCCCGAACCCGCAGTGGCACAGCCACTTGCGGCCCTTCCTGAGGCCAGGCTAGCAGCGCCGAAGGTGGCTGAGCGGCTTCGTCGTTTGAAGGAAGACAGCCTGCGCTGCACCCCTGGCAGCGGACGCGGGGCGGCGTCGCGACCTACTCAGGGCGGCCAAGCCGCAGCAGTGGCTGCTGAATCCTCGGAGGAAGATGATTATGTAGGACATCTTTCGGATGATGAGGATATTTGGTGGAAACAGACATGGTACGGAGGCACTATTGCGCGAGATGGAATTCCCTCCGGCTCAGCCGGTAGGGGCCCGTTGTCCGATGATGATGAGCCTGAGGACAATCATGAGGCCAGCCAGACCTCGAGTCCGGCGGCCGCCGCGTCGCGGCGCAGCGTGCCTCGGATGCCGTTGCAGCATGGCTCGGCTACAGATCTCAGTCATCGTGAAAAAGAAAAGTTTGATTTGCAATATGTTTACAACCCTTTTACTGACCTTATCTCATTCATCGACGAACCCTTCCAACTTCCCAACGACTGGCAACGCGCCGATATTGATGCCGCCGTCGCCAGATCTGTTTCAAAAGACGAGGCCAAGGTGAACGAAGACGCCCAAGCTGCCTTACGAAAAGAATGGGAGAGGTTGCGTGATATAGGCACATGGATAGAGAATGGCGTCAGAGAATATTCTGATGTGGTTGCCGAACTCCAGGGGAAGACGGCCCACTTTGGCCGGCTAGTTGCGATCCTTGTTGAGAACTCGGAGTTACCGTTAGGACACAAAGATCGCAAGTATAAAGGTCGGGTAGTTTTTGACGGTTCGAGTGTCAGAGATCAGATTAAGGATGCGGCATTGTTTCAGGAATTTGCAGCAGCCCTGCTACAATGCAGGCTAGCAAAGCAGCTGACACCTACGGGCTATTCGAAGGTCATAGCATCGAGCAAGCGGACGCCCGTCAAGCCTATACTCAATCGAAACTAGGAGGCGCCCCCACTTGGGTTTTTTTTGCCTCGAGACGAATGGCCTCAAGAATGGTCCCACGTGCGTAATCTTGTATGCCCGTTATATCTCTTATTGCACGGGCACCCTGATTCAGGTGGATATTGGGAGCAGCATTGTGAGGGACATGTTGCGGCAAAAGGTTTTGTGAAGTGTAGTCCGTGGCGTAGCTGTTACTTCCACAAAGAATTGCAAATCTTCCTGATTATCTATGTTGATGATTTCAAGCTGTCGGGACCTGCCGACAAGCTTGCAGAGGGCTGGGAACTACTGCAATAACCCTCTGGTAACTGTCCCAAGGGAATAGAAATAGACCCTCCAACGACTCTTGGAAGATATTCGGGATGTGAACATAGACTGTCAACACGAACGGTTGAAAGGCAGGGGGAGTTACCTACAATCTTAGACCAGCCTCCTCCCAAGGTCAAGAAAAACGCCTCCGCACAGACGAGAGCAGCGAAGGGGAAACGGGGGGTGACTCGGCAGCTCAGCCGTCCGAGCCATATCAACCGAGAGCATCGAAACTAGTCAAAGTCATATAATATGACATGACAAAGTTCTTTGGATCCTGTGTTACGTTATCTGCTCAATTAACAGACACCGATCCAGCTACTTACCCGGCAGCGGGAACCCCGTTTGGCCTTGAACTCATTGACCTTGAGGATGGCCAAGGCGGCCCAAGAGGCGAGGTTTATTCCCGGGCTGAGGAGGCCATAGCGCCAGCATTGCGAATCAATGTTGATTCAGGCCCTTCTGATCAGAAGATAGAAGTTCTCGGCCTCGACGCCGCAGTAGCCAGCCCTGGTGACCCCGAGCCACCGACGCAGTCGGGTGTGCTTCAACCTATTGCAGCAAAAGTCTGGATGAACATACTTTATGGCGCGAGAACGGCCGGATATGATTTGCGCCGTGCTGTATGCCAGACTGCCAGTTGTATTACAAAATTGACAGAACAACAAGACATTGATTTTTTCCGCCTCATATGTATATCAAATGTACCTCCCACTACCGCATGACTTCGTGGGTAGGTGACGAAAAGGAAGATGTCCTGTTAAAGCAATAGTATGATGCAGATCTGGCAAGTGACATTCGCACGCATCGAAGCGCGAGTGCGAGTTATCAAGCCATTTGGGGCCCATGCACTAGAGCTGGACAGTCTATGGGATCGCAACGACAGACATGCGTTTCCCACGGCGCACTTGAGGCAGATATTGTCGCTGCCGACCTTGCGCTGCGCAAGGAACTGCTAGCAGCACTGCCGCTTTGGGCGATGCTGCTTGACAGGCCAGTACGATGTTTGTTCTTGGAAGACTCTACAGGCTTACGCCACATCCGCCGACCCCTTCTGTGAGTGTTGCGAGGCCAGGAGTTTCTGGCCAGCGGCGTCTTGTGTGAGGGTGCGGTGTCGCGCGCGGGTGGTGGCAGATACGTGGGGGTCCAAATGTTTGCGTGGTGCCGGTGGTCTGGGGCGTGTTTTGCGAGCGCTTTGCGTGCTGCGCGCCCGGGTGCGGGGTGTTTTTCTGGGAGGTCGGCCTTTCGACCCGCAGCCAAGTGGAGGAGCACGGGAAGGCGAAAGGAGCAAGAGTAGTGCGTGGAAGCTGTGATCAGCGAAGCATCGCAGCGAAAGATGCGGCAGATGCATCGAAACGGGTGAAGAGGCTGTCGACGTTCGCAGCTCGCACGAAACAGTTCGCGCGGCAGCAGCGCATTAGCGCCGAGCAAGATAGTGAGCACGTCGCGAGGAAGAGTAAGGTTGCATGCGCGGAGTGCATTGCAGTTGGCGCGACGGCTCGCAATACGGAAGCGTCTGGGGGTCTTTTGGGGGCCTCCTGGGTGCCTCATGTGGACTCCTTGGGGCGTCTTGGCGGTTTCTTGAGGGCCGTTGGCGGCCTGTTGGGGCACTCTTGGGGCCCCCTGGGGCTCGTGGGGGCGGAAAGCTAGATTTTTGAATTGTTGGTTGCCCTCTTGGGCCCCTCTTGGTGCCGTCTTGGAGCCTTCTTGGGCCGTTTTGGGGACCTCTTGGGCCGTCTTGGGGCCATATTCGACCGTCGCGGGGCCGTCTTGGGGGCCTCTTGGGCCGTCTTGGGGCGGTTTTCGGTGCAAGCCCAGAAGGCGGATGTGTGAACATTGTGCGTTTTACGACGGGAATAAGCACATTTCTGCGTCCAGGGACCGTCTTGGGACGCATCTTGGGGGCCTCTCAGGGGCGTGTTGGGCCATCTGGAGGCCATTGCGGGTGTCTTCGATCGCTCTCGGACCGTGTGGGACCACGTTGAGCTCTCTTGGAAGCCACTTGGAGCGCTCTTGGGGCCGTCTTCGGGGCTCTCTTGGGCCGTCTTCGGCGCCTCTTGAGCCGTCTTAGCGCCTTCTTGGGCTGTCTTGGGGCCCTCTTGGAGGCTTCTTGGGCCGTCTTGGGGCGGTCTTGGGTGCCTCTTGGGCCGTCTGGGAGCGTCGGAAAGCCCAAAAGGCGAAGTTGTGGAAAACGCACGCTTTACGAAGGGACCAGGCTAATTTTTGCGTCTAGAGGCCCTCTTGGGACGCATCTTGGATGCCTCTTGGGGCCTCTTGGGGGCATCTTGGGCCGTCAGGAGGCCATCGTCGGTGTCTTTGATCGCTCTTGGGCTGTCTGGGACCATATTGAGCTCTCTTGGAGGCCACTTGGGGCGCTCCTGGAGCGCTCTTGGGGCCCTTTTCGGGGCCCTGTTGGGCCGTCTTGGGCGCTTGTTGGGCCGTCTCGGGGCCCTCTTGGGCTATCTTGGGGCCCTCTTGGAGGTTTCTTGGGCCGTCTTGGGGCGGTTTTCGGGGCCTCTTGGGCCGTCTTGGAGCGTCGGAAAGCCCAAAAAGCGAATGTGTGAAAGTTGTACGTTTTACGAAGGGAATAGGCAAATTTTTGCGTCTAGGGACCCTCTTGGGACGCATCTTGGAGGCCTCTTGGGGCCTCGTGGGGACCTTGGGCCGTCTTGGAGGCCTCTCGGCTCGTCTTGGGGCCATCTTGGGCGTCTGGGAGCGCTCGTTTGGCGTCTCGGGGCCCTCGTGGGCCGTCTTGGGGGCCTCTTGGAGCCTTCTGGGCCCGTCTTGATCCCCTTTTGGACCCAAAAGAGCCCCGTGACGCGCTCGTCGTGGGCCCGGGGGGGAGGGGGGGGGGGGGGGGTCAAATCTCCGGTTTGGGGCCCCCGGGGGGGGGGATTATGGGGGGGGGAGCTATCTCACGCGCCTAGAGACCCACAAGGGGTCGGCGGATAATCAAGCAGTTTGTAAAGTCATCAAGGCAGGCGGGTCAATGAAACTCATGCATCTACAGAGAACACATAGGATTGATGCTGCAGCTGTGTCCGAACAGTTTTCTCGCGGCCTTGTTGAGCTCCAGTTTGAAAGAACTCAAAATGAGGCTGCTGATAGAGGCTGCTGATATAGGAACCAAGAGGTTCACTGACCCTTTGGCTTGGGTTAAAGTTCGATATCTTGACAACATTGTTACGCCCCAATTCTGGGCCGCTAAGCGGCGCCAAGATTATCTTGACTCGACGTTTTCAGGCGGACTTACCCTGAAACCCGGGGGGATTCTGAAGCCCCGCTTGGGCCCTAGTTCGGCATTGCGGAGAGGAGCTGTTATACCTAGCCAAGAAAATAAACAAAAAGAAGAAGCGCCCCGATAAGGGTAAACCCGCTGTGGCCGCCCCCGGCAAAGCCGTGGAGGCGCGCGCTCCCAGCGCAGCTGCGGTTGCGGACGCATCCGGCTTAGCCGAGGACGCAGGTAACGCGACTCCTATGGTGGCCGAAGAAGGCTACAGCAGAAGCTCCGAGAGAACGAGAACGATGGATACTATAACTAAGAAAAGTTCGGATCGTGAAATGAAAACAATTATTGACATGACGGACAGTGAAAATGAGCCAGATACTTCGATGTTGCCGAAGAATATGGAATATATTTCCAATCGCAACCTTCTTCTTCCTCATCCTCCACCTGCTGCGGCTGTCAGCTTTCCAGGCAAAAAGGATACATGGACACAACAAGGACAGAGTTTGAAACGATGGCATTCCGTTCCGAGACTTGTTACGTTTATGCCCGCAAGCGGTGATTGTCATGCCGACCCGGAAGAGTTAGATGATAGGCGCCGCACCTATGCCGTTAATGCCCAACAAGGTTTGACGGTTGACCGCATTGACAATTGGCGTGACAAAGAGAGTAAATATCATCATCAATTTGAACATAACTCTAATGGCGATTCCAGCGATGGCGACTACTGCCCGAGTAGATGGACTGGATACACAGAGTTCTGGATCCGAGAAGATTGCGCCCCGGCCACTCAGTGGACCGGGGAAAGGCTTTTGCTAGAACACTGTTGTCGCCCTCAGAGCAGGATAGGAGACCCAAAGAATTTCGTCGATAACTCATGCATGGTGATTCGACGCACTGAGAAGGAAGATATGAGGACGGATGAGGGACTCAGGCTAGCTTTGAACGGTATTAAATCGTTAAAGGGAAAACATATTACGCTGTGGGGTTCAATGCTTTGCGCGGGAGGTTCTCCCTGGCAATATGTAAACGAAGCGCATTATTTTCGTGTGGGAAATCATAGAGCGATGCGTAGGCTTCGTGGCATTAGGACTGACTTCAGATACCTGTTTTGGAATTTCCATGAGATTGCCCGCGCTGTGCACAAAGTGGGGGGCGTTGTTTGCATTGAGTGGCCTACCCAGTGGAACTATTGGAGAGACCCTCAGGTAAAAGGTTTCATGAGAGAATTAGAGTTTGTTAAGACGGCGTTACATGGATGTGCGTATGGATTAAAGGATAGCAAGGGTAATTTCATGAAAAAGCCTTGGGCGATAGCTTCTACCTCCTCTGTTGTTGCGGAGGGACTTGAGCGCAGACCAAGAGCGCGGAAGATTACACGGATGCTTTTGCTAAGCAGGTCAATTTTGTCATAGCTCGTGTTGCAGGGAGATCTTTGTCGTCTTCTCGTCGTCCTATCCCCTCCTCTGATCATGTTTGTGCCGCTGCCGTTTCGTTTCTAGAGCTTGCGCGGGCTGCCCCGCGGCCGGCCCCCCTTTAGGATTGGGCGGTCTCCTTGCGGCGACTACTCGAGCCTTGCCTGCCGCGGCCCCCGCGCGCCTGAGAGAGCATCGACCAAACCCATGCGTCGACCGTTGGGTGGCCCAGCGGTTAAGCCGCGGGGGGAGGACGTTGTTTCGATCTGCTCAGACGATATCATAGACGATCTCGTCTCCGACTCAGTCGGAGAGGAACACCCAGGGAGAGAGATCAAAGATAATGTTCCTCCCGACACAAGTCGAAGGCCACCCCGCCGGCTCAGCCGAGTGGGGAGGCTTGCCCACCGGCTCAGCCGGGCGGAATAGGGGTCAGCGACTTCAGCCCGAATGATTTCATATCCGATGTGGATGCCGAGATGGAAGCTAGTGTTGAGATCCGTGGTGAAGAAATAACTGCTCGTAAAAGGGCAACAGAGGCAGCCTTCCGAGATGGCCAGCCCGCGAAGAAAGCAGCCAACCCCAGTACAGGAGACATCAACTCCTGGAAGGAAAGACCGACCTTTCGATGCTTCCCTGACAAGCTGAGAGAGTGGTCCCGACTGGTGCCTACCGGGGAAGCCAAATGTGCACTTAAGAAAGGGTGGGGTTGGCGCTACACGATGCGGAGGCATGACATACTGCATATGCGGAGCGACGAAGTCGTGACCGCGTTGAAAGCAGACCTGGACGCAACATCACAGACGATATTTCAACATGTGTACTCCCAGTTTTCGCAAGTTCCGTGGGCAGTACACTGGACAATGTTCGAGCGGAAGGCAACGTGCCGTTTCGATTGCGCCTCCCCTGACCTGGCCAGAATCCCAATTGGTACGTTATTTCAGACGTATCCCGACGAGAACACGAAGTTGGTCAGTAAGGTGTACACGAACCCGCCAGGGGGGTCTCGTCGCGCAGTTCGAACGCTCGAGAAAGGAGAGGTCATTGGTCCCACCGTCGGCCCAGCTGTTCGGTGTGAGAATATCTATGGAGACTTCGCGAGTGTCCCAGTGATAAATCACTGGGCGGAAGGATCCCCTGAGGTCTGGGTGAACATTTGGGACCCTTTTCCCCGAAAGCCTCCCCGTGGCTCAGCCATCGGGGACGGCTGGGGGACGATGCTCACTCTCCCCGTGGTCAAAGGCTTGTCTCATACGCCAGCGCATGTTGTCGAGGAGGCTCTTACTGCCACTGCAAGAGCGATATATTTGGAGACTTCTCCTCAGCCGGCGATTCACTGGCGCAAAAGGCAGCGCCCGTGGAAAAGACCGCAGAACCTTGATGCATGGTTTGCCAAAGATGGCCTCGATCCAGAGGCCGAAGAGCAGTTGCCGCAGAAGAAGCTGCGGACGACAGCAGAGGCACCGAACGACGCAGTCGCTTCGGTCAGCCAACAAATGGCCTCGCACGGCGACCAGCCCTGCTTGGGCAGCCCTGGAGCCGGACAGCAGGCGGCTGGCGGATCATCCGCCGGCCAGACATCTGGCAATAATGACCCTCCCGGTGCGGCCGGCGGGGGAACTGGTGGCGGCTCAGCCGGTGGAGGTGGAGCTCCACCAGGATCAGGCGGATCCTCTTCGGGAAATAATCCACCCGCTCACCCCTCCTCAGGAGGCGGTGGAGGGGGGGGGCCGCCCGATTCGGATCCCATCACAGCCGAGGCTGAGCCTGACGATCCGCCATGCATCGGGCGAGGTCCCTGGGACGTCCTAGAACATCTACGGACGCAGGGAGATTTCGCGGACGATCCCAGGCATCCCACAAACGACTGGCAGGAGAAGGTGGAAGAAATTTTAGATTTCTATATTGGGGTAGCGGATCCGATAATGAAAACCTGGGCGAACAAACTGACCTTTCTTAAGGTGTCAGGCCATTTCTCGAATCGCCAAGGTTAACGGACATTCATGGATCCCGTTTGTAGGAGAGGACCTTGCGGCCATGTCGAACACGGGGAAACCCGTGGCCGATTTCTTTTGCCTACTGTGCTTAATGAAGAGCGGGTCGAAGTCTTTTTGGTCTCATTCTGTTCGCATTGTTTCGGATTCTACCACTGCATTCAAGGATGGACCCGGGAAGGCGAAGCCCAGCCTACTTCTTGAGTATAACCTGCGAGAAAATGTGTTCGGAAGTACACAGGGCGCCATGCGCGGAGCGCAGATTTCGGCCATTCGCGATGCCTCGTCAAAGTTTCAGTGGGACAAGAGCGGGCACTACAAAACGGGGACCCACACTCCAATACGCTTTACCTTCTGGAACTTCAACGACATGGTTGATAACACATGTTAGCTGAACGGTGTTGGGGATGGGCCAAATAGACCGGAGAACCCACTCGCGTTCGCAGGAAGCCTTAGATTCATGGTAGACGTCGCCGCAAAGCTGATTGACGACGCGATGCGTCGTTCATCCGAGGGGGCGATTGAGGTTATGTATGTTGGTGGGGACCACAAGTGCTGGCATAGTGATGAAGGTGGCGTTGGCCCGATGTGGGGCGATGTTGCCACCCTGTTTCGAGCCAGAATGAACCGTCGGATCGAACGCTACAAAGCCATAGGAATGTTTCCTAGGATAATGATCCTTGATGGAGTGAGACTTTACCGACAGCTTAGACACCGCCCAGGAGACACCTTTCATTTCGGCGCCAGCCGCCCAGACTACAAATTGAACAATGGGGGGCGAATTGCAAGCGCGAGCGCTGGTGAATTGTGCGCAGACTACTTGGCCAAAACGACCAAGCTAGCCGTATTAATTTTCTGCCAACCTTCCGGCGGCCCAGCCGTCCGGGATGGTCACATAACGTGCGCGACGAGAGGAGACGGGCATGCCGAGCAGGAGGCGGACATTAATGATTTAGTCATGTATTGGCAGAGTTGGGCTCTTGCTGCGGGCAAAATACCCACGTCGATACTAAATGCCTGTCCATTTAGGGCAATCTTGACCGATGATGATTTTCCGGCCGTCTCAGACGGATCTGGAGGTGGTGCAAGACATTTATTTTACTCGGAGGTTTTTGTGAATTTTCTCAAGAAGGGAGTCGCATCTAATGATTTTCCCTTGGAAAGACGATGCCTACTTCTTGCCGCGCGGAGAAATTTTCTGTCCTGGAATGCCACCAAAGGGGAAGAACCGAATATCATCGGAGGATGAAGGCGTACAAAATGATGAGCACACGCGTACTGCACTCAACGAGCTAAACAAGGCAGCGCCGGCAACGGCTCCGAGCGGCTTAGCCGTTTCGGTGCGTGGTTCAACGTCGGGCGACATAGCCGCCCCTGTCCACGTCGCGCCATCGGCTGGTGCCGCTGCTCCAGGCGGAGACACCGTGCCCGGCGGCTCAGCCGCTACGGGCTCCTGGTTCTAGCGCGCGAACGGCTCAGTCGCCTCGCGCTCCCCCTTTTGGCGCCGCCCTCTGATATCAAAGAAATAGAGACGCCTGGAGAGGCGGCGGGGGGATACATCCGTGATAAGTGCCCGGAGGGAGGCGAAACCAAGCTCAGCGGCAGACACAAGTTCCCGAAACGGCCGAAAGAAGGTAGCCCTGGAGACGAGGGGCCCTTTTGGCCACGTTGTCTTTCGCATCAGCAGACAAAGAGGCTGCCTTTCCCAAGCCCACCGGGGGCAGATATCACTTGCCATGATTTTCTTTGTCCGCTCACGATTGCTGGCGGAAGCCTCCGCCGTGGCACGGCGCCAGGGAACGCCTGCCCGGGCGAGGGAGGCCGCGCTGCAGAGGTAGCGAAATGGAACAACCCTGCTAGAAGCCGGGAACAGAATATGGTTCAGAAAGCAGCGAACGGAGAAGCTTGGCTTGCTTTCCAATTGCTACAGAAGTCAACGAAAACCCCGCCTATGACACCGAGCTACATGGTTCCGAATTGGGCGCGTTTCTTTAGGATCAAAGCCGACAGGTCGACAGCAGACCCAACAGCCACTGTGGCTGATCGTCTAAACTGGGCTAAGCTAACGGTGAAGACCCATAAGGTGGGCGTTGCCCATTGCGTTGAACTTTCGTTGCCTTTCCTCGTGACAGTTGAAAAGCCGCGCAAGTCTTAGACTCATCCGCCGGCTGGACAAAGCAGTCCCACGGTGCGTCTGTGACTGCTCTTCTTGGATATTGGAGGGTCTTGCTCCCTTCGGATCCCTAGTGCGGAGGAAGTGTCAAGGCGCATGCGGTTGGGGTATATTCTTTCCCATGCGTTGATAATCCCAATATGCGCGCCACGTACTCTGTCGCTGAGGAGACCTTTGGAGATGGTATATGGGTAACTGCTGAGATTGTTTTCCACACCAAAAGGCCAAAGGCCATCAAAGGACAGCCCGCGCAGTATGTGAGCGACCCAACGGGCGATGCATTGCATGAACTCCGACTATGCCATTGGACTCCAGCAGCACTTTATGTTACAGACGCGTGGGTACATCTGCAGACTGGAATCTGGAGCAGGACTTCCAGGTCGAAAGATACCGAGATGAAGATCGGACGAATGCCACGGACACAGTCCGGGAGGCACAGATGGCGCGGGCTCCAAATCTAAAACCATTTGACTGGCAAAAGGATCAAGACCCTTACCGTGACTACAAAAAATTCGATGATATCTGGCCTTGGCTCCAAAATAAGGGAGTCAGGCTAACCAAGATCCATCCACTACATCGGAATGAGGCGTCAAAGGAGCCCGCGGAGCTGGTCGA
Source organism: Prorocentrum cordatum (assembly GCA_963575745.1). Classification (NCBI taxonomy): domain Eukaryota; class Dinophyceae; order Prorocentrales; family Prorocentraceae; genus Prorocentrum; species Prorocentrum cordatum. The sequence continues at coordinate 143,848 of CAUYUJ010014554.1, forward strand.
ACAAAATATAGAAGAACAAGAGAAGGCGAAGAAATCGGCGGAAGCCAAACAGGAGGAGCCGGCGGCTAAGCCGTCCGGCACCCAGTTTTCGATTGAGACGGGGAATTTCCTGAATGTTGGGCAGGCGCCTGCGAACAAAGAGAGAACGTTTAAGCCGCCGCCCCCCTGGGCCGAGGCTTGGTCCTCTGCTCTCAAGGCCGACGCGCCTATGAAAGCGCCCGCGCCCCCCCCCCCTAAGGAGGGATCGCCTAATGAAGGGCCGAGAGAGATCATTGCTAAGAAGGCCCCACCAGCGATTCAAGCACCGACGCTGCCGCCGGCCAAGAAGCCGAGCGTCGCATTGCATGGGGGCGTACCGCGGGCAAAGGAGATTATGCCCAAGAAAGCTTCGCCTCCGCCACAATTTAGACCAGAACCGCATATGGTGGGTCCTCCGCCAGCGAAGATGCCTCGCGTTGAAGGAAACCTTGCGTCATCCTCATCGACGCTGCCACCGGCAAAGCCGGGAGGCGTAGACGCGGCTGGCAGCCCACCTTGGAAACCAAGTATTCGTGATCCTCCGGCCAATTTGACCCAATTCATTGGAACCGATATTGCCGACCCTCTGCCTATCGATCAGAGCCATCAGTATGCAGAGCCTCGGTTTAAAACTGCACCTAAATGGGCTCGACGTAGGGGAGACACACATCATGCCGAAGGCAGTGCTGCAAGATATCAACCCGCAGAAGCGCAGAGCCCTGTTGAAAGTGCATCGGTGGCCGAAGCAAAAGCCACACCCGCCGAGGAGGTGGCTCCTGCCCGAGACGGAGGTGACGGTGCATTGGACATCCCTGAAGCAGACCTCCCGACTCAGTCGGATGGGGATGATTCGTCTGAGGATTCGTCGATGTTAGTCGGAGCCGATGATATAACTACGATCCTCACTGCCATGAGACACGTCTCAAGCATGCACTTCTCGCGTTCCAGAGCACGCAAAGTATTGAACAATGAAAAACAGTTCTTCTATAGATGGCGCGACATCATATCAAGAGCGCAAGAGATTGGACAGCCGGAGACTGACGATCTCATAAGATGCAGCATAGAAGCTGTCTCATTTATTGAGGCTGCGAAATTTGTCTGTTTGAGATACGAAAGGGTTAACGTGCATGGGCCAAATACCTATTCCACAGCATGGACTAGGTTTGCAGATGCTGTTGTCGAGCAGATCCTTAAAGCGGAACCAAGTTTTGTCCGTGCTCCTGCGGTGCTTGAGAGACGCCAGAAGCCTAAGCAGAAAAAGGCAGAGGATCATGGAGCGAGTGTGAGTAGAGTACCGACTCCTCCTGCCCCTCCGTCCGGCTCGGCCGCGACGGCGAATCTTCCGACTCCTCCGCTTGGCCCAACCAGAGCGGGGCACGCTAATCAGCTTGACACACATCAAGAACAGTCGTCTCCCACGGTGGAACCGCCGGATGAGGGGGCAACATATGTTCCCAAGGCATCAGCAATGACAGCCGGCTTGAGCGGACAACGAGAAACTTATCTTGCGGGACAGAAGCCGGATGCCTCAGGCATTCCGGGGCTCTCGGGAGCAGACGCTAAACCTGAGGACATTACAGCCTTTCCATGCGATGAGGACCCCGAGCTCATCGATTCTATGGAAGACGAGACTTACCCTTTTGGTCCAGCATTTGGGAATATGTTCTGCAGAGTGAGTCTGCCGCCTGCTCCTGACGAGAGACAGAGTGGGCCCCCGCCTACAGTTTCCCGCGATGGGGATCAAGAGGTCATCGTCGGGCATGCTGTCTCATTCAAAGGCAGACAGCTATATGTTACGACGGAAGAACGCGGACAAATCATTCGGAGAACACCTGGACCGATGAAACAGAAGGTCCGCGACGCACACATGACTGGCCCCGTTCCGCCGCGCATCGAAGCCATCCGCAAGCAGACAGGGAACACGCTTCGGTACATTGCTGAGTTTGCGGAAGACCCGATTTTCGCGCTGTTGAGCAGCCTCAGCCAAGCTGACGGCACGTTTGATCAGGCGAGGGAGTTCTTCCGAGCTGAATTCCATTCCGAAGATGTCCCAGAAGGATTTACTCCGATGACCTTTGCGTGCCTTGTGCCGCTGGTATATGGGACCGACGACGACGATAATCCGGCTGCCTTGGGCAGCGCGGAAACGTGGGGCCCCCAGAGCTGCCGAGCGGATATGTTTGCTGAGCGAATAGGCAAATGCGCTGTATACCTCGCGAGGCATTGCTCGGACTATGCGAGATCGTCGGGCGGCTGGGTCTATTTTGGAGACCTGGTGCAGAAGATTGCAGAGGATGGTTTTACTTTCCAATCATATGCCCTTGCCGCACGCGGCTTAGCCGCGCTGCCGCCAGAAACAGTGGAAGTTTTGGGAATACTTCCTAAAGATAGTGACGAGATTGTTGGAACCAGTGTTCACAAAATGTGGACACAGTATAACACGTGCCCATCTCATGAAAGAGAGAGGAGCGAAATCGCTATACCTATTTTCTGTCGAGCGTGTCAGGGACATTCAACATTCGTTGCCTCCATTGAAAGGATGTGCGTCCCATATGACCCTGGCCAAGTCAGGAGTCATGGATCCCTTCTTCATATCACGGACGTGCAGACATTCTTGGAATCTACGGATGGGAGAGTACGTTTTCCGAAGCGAGACTCAGGGCTTTGTCTTGAAGCAGACTACGATTTGCTGCGGCCGTTTCCGACTAAAAGAAGCCCGACAATGCTTGATCCTACACGTATTATTTCGTGGCCCAGCCAGCGGTGGTACGGAGAAGCCCTTTTTTCCAAGGATTGTTGTGCCCATGGGGCGTGAGGCGCAGGAGGGAGAGACGCCATCGGTGGGGACATGGCCCGCAGACGACACCATCCATCTGTGGGGGCAACTTCCCAACCACCGTGAATCCTGGGAGCTTATTCTTGTTTTCACGGGTCGTGTGCTCACCCGCTTCTCTTACAGGATTTTCCCAGGCGGGACCTTAGTGTCCCGAGAGGTGCCGAGGTTCACCGATATTGACATGGCCGTCAACCCCGTTAGACAAACGAACCAGATGTTTTGGTCAGTCCTTTTCAATCGTGAGTGGGCCTCGTACGAAGTGACTTTTGACAGCGAGTCGATTATTGCTGGGATTCACACAGGCGAGACTCTGTCGTTGGTTCGGAAGCGTTGGCCACAGCTCTCACCCGAGGTACAGGAACGGGTTCTATCCGTCCCTTGGGAGGATGATGGAAGATGCCTGTGTTTTTTTTTTTTTTTTTTTTTTTTTCACTAGGTGAGAACGGGCTTTGAACACTGTCCAGTTTGCAGCTGCCGGATCAAATACAAACACAGAGTCGCACGCGACTATATGTCCCAGACGTGGAATTTTAAGGTAATTCCGCGATCCCTTGAGGCAAATGGACTTAGACTACATGAAAGATCCCTACAATCTCCCTTGTAATCGTCCCGAATGGATCAAAGTGCGTGGGTTTAGACAACAGAGAGCTTCTGCGCTCGTAACGAAGAACATCAGCAATAACCACCAGCAGGAGCGAAAGTGGGCGAATGGGGACTTTGTTAAAATGGCTGCAACAGGCCAGATCTTCGGCAACAGCCTGCCAGGCAATTTCCCTGCTTGGGTGCCAACGGACGCCGCGGCTCAGCCGCCGGCGCGCCATGGCCCTTTCTTCCAGTGTTTGAGGCCCTTGGTCCGAAGGTTCATTGAATGGCTTGCGTACTCAGCCTCAAGAGCGAGAAGGCAGACCCCTGCGATCCAGATCTGGTGGCCATTGCTATGGAATACAAATATTGACCAATATGCTCGCCCAGTATCTTGCCCAGCTCTGGCAGCCTTCGTCTGGCCAAATCTACGGGAAGACGTAGTCGATCCTGTGATAGGCTGGGAGAGATGGTATGACCAGATGACCAGACAAAGTGTCTTCGCCCCGACGATTCAAACGATTGATGACGCGGTGGCCTTGGGGACACCATGGTTGCCTGCGCAGAATGAAGACGTCGTGGAAGACGCAGGACAAAACCCTAGCACTGGGCAAAACCCTCGGACGATTGCCAGTCGCCTGGGAGAGCAATTTCAAGGCAAGGCCGGCTCGCAGCTCTCAGTCCGTTGCAAGACGGATCAACGAATGTCGGGACCATCGCCTCATAATACCAGCACTGCAACCTGCCACCGGCGCAGCCGCGAGGGCAGGCGGACAATCACAGATAGGACTGGACTTCTCGGCAATCAGCGGGCCTAAGGCCGCGCTGATAACTGGAGGAGCAATCAACCTCGATCAGCCCGAAGGATATGCATACAATCATTGTGAAGACCATTCAGTAAATATATCTTTGCACGGGATGGAGGCTAGGGCGATTGCAGCCCAAAATGTTATCGAATACACAGGCATACGCCCAAACCCAAACCATCCCGGTAGATTACAACTGCAAGGGGAAATGGAAAATGAGGTCCCACCAATTGTAACGAGCATTGTTGATGGGAACTGGTTGGCCTCTATACAGCAGATGCAACTTGGTCTTCGGCCCATAAGAATATGTGCCATCGTTCGCGAGACCATGAGCTCCTTCATTTCAGATGGACACTTTGTCGGTTACCTGGAACGAAGCATTCGCCCCGATAGAGAGAGCACAGACCCCATTGACATGATGCGACGGGGAGATGAATATGCCCTTGACTGTCGCATTCGCGCCGCCGTCCACACGGACGACATAATACAGGAATGGGCCCGCCATTTGGGCAGGCAGGTGCAAACCGACGTCCGTCGCGAGGGCGCTTTGTTACAAGAGGCCGTTTCTTGGCTTGAGAACAAATGCATAGACCCTGGGACAGAGCTCCAGGATAAAGACGCAGGACCATTCCGCACTGCATGCGGAAGATTTGGCATCCCAGTAGCTACAGCTGCTAGAGGTTTGTTGAAATTCATGCGAGATCGTGAGAACAGAAATGCCAATGCACACCACGGCGGCGAAGCCGACCCCGTGGGACCAATATGAGCACAGGATGAGGTGAAAGCCAGACCGCAGCCACCACCTCCACCGCGCAGACCCAACGTCTCAGACGCTCGGGCTACTGATGACGCTACAGAATCCCCACATTCTGTCGCCGGCACAGCCGTGACGACAAGAGAGGAATACTCATGGTATTCCGACGCTTGGGATTGGTCGGTGCCCCAGCGCGCGCGCGATGGAGCCATGGATGTGGGCCGCGGCGCTGCCGGCTACGACCCGCTCGTGTTGCGTGAATAATGTTCAGGTCGGGCACTGCGTCCATCGGGATCGGGTCACGTGGTTGTCCGACGAGGTCTGGTGGACGCTGGAGGTTTGGCATGCGCTGTCTACATTTGAACATGACTATCGCTTCCCGCCGAAGGGGAAGGCGTCCAAGAACAAGGAGAAGAACTACAGTGCTGCATATTATACTAAGAATGGAAAAGGACGGTCCCGCTCGCCTCGCGGCGGGGGCGGACAGACTGGAGGCTCGGCGCCGTCGATCCCGACGCCTCCGGCGCCGCCAACAGGAGAGGGGAACCCGTGGGAGGAGCTGGGCTGAGATCCGCCAACGCGACTTAGTCGCGGCAGGCGTATGCAAGGAAATCCTCGTCCACACGCGGTGCGCGTGCTGGGCGAGTAAGCGACTCTACTGGTCGGCTAGGCTGGTCCAGCGGAGAGAATTTATTTATATGATGGAGTCGTCGGGCCTCTTCGGCCCTTAGCCCCCTGGCAGCCGCCGTTGAGCCGTGCAATTATTTTGCGGTTGGCTCCGGTGGTTGTGTATATGTATAGGCCAGGGGTGCTGTGGCCGGATGGGCTCTACGAGGCCCGCCGCGGGGGGGGTAAATATGCTCCTCTCCGCTGCGTAATGATATAGCTTATAATCACACTTGCATGCTGCGCACTGTATGACATGAACTTAAGCTGCATACTGCAGCTGTTTGTTTACTCAAGCAAGCTATTCGTTTGCCTGCAGGAGAAAACAGGTGCGAGCTAGCCCGCTCGCGCGCGCCGCGGGGTCGCCCCGCGTCGTCGTCGTGTCGCTGGCCGGCCGGCCACCTCCCTTACCATTCTTGATATAGTAAATTTGCTTACCGGATACTTGTCTTATCGATGTCTCATCCCGCCCCCTCTCTCTCTCTGAGCAGAGTGAACATGAGATCTTAATCCCTTTGGCATCTTACTCCGATTCTCAGAGGAAAGACTGAGCGCCGCGCACGGCCCGTCGAGGAGAGAGATTCGTTCAACATCGAGGGCGCGCTGTCTGGCGAGCTGTTGCCCGCGGGCAAGGCGAATGAAGGGCGAGCTCGGGCGCGCGCCGATGGGGGGGGGGGGGGGGGGGCGCGCGGCGTCTCCAAGCGGGCCTGCGCGCGCGATGCCAAGGGCAAGCGAGCGTCGGGCAAGTCCAGCATTGGAAGATTGGGGCGGACGCCGTGCGGCGGAGGGTCGCGGCTGCGCAGGCGGCGCGCCAAGCGCGGGCGCAGCCCCCCTAGGGTTCGCGAGGCCCGCGCTCGCGCTGGCCGCTGGGCTCGAGCGCAACGGGGAGATTTTGCACGATCGGCCCCCGGGGCATCAGCGACGCTTTCTTCCGCGCTGCAGTGCCCGAGGACGTCTACGCGGCCCCGCCCGCTGGCGAGGACGAGCGACGGCCGCGCGCGGGGCGAGGCGCGCGAGCAAGCTGTTCCAGCGCAAGGTCATCGGAGCTGTGCTCGCCAATGGTTTCATCGGGCTGCAGGTGGCCATCGAGGTGCGCGGCAGCGTCGAGATGGGAATGTGCGCGGTGGTGCACGGCGACGACTTCGCGGCGGCGTCGACGCAGCACAACCTGCAGCGGCTCAGCGCGACGAGGTCTCGGAGGGGGAGTTCGAGGTACAGAGATCGCCCTGCGCAGGGCCAGCGGAGGCTGGCGGCGAAGCCGCGTCTGGCAAGTTCCTGAAGAGAACAGTGAGCTGGACAGAGGATGGCTTTCACTGGTGGGGCGACGTGACGCGCGCGATCGCTGTGGCGAAGGCGCGAGGCAATCTTGCGGCGACTAGAGCGATGTCGCCAGCGGCCGAACACACTGGGGAGGATGTGTCGACGGCGCTTGACAGCCCGGGCTAGGACGCGAAGGAGCTGTTCCAATCTGCGGCGCCGACGGCGCTCTACCTGGCTGCAGATAGGCCAGGCGTCCAGTTCGCCGCGAGCTTGGTCATGCGTGGAACGCAGGAACCGCTGGAGATCCACGAGCTGGAGTTGAAGCGGTCGGCCCCGTTCTTGGCGACCTCTTCGCAGATTGCGCGGCACTGCCGATATCAGGAGATGCCGACAGACATCTTGATGGGGACCGACTCTTCCTGGGCTGGCGACGAGATTGCCAGGGGGAGCAGAGGAGGGGACTTCGAGTCCATCGGATGCACCGGCGTCGATAGCTGGGCGGGGCAGCAGGCCGCGCGAGCGCTCGGCAGCGGCGAAGCCGAGTACGTGGAGATGACGAGTGGAGCGGCCAGGGGGGTCTTCACCAAGTTCCTGCCCAAGGAGATCTGGTTCGAGATGGTGTTGGCCGCGTCCGGCGACAGCGCGGCGGCGACCTGGATCTGCTCGCGGCTGGACGTCGGCCGAGTAAGGCACCTGGACGTGAAGTACCTGCGGTTGCAGGGCGGCGAACAAAGAGGCGCGCGCCAAGAAGGTGCCGACCCACATGAACGAGGCGGATCTAATGACCAAAGCGCTGGGTCCGACCAGGCATGGCGAGCTGGTGAAGAGGCTGCCTGTGGCCCTGCAGTCTGCGAGGGGTTCGGCGGGGGGAAGCAGCGAAGCCGGCCCCGTGGGATCGACCGCGGCGAGCAGGATTGTGTTCTGCGTGGTGCCCATGGTGAGGTATGCCGAGATCGTGCAAGCGCTCAATTTTTTTCCGGGTGGGAACTTTTCTGCGCGCGGTGCGTCGCCGAGCCCAGGGCCGTGCAACACGTAGCCGCAAATACTCACGATACGTATCCATCTGACAGGGCCAGCACGAAGGGGCGCCTCACATAGCCTGAAGCAGGCGGAGATCGAGTATTGAACGAGGGAAGCAAACGCCCGTGGCTGCCCAGCCGCGCGCGAGGAGGAGCGCGAGACTTCCCAGCGCCCAGGGGGGAAACATGTTGCACATGACGTGTTTGCTGTTGCCTGCCACGCGCAGGCTCGAAATCAAATCTAGCTTGAGCTTTCTCTGAAGTTTTTGCTCACCGCCGCCCGCTTTGGGCACTCGGACTTGGGGCCCTCTCGGGCGGCCTTTTGAAGGCCTTTTGCGGCGTCTTGAAGGCCTCTGGGGCAGTTGTGAGACCATCTTGGGCGTTTTGGGCCGATGAATGCCCGTCTCGGGGCCCTCGTGGGCCGTTTTGGAGGTTTGGGGTGCTCTTGGCTTTTCCTGGGGCCATGAAGGGGTCCGGAAAGTCGTGCGACACCACTTCCCGCAGCCCAGAGGGCACGCGGGAAACCCTGGTAGGTTTGAAAATTTGGGCTTCGTGCCCTCAGCGATTCTCCTCAGGGCTGAGGACTGAGGCTCCAGGGATCAGGAACAACACCACAGGACACACCCAGTCCGTGGCCAAAGCACGTGGCGAATGCAGGAATCGCGCTCTCGCGTGGGACGCCCGCGCAATTTCTTCCGACGACCGTCGGGGATCGCCCGCCCGACCCGCCCGTCAGGGTCCAAACAATGTGCTTCGTGCTCCATCCTTCTCACTCCCCCTTGGCCCCTCCCTTCTCCCTCCCCCTGTTGGAGGGGCTATGCCAACTACGCGTGGCAGGCAAGGACGATATACCTCCAAGGGGGGTACGATCGAAGACAAAGACGGCGGGCACCGATGTTTTGGGAGATACATGTTGCGTGACACGCGTGCAGGTGAGAACGATCAGTATTCCTTGTTGCTGTTCACTTAGTTTCCCCTTCATCTCTCGTTCTCTCTCTCCTTCTCTGTTTGTTTTCTGTTTAGTGTATGTCTCTCTCTCTCTCTATTTGTCTTTCCTTGTCCTGTCCAGAGACCTGTGCTCAACGAGGTCTTCGGGGCGCATTGGCAGGCCCACGATCCCCTCCTGCCCCAGAGGCTGACACCACAAAGCGCGTGGCAAAGGTCACCAAGGCGGTGTCAGACTACCTTGAGAATTGGCTCGACGAGTTGCACGCAATCGACAGGGAATGCCGCCTCGTAATTTTGCCTCTCCACAGTCAAGCATCGCGCTCCGCCTCCCGTTGCCCATTGTCATGCTTCTCTACAAGGGGTCCCTTTTCAATTTGGGGAGATGCATTTGGGGAAGTCAATCTCCAGTGCGTTCGAGGGTAAAAATGCGCATGTTGCACAGTGTCCTACTGGTTCCTTCGGTAGCGAATGATGTGAGCCTGGTACACCCTGGTAATTCCGTATTCCGAGTGCACTAGCCTCAATTAGCGTTTGGTAATCGACGAGATAGCGCAGATTTAGCGTCGATTAGTGTCTACTGTTTGTCGACTAGCGTCGATCAGCGTCGATCCGCAAGAGCCAGCAAGATGGTTTGGGAGGCTCCCATGTGTTGCCGCGGAAGGCTCCCAGCCAAGTCTCTCTCGCCACAGTCAGGTGTGCCTGAAGAGGACCCAGCGCATGGCTACGCCGCCGGCGCTTTAGCGAGGCAGGCCCTGCCTTCCTGTAGCGGGTGCACGGGCCTCCCCCGAGAAGGGCCGAGCCAGACCCACCGAGGGCGCAGGACTATCCTTCCCGACAGCGAGGCCGGCCCTCCCAAGCTCGAAGCAGCACGAGGCGAGAGCAGGAGCGAGCGCCGAGGCCGAGCCGCGCTGCGGCGCTGCGGCGGGGGGGGGTCCACGAGGCGCAGCCCAGGTCCCCATGACCCCTCCGTCGCAGGGCGACGCCCGCCGCATGAGCAAAGGCACGGGCGCCTGCTCTGTCAAGGACGATCTGTTCGCGAAGAAGCGCCTCGAGTTGAGCAAGAAGGGCCCCCCGGAGGCGCGCCAGGCGAAGGCGGGCCCGCCGGTCGCCGCTTCCTGTCTGGCGCAGCAGCCGCGTCGCCCTCGACTGCAACGTGCCTGCCCGGGTCTGCATAGAACGTGCTACACAGGCGATGTTGCACTATCGATGGGCGTTTGGCAGGCCGTTTGGGGGCCTCTCTTGGTCTTTTTGGCTCCTCGTTGGGGCTTCCTGACGGTCTCGAGTGTCATCTTGGTTTGGAGGTGTCAGAATTTTGAATGCGAGTTTCCCGCCCTGGGCCTCTCCTGGAGGCTCCGGGGGCGAATGCAACGTCTTGCAACCAAATTGGAAATATCCCACACACCCGAAAGCAGACATATCCCTGTCAATGCAAGCGCTGTCTGGAGAAACGTTTCAAAGACATGCTCTTGTTGGCCAGGTCAGGCTTGTTCGACCTTCGCAAGCCAGTTTCGGGCCCTGGAGCCTTGCAGATGGAGTAGCTGGACATGCACATCGATGTGGGACCAGGAACAAACTCCACCCGACCCGCCCGCCAGGGTCCCGCCCACCCGACCCGCCCAGAGTCATGTTCCGCCCACCCGACCCGCCTGTTGGGTTCCGTCCGCCCGACCCGCCCACTCGGGTCCGTCGTCGTCGTCGTCGTCGGCGTCGGCGTCTTCGTCTTCGTCCCGACTCGGTCGCCTGGTGCCTGAATCGTCTCGCACGGCCGCTGGAGACCCGAGTTGTGGCCCGAAGGCCGAAGGGGAGCGCGAGGGGAGGGGTGCATTCTCAGAGGAGGGCGATGGGCTTGGGGGGGCGCGACAGGTGGTTCAGCGCGAACAGGGCTCAGCCAGAGCTCAGAGGAGGAAAATTGCCCATATCGCTTCCCTTGTCTCGTTTTCGTATTGTGAAGGACTGACGGCCGGTGCCGCCGACCCTGAGACATCGACGAAGACCAGGAGGGGGCGGAGGAGGAGAGGAAGGAGGAGGAGGAGGAGGAGGCGGAGATACGGAGGAGGAGGAGGAGGAGGAGGAAAAGGAGGGGGAAAAGGACTCCCACCTGGGCTCCCCCCCCCCTGGGGAGGAGGACCGGAGGAGGACCGGCGTGGGAGAGGGGAGGGGAGGGGGAGGAGCACCTCTAGGGACGGATGCGTATCTGACTCCCTCCCCCCTCTGGGTTTCCTCCCCACCTGGGGAGGAGGACCCGAGGAGGACCGGCTCGCCGGAGAAGGACCGTCGGAGGCGGTCTTTTCATGTTCCAATCGGTGGACAGCCTCAGCTCGGGCGCCTGGTCTGCCTTCGTGAACACGTGGCTCCTGTCATTCGTGGTTTTGTCGTCTCCATCACACGACAATGTCCCGTCAGACTCTGAGGACTGGGGACCACGATCTCTGCTATGAGACTTCTCTCTCTTAACGACAAGACGCGGTGCCTCTGGCTCTGGACAGAAATCCCGAACATCATCCAAAACGGATTGGTGTTGGACGCCCCCACTGGGCGTACCATCCATAACTTAATCTGGATCGGTCGATGCTGTCCCTGCACGACCACCATGCCTACCACGACGCTGTTTCCAGTCCGCTCTGTCTCGCTTCGCTCTCTGTCTGTCTCGGAGTTTTCTGGCGGATATGTGGTGTCCCATCTGAACAACGTCTCGACGATACAACACATCGTGGTATTTCTGTGGTTTGTCAGAAGCATCATTACATGCTGTTTTGATGCGCTTGTCCATGCAGACTGCCTTCTGCGTTGCCTGCAACTCCCTGTGGGCCAGATCCACAGCACGCTCAAGCTGTCGCTCACGGGAGATATCCTGTTTGTTCTGGAACTTCTGCATAGCCCAGCGTTCGGACCACATCATGCTCAGAGCATTGTGTTGGAGCTGCCGCTCCACGTTGCTCAGCCGCCGTGCCAGCGGAAGCGCTGCGAACTGTTCCTCGGCTGGGCGCTCTGCCAGAGGAGCCGGCGAGGGCGCCTTCGAGGTGGCACCTGGGTGCGGAGGTCGAGCCTTGCTCGCGCAGCCGGGCGCTGCCGGCACCCGGGCGCCGATGGTTGTTGCAACCATAGCGCTGGCGACCGCCGTTCCCTCAGCCAGGAAACCCCGGCGCGAAGGTCTGGCAGACGTCGCTGCGCTGGCACTCGCTGGTGGTGCGGTGGCCGGTTTGCTTGCTGAGGTGAACGTGAATGTACCAGGCCGGATTGGAGCTAAACGTTTTTCTGTGTTGGGTGAGAGGACCAACAACCATTCCAGAATTTGGCATCCAGAGCAGCTCTAAAAGAAGTATTGTGAGTGTTTGGGAGTCCATGAAACAATCGCTTCAAGAACTCTCTGGAACGCCGGAGTAAAATCTTCTTCCGAAAGGCGTGGCGTTACAGAGTAGATATTGGTCACAAGAGACCAACTATAATCTGTAAGCAGGACGCCAGGCGGAGGCTCCGGCATGTTCAAAGATTCTTGGGTCCGGCGCTCCGTGGCAAAAATTACATCCAAAGCGGTTTTTGCCGAGAGAGCCTCGGCTGCCAGCGTGGAGATGCACGCGCGGACTTGCTTCTTGAATGCCCACCTGTACGTTGCAGCACGAACGACCTTATTCGTCTCCACTGCGGAGGCGAGCCCTTGGAAGAATCGCCGAATGAATATGCACCGATGTCTTTGGACATTGGGCCAAACGTTAAGATTGCTGGGGAGTTCTTGAGGCGGCGGGCGTTTTTGTCGCAGCCCAACAGCGCGCTGACAGTCGCCGATTGTACCTTTCATGCCACAAAACTCACGTGGAAGGAGCCATTGGAAGTGTTGGGTCCGAAACCCAAATCTGCTCACCGAGGCGCTGGCGCAGGGTAGCTTGTTCTGCCTCCGCGACAGCAAACGTCGGCTGCCGCTGGCGGTGTGGAGGAACAGATATGAATGAGAGCTGCTGACGATGTTCTGTTTGGTCAAGGGTGATGCACGGCGTGTTTACGTTGATATGCAAACCGCAGAAAATAAAGTCACCATGCTCGCGCGTGCCCCAGTGCAGTGGCAAGCTCTCGATCATGTTCCAAAAGGCTTCGGCCCCGGCCATCAAGGCGTCGTCTACGCGGCGACCAGCGAAACTTCGAAACTGCTCGTTCTCGAAACACAAAAACACACAGACGCGCACACGGGTCTCAAATCGATTGGACGAAACCGCGCTCCAGGAGGAAGGGGTCGCGCGCGAAAGAACCGGGCCCGCGGTGCACGGCGCAATCCGTAGAGAGTCTTTCCGCGCCTCGGTCGCCGCGCGTGTCCGCCAGGCAGCTCAGCGCCAGCAGGCGGTCGAACGAACGCGAAAGTTTCGCCCCAATTGGGGTCTTCAGAAGCGTCAGCCCGCAAGAAAGTTTTCTCCGCGCCCCGGGCTTCTGGTTCGAAGCCCATGCGCGCGGCGAGCCAAAGCGGGAAACGGACAGAGTGGCGATGCAGGGTGGGGCCATCTACCGCGCGGCTGCCCTTGCTGGGCTCGAAGCAACCCTGCGCCTCGAGGCGGGCCTTTGGTTTGCCGCCCGGGGCCGCGTGGACGACGCGGGGCGGCGCTGCAGAGGCGCCGTCTGGAAGCGGAACTACATCGAAGTTGTCCGAAACAGCTCCTATTTCACGAAGCCGGGGTGCTTCGAAACCTGGGTCTGCTTCCGCCGTCTTCCGCGGGGCTCCCTTTGCTCGCTTCGATGTCTCGCGGCTGCGGGGGCATCGAGAACATAATCCCTTGGAGCGCGTGCGTTTTCTGGGCATCTCCCGCAAGCGTCCGCAACTTCAGCCATCGTGCTCCATCTCGTTGATATCTCGAAGAACGACTCGTCGGCGTCGTTGTTGGCTGCTGCAAGGACGGAGCGCGGCAAAGCGTGTGATTTGTGCGCGGGCGTGTCATCTTCAACTTCGCGTTCTTCCTTCCGTCTCCGCGGCAGCTGTTGCTTGCCGGACAGTCGGCGAAGAACTGCCGGGCTGCAACTGCGGAGGCTGCGCCGGAGGAGGAGGCGGCGCCGGCCCATTTCTCGCGGCCGGGAAGTCCAGGCTCGCAGGTCCAGGAAAACCAGCCGGAGCAGGCGCGGCAGCAGCCGGCGCTGGCAAGGCCGGCGGCGGCGCAGTTGGAGGCGGTTGTGGCGACGAGCCTGCGTCTTCTGAGGCTTGTTATTTTTGCTGTTCGTGGCTTCTTGCGCGGGCGCCTGGGCCTGGAGTTCCAAGGCCCCGCTGCGCTCGCGAGGGCGGGCCCTGTGCCAGTGCGCAGGGATGGCGCGTCCATCCTGCGTGCGGATCCACGCTTTCCATGGGCCTCCCATGCCTGGCACGGTTGCTGGTCCTGCCCATGCCTTTCCAGGCGCCCCGTCTTTGGAGTTGTCGTCGGCTGCCCAGTCAACGACGGCCCCGGCGCTCGGAGGGCCGAGCGTGCCAGCCAATCGCGAATTGAACGAGTCTCGCAATTCAGAACACGACTGGATCTGGATGGCCCCCCGCTTGAGCGCTGCTCGCAGGGTCCGCGAGAAGGCCCCGGAGCGCGGGGGGTCTGCCTCGTCGACGGCGTCGAAAAAGTGATAGTTCCCTAGCGCTAAGAATTGAGGCGAAATCCCGCATCGTCGCACCGGGGCGTTCTTGGCAGCGCAGGCCTGCAGCTTGACGCCCGTGGCGGTGAGCTATTCACTGCCAATGTGGCCCAGGAACATCTGCGCTAATATGCAGAAGATTATCTTCAAGACCCCGTCGCGTCGCCCAACAAGGCCGCTCGAAGCAGGAGCGCGGGGGGGGGGGCGCATGTGACGTGCTCCGTGTAGCTCCAAGTATTTTTGCACCTCTCTGTTGGCATGCTCACCACCGCTGTCGGTCAAAATGTTGTCTGGCAGGCTTCCAAACATGGATTGCCGCCGAGAGTGCGCGCGGCGTGCCGGCGGGATCCTTTGTCGGAGCCCGCTCTGCCAGGGGCCACTTCGCGATCGTATCGATCACGCGGCGATAGATGACTGGTTGGGTGCCCAATCTGATCTCGATTCGATCGACGCACGCAATCTGGTTGACCGATCTGGCGCTCATCCCGGAGGTCTCGGGATGTGGGGCGGCCTTCCGAAAACGGTCACACATCACATATTTTGCAGTTGTTGGAGAACTTTTTATGCGGGAGCTTTCGCTGCAGGCGCGATTCCGGGGCCCGGCGCATTTCAGTTCTGCCTCGGTGGCCAGGTCGTGCGTTGGCCTGGGCAGACGAGGCGGCATCGAGATCTGAAAAGACCCGGGGCTGTCTAGTTCCGCGATGGTTTCGCGCGCCGTTTCTTTGTTGCTGGGGCGCGTGGTCGTGGAAGGTTCCGCGCGTGGTGTTCATTGGCTGGTGGGTCTTGTTGTCGCAGACGGTTTCGCGCGCAGTGCTCTTGGGCGCGCGGAAAGGAGTGGGGGGAAGTAGTGTCCGGCGTGGCTAGTCTTCGGCGGCATTGTCTGCTGCGCCAACTTCAGCAAAAGCGCATTCTCATCGAAATCGACGACGGCCCGCGAGTTTTTCAGTTGTGGTTTGGAGAACAGAAAAGGTGTGGCTCGTGGACCCGCGCCTGTTCTGACTACTTCGAAGTCGGTCCTTGAGTTGAGAGATTCAACAGGCGCGTTTGCTAGACTTGTGGCCGTTTTCGCATCGCCCCCAGCGAAGCGATGCACTGTCGAACGCGGTGTTTCTGACACGCAGATCAGGAAACTCTGTGGCGAGGAGTTGTTTGAACCGTTGGTAGCGGTCTTCAGAAATACTTGTGGAACAGCCAGGATCGACGATGGCTTCGCGGAAAGCGATATCTGCATGCAGGCTTCGTTCCGGCGCCATTGCTTCAGCGACGTAAGGAGCGCGGTTGTCCTCAGAAGCGCGGTGGTCTTGTTCGGGGTCGTTGTTTTTGGCGTCGTCGTCGTCCTTCCTGTCTTCGTCGGCTTCGTTTGGCGGTCTTTCAGCGGTCTTTCGGTCTTCGTCGTCTGCGCCGTCTCCGTCGCTGTCGTCTTCGTCGGAGTCGTCGTCTTTGCCCTGTTCGCCCTCGTAGTCGTCGCTCTGCGGGCCCATGCGCCAGCGCGGCTCGCGGAGCAGCGGGTCGACCAAGTCGACGTTCTCGCGCATGAAGCACATGATCTCGCACTCGTGGGCCATGCACCTGCTCCGCGCCATCACCTGGCCACAACAGCTGACGCGCGCCAGTCGGCGCGGGCAACCGTCGGAGTGAGCTGCCCGGAACGGGCCTGTGCCCGCGGGCACGCTGCGCGAGCCGCCCATTCCAGCGGCTGGGGGGCCCGAGCACGCCAGTCGGGACGGAACGCTGGGCGACAGGTCGCGGTCGCCCGGAGCGGTTCTTCCAGCGGCCAGGAGGCCCTCGCTCGTCGGTCCGGCGCGATCCGCTTCGGCAGATGCCATTCCATCGGCCGGGGGGCCCAGTCTCGACGGCCCGGTCTCTGCGGCGTAGCGGGCCGACGCGAGGCGGACGTAGCTGGGCGACTTATATACGCCGCGGCGTTGGGAGGTGGGCGCGACGTCTCCGGCAACCTCTGCCCCTGGAGGGATCGGGGGCGCGCCGGCTCGTTATGTCGAGCAGTTGCGCCCTGAAGGCGCGTAGTTGCTGCGCTTGTTCTGGCGGTGGGCTCGGAAGCCCCCGCGCGCGCGGCGGTCGCGGCATTTGGTTTTGAGGGGCGGGCTCGTCAGAGTGGTCCGCCACGAATGACCGAGCTAATTGGGCATCCGAGTCGGAGTGGTTTTCGTAGCCACTGGCGTGGCCAGAGCTCCAGTCAGGATGTTCCGACAAATCGCCACTTCCCATCCACCAGCTGGAGTCGTCAGCTCCGAGTGCGTAAGTCGATTTCCCCGGCGGTTTTTTGCGCAGTTGTCCCTTTGCTTTTGCTTTTGCTTCAGGAACTGGCGGGCAAGCTGGCAGGCTGTCCGCTCGTGGATTTTCCGTTATACTTTCCAGCCTGGCATGTATCCCCTGCCGGGGCTTGCCATCCCAGCTCCTTTCCGTAGCCTTCGCCTGCACCCGGCGGGGGTGCAGGCTCTTCCTTTCCCTTTGTTGTTTGGTGGGCGTGGGCGCTGCGAGACGCGGTGGTTGGCGTCGCCGCGCCTCAGACACCCCTTGTTGTTTCCGTAGGCTGCGTTTTCCCAGTTGGCTTCTTGCCGAGAGTGGTCGTAGTAAAACGGCTCTTCGCATTGAGAGTCGGGCCATTCAGGCTCGCCCCAGAGGTCTGCTGCCAATCCGTCCGTCGACGTTTTTTTTGTCCTAGGAGGTTGTCTCCCAACACCTTTTAGATTGCATCCCGGGCTTTCCTAACAGTCAGGGTAGCATCCATGTCCAGACGCGCGCTCAAGTTGCTGAGTTGGTGCTGGGGCAGCTCTGCGTTCATTTTGAGGATGAGTGATTTGACCAGTTCTTCCAGCTGGCCAAACTTGTCGGCCTCAAACTCGCTAGTGAGCCTCGCGCTTTCGGATACGTAATCCTGCAGTTTTCCACCGTTATGGGTGTACTTTCGCCAAGACGAGACATGAAGCAGCTTTGCCACTTCGTATTTGGTTATGTTTTCTTGTTGCACGAAGGACAACATGTAGTTAAAACCAAGGGCACCCGTCGCACCAGTCTCTTACTTTTGATCGGTTGACAACCGATCCATGTCAAGAAGTTTGGCTTGGCTTTTGAAGAACAAGTTGGACAACAACCCTCTACTTTCGATGTGTGGCCCTACGTGTTCTGGCTTCAGCTCTGTGGACAGCACCCACGCGCTGAGATCCTCTTCGTAGGACTCCCAGCTTTGTTGAGGACCAGCTATAGGACATGCGTTGACACCACTTCCTTCGAAACTTGCGGTAACCATGGCAACCGGCGCGGAGAGGCTGGGGAGCGCAACGCGCTCCGCTACCAACTTGAGGAAGCTTCAAACGAAAGCCATCCAGGCACGAGAGCTCCGGGAAACGGAATGCCTGGCAGGGCTCGCCAGGGGGGGCCGGGCGCGCGCTCTTTCCGCGCGGGGCGGCGCGGCGAGCGGTTCAAGGGCCTTAAATGGCAGCGGTCAGCAGCAATGCAGCAGCAGGGGGGATGAGGATAGAATACCAGAAAAGAGGGACATAATGGATAGGAAGAGGAACGGAGTCCTTTCACAAGGAGGACCCCCAGAGACGATTCGAATAGGACCCCCCCCTCCCCCCGGGACCCCCCCCCCCGCCGGGGAAGGGACAAAGGGAAGGGGCTCCTCTGACGTGGATGGAACCCCTCACGCTGCGAACCCGTTCCCCGAACGAGTAAGGGTGGTTTCTATATATCTCTCTCTCTCTCTCTCTCTCTTTCTCCCCCGACGGGAGAGGAGGATGGGAAGGAGGGGACGAAAGAAGACTCCCTGTCGACGGGACTGGACAGACGCCCCACGCAGGCCGACAAGGTCGGCGGTTTTTTGGGGCCTCTTAGGAGACCCTCGTCGCCACGGCTCAGTTCGCCTCGAAATCCCAGTCAGAAAGCACCGCGGAGATGGATACAGTTGGGTTTCCACAAGAGCGCCGCATGCTGCAGGATTCGGCAGGACGGGCTTCTGGCCGGGCCAGGCGCGGCCGTGAAGGTGGTCGTGTTTATTGGCCGAGTCGGGTTCGGGAACCCCCCAAGGTTGTGGCGCGGCCTGTTCTTTCACACTGGCCGAGCTGGGTTGCTCCACGTCCTAGGCGAGCGGAGAGGGGCAGGGGCGTACATATCGAAACATTCAGCACACGCCAGCATGACCCAACGAGTCCTGGCCCCTCGAGCCCTGGCCCCGCAGCCATACTCGAGTAATGGTGCTTGGGGGAGGGGCTAATCCATCCCAGGTTCCTCAAGCCTGCGGCCCTGACCTGCACGTGGTGATTGGTAGTGAGGTCTATGCACGATCAGTGCAACATTTTATCGCGAGCTGTTGAGAAAGAAGGCTGGGACGCCTCGCGAGACTCGTAACTTAGTATACTTGTCTTCTCGAGGGCAACTTGGGGGGAGGCAGAGTGGAAAACGTGTGGGGTGGGTTGGGGGGGAAGGGCGTGGAGTAGACGAGCTTCCAGAGCAGTCCATGCCCGCGGGGGGAGACCGCCAGCAGGTCTGCGACAACGGCAATGTCTACCAGGGCGAATGGGCGCTACCCGCCTTCGCAGGGGCGGAAGAGGAGGAGGAGGAGGAGGAGGAGGAGGACGTACATGATGATGATAATGATGATGCTGCTGGTGATGCTGATGCTGATGCTGACGATGCTGCTGCTGATGATGCTGCTGATGATGGAGATGTTGATGGTGATGGAGATGTTGATGCTAATGATGGTGCCGATGTTGATGATGTTGATGATGCTGATGTGGATGATGATAATTGAACTACTCATGACGATGATGATGATGATGATGGTGGTGTTGATGTAGGTGATGGTGTTGATGGTAGTGGTGACGTTAATGTTGATGATGATTGGATGATGTCGATGATGATGATGATGATGGTGCTGATGCTGATGATGGTGATGGTGATGAACAATGATAATGGCTATGCTAATGATGATGATGATGATGATGATGATGATGATGATGATGATGATGATGATGATGATGATGATGATGATTGTGATACTGATGAGTGTTATGATGATAATGAGGACGATGGTGATACTTATTCCCTACCTAGGCTCTGCCTAGAAGGTTCTTACTCTCTGGGCTTAAAGGGGTCGGGCAGTGGAAGGAGCCCCGGGCGGTTCCCCCAGTATCCGCCCCGCAGTTCCCCCAGTTACGTCCCTTCAGCTTAGCGTTGCTTATCTCATCTTAGCTTAGCTTATTTCATCTTAGCTTAGCTTCATCTTAGTTCAGGTTTATCTTAGCTTAGCTCACCTTCATCTTAGCTTCGCTGGGCTTTAGCATAGCAGAGCACAGCATAGCATAGCATAGCGTAGCATAACATAGCGCAGCATAGCATATCATATCATAGCCCAGCATCTCATAGCGCAGCATGGCATAGCATAGCATAGCATAGCGCAGCACAGCACAGCACAGCATAGCACAGCGCAGCAGCATAGCATAGCATAGCGCAGCATTGCATAGCACCGCATAGCATAGCATAACGCAGCTTAGCATAGCATGGCATAGCATGGCATATATTAGCATAGCACAGCGCAGCATGACATAGCATAGCTTAGCATAGCATAGCATAGCGCAGCATAGCATATCATAGCATAGTATAGCATAGCATAGCATAGCGCAGCATAGCATAGCATAGCATAGCATAGCATAGCGCAGCATAGCATAGCATAGTATAGCATAGCATAGCATAGCAACTAATGCTGCTTTCCTAGGGGCTCCAACTTCTAGGTAGGGTCGCACTGGGGTAATTGTGATGATGATGAGGACGAGGAGTATGAGGATGGGGATGATGATGGTGATGATGCTGGTGATGATTATGATGACGATGAGGAGGATGAGGATGCGGATGGGGATGATGATGCTGATGCTGATGCTGATGGTGCTACTGATGATATTGATGGTGATGACGATGGTGACGATGATAATGGGGATGGGGTGGAGGAGAAGAAGGAGGAGGAGAAGGAGGAGGAGGGGGATACTGCTGATGATGATGATGATGATGATGATGATGATGATGATGATGATGATGATGATGATGATGATGGTGCTGTTGATATTGATAGTGCTGATGATGGTTATGATGCTGATGATGCTCCTGATGCTGATGCTGCTGATGATGATGCTGATGCTGATGCCGATGGTGATGAGGGGGAGGAGAAGGAAGATGGTGAAGAGGAGCAGGAGGAGGAGTAGCACTAGCAGCAGGAGCCGGAGAGTGGGCGAGGGCGAGGAGAATGCGGAGAAGGGGGAACGATGTGGAGGGAGGTGGGATGAGGGACGAGGATGAGGCTGCGGAGGAGGAGTCGGAGAAGGGTTGGATGGATGGATGGATGGATGGATGGAACGCTGGGGGGGCAGTGTGCCTCAGTGCTATGGCTTGCTCATCTAAGGGCGATGCTCTGCCTGATGGAATGCCCCCTGCGTGGAACTAGAAAGCGGACGAGGGGCTAAAGCTTCTGTACCGAGCCCGTTGGAGTGAGGGACCTACTAGCCTCTCGCTCCAGTGGACCGTCGGCAGGGATGCATAAGCATGATCCCGCCGCTCAACACCTCGTGAGCCTACGCCTCCTCCACCTACCTCCTCAGGGGGCGCGGGGAGGAGGACGACGCATCAGTCTGTAAGCGTCGGCTAACAGCTCTCTCGCTTTGCTGCCACCTGCTGCTGCCATACGCTCCCAATTAGCTAGAATGCTAGGATCACTCGAGGCATGCTGTGAAACGATAGCTCTCGCAGGGGTTATATTCGAGGACGAAGGAGAGAGAGGCTCGGAGGCTCAGGAGTAGGGTTAAGAGTATACTTGTTTGGCTGGCATCTGGGACCCCTGGTACCCCTGGAATCACCTTTCGGCTGGGCGCTATCTCCCCCACCTCGGGAAGATGTCGCCTGGCCGCGTTCCCCCTTGTCCGGAGTCCCGTGCCGTTCTCCTGCACTATCTATTGGCACTCTGTTTGCTGGCTCACTGTTCAGCGCTCCATGTTGGCGCGGAGCTGCCTCTCTACCACCCTGACGATCTCTGGTTTCGGTGCCTGGCCCTGCATCTTCTCCGCTCCGTATTTCTGCATCGCCACCAGGAAAGTTGTGCGCACCTCGTCGATCGTGAGGCCGTCCTGCATCGCATCGCCCTCGAATGGGCGGAAGTCCACCCACTTGTTGAAGTTCACCGTGACCTTCGTCAGCTTGTCCTCCTCTGGCTTGTCCTCCTTCACGTATGCATCCTTCACCCTGCACACCTTGAACGTCTCGCTCACCACCAGTTGGCCTTTCTCGCCGTTCGCCAAGCGAAGCCATTTGCCCAACACCTCGGCGCTCGGTAGTCCTTGCAACTCTTCGTGCATCGTCTCCATCATCGCCATCGGCACCTGCAGGTGTGGTGAGCCAAGGCCGTCGCCCTTCCCCTTGTCCTTCGCTGCTTTCTGGTAGTCCGCGGCGGCCTCCTTGCCGCTCTTGATGCACTTCGCCTTGCTCGGGCACAGCCAAAAGTCGTAGACCGCCGCTGCCAGCTCGCGGCCTTGGGCGTCCTGCGACAGCGCGAGGCGCTGGAGGCTGGTGATGTTCATCGTCTCTCCCTCGGGCTTCTGGTCCTTCTCTTTGCCCTTGCCGCCTCAGCGTCCTTGTTTTTGGTCTCGCTGTCCTCCCGCTGCTCCTGTGGGGCCTCTCTTGGGAGCCCTCCACTGCGGGCGTGGGTCGCTCGCTGCACTCACCGTACTTGGATACACGAATGCCCTCGGGGCCAGTATGGTGCGTCACTGCGTGAGTCTGGAACTCCTCGAGATCTCGAGCCACAAAGCTACAGGGGGAGCAATTCAAGTTGTCGGGAATAACCAGCTCATGTTCCCATCGTCCGTAGTTTGCATAACAGGTCTTGTTTGCATCTTCAGTTACTGTCATAACATGGTATACAGCTACTTGCCTGCTCGCGAATACTGTACGACACCATGGACATTGATTTGTACGAGTAAGTCGCCCAATAACTGATCTGAAAATGTGTGCTTGCTGCTGATGTGCTGCTAATGTTTTGTATGATGTGTATGTGTTGCCGCATTCCACCTCCACCCCCTCCTTCATGGCCCCCATGTTGCAGATGAATGGTTTATCCGTAAGGGCTTCGCCCCCTGCCGCCGGCCCCCTCTCTCGGAGAATGGGCCATGGAAGAGCTAAGTCATGAGGCTTTGGCGCTGTCGTGCAGCAGTATCGGAACTTCATGCGAGGCCGATTCGCAATCGGCAAAACCAACTGATCACAAGAGGGGTTACCACACAGGGCGATTGGTAAGACGTGTATGGTTTACGAGCTTGGTTTCCACACCTTGGGATTAAAGGGCCGAGGGAGTATTCGCAGTTTGGGTTACCACGCCTTGCGATGGATGTGCGTGAGGGGTGGCACCGAATTTCAGAAATATGGCAAATCCCATGTGTTTTTGGACCCTGACCCCGCGGATCTGCGTGAGGGGTGGCACCGAATTTCAGAAATGTGGCAAATCCCCTGTGTTTTTGAACCCTGACCCCGCGGATCTGCGTGAGGGGTGGCACCGAATTTCAGAAATGTGGCAAATCCCCTGTGTTTTTGGACCCTGACCCCGCGGATCTGCGTGAGGGGTGGCACCGAATTTCAGAAATGTGGCAAATCCCATTTGTTTTTGGACCCTGACCCCGCGGATCTGCGTGAGGGGTGGCACCGAATTTCAGAAATGTGGCAAATCCTCTGTGTGTTTTTTGACCCTGACCCCGCGGATCTGCGTGAGGGGTGGCACCGAATTTCAGAAATGTGCAAATCCCATGTGTTTTTGCACCCTGACCCCGCGGATCTGCGTGCGGGGTGGCACCGAATTTCAGAAATGTGGCAAATCCCATGTGTTTTGGGACCCTGACCCCGCGGATCTGCGTGAGGGGTGGCACTGAATTTCAGAAATGTGGCAAATCCCTTGTGTTTTGGGACCCTGACCCCGCGGATCTGCGTGAGGGGTGGCACCGAATTTCAGAAATGTGGCAAATCCCATGTGTTTTTGGACCCTGACCCCGCGGATCTGCGTGAGGGGTGGCACCGAATTTCAGAAATGTGGTTTTGGACCCTGACCCCGCGGATCTGCGTGAGGGGTGTCGATTTCGAGCCCCCCCAGCAATTCAGACAACGCGCCCAGGGGGTGCAAAAAAATCCGGTTTGGGCCTCCCCCCCCCTCGCGCGGTCAATCAACTAGTTACAGTAACCAGCAAGAAGTCAACTAGTCACAGTAACCAGCAAGAAGCAGAACTGTAACACTGGAAACTACACGCTACAACTGGTACAGGAAACTGCGAACCAAGCGCCTACAGCCTGGTGGCCCCACAAGGGGGCCGGCGGATACATGTCGTCCATATGTTTGCATTCGGCCATGCTGAGCTCCTCCTTCCTCATCCTTCGAAGACGCTTCGAGTGTGAGCGAACGATAAGGACATCAGTAGAACACCATGTCACATGTTGCTCGGTACCTTCCACAATCAGCAGCTAACCTCTGCCATCGTCGGGGTACCATTCACATAAATCTTCGCTAAGAGTCGCCAGCAGCTTCAAATCATCCTGGACAAGCTTCGCCCACGGCGTGCTGTCATGATAATATCTGCCGCAATAATCAAGTCTACGTATCCCTTCCACCTTCTCCATCAACGTGTTTCCGTACATAGATGCAAGGACCTGTTGAGCTGTTTCAGGAAACTTCACCCAGTTATGATATCGTTTAGTTCGTAGAATAGAAAACTCCGTAGCCGTGTCGCTTATGCTCCAATACCCGAAAACCTCGAACGTGCTCATCGATGGTGTGTTTCCTTCCAGCGTCACCCAATTGCAGTTTCCCCTGCTCGACTCCTGAGAAGCTGAACCATGATCTTATTCAAGTATGCTTTGTGCTGCGGTTCCAAAACCATTGTAGTCAACCCTGAAAGGGCCGCCCCCTGGACCAGACTCTGAAACATCAACCGTGTTGTTTTCTTCAATTCCTTGGCTTTCCAGTCGACCCCACCTTCCCTCCATGCACGATACATCGCTTCGCCCCCCCTCCGCACCTCGTCAGTGATGGTCCCGTCGGCTGCTAGGTAGGGCCCTGGCATTCTCATGTGCCTCTGGACCTCGCCCTTGACGCCGTACTGCTTCTGATGTAATCTGCGCGCCGTAGCGTGTGCTCCCGCGCCTCTCAAGCCCACAAGATGGTGGGTCTTATCAGCATTGTGATGATAGCCTCCAGCAGAAATTCCTTTCTCCAAACGCTCAGTCGCGTAGTTGATCTCAGACACCGCCTCTGTTATGCTTGGAGTGCACAACCAAACATGTGCGCGCGTCACGTCGTCCATCAAAGTGGCCAAACCACTATCTACTTCAGCTCCTGTCTTCATCGTCGGGCTTCTCGTCCTCAACAAACCGTAAGTGATGTCATGTTCTTTGAGATGCCCGTTCCACTTGTCGATGAATGGGGGTTGCAGCAATCATTGAAACCTCTCTGTGCGGGACAACAACCCATTTGACTTCCGCTTACCGGTATCAAGCTGATCTCTTCGTCACTTCCTCTGATAACCATTGATGCGTGCTCAACCGTTCCTATTGCAAACGGGATGTATTTCTCTAAACTCTGGCTTCTCGCCACTTCTGCCCTTTTCTCTCTTGAGATGCAAGCGGTTGTGCAGTAACAGTTCGTGGTGATGTGGCTGTGGCCCAACGATAAAATGCGCCATCTGCAACTCATCGTCGTAATCAGGGCGTCCTCTCGACACTTCTTCTCGAGCCCACCGTGTGCCCAATAGGGTCTTGTAATAGCTGGGGCTCGTTTATGAACGCCGCTGTGAAAGCCCATAGACCAGGCGCAATAACCATGCATCACTCGGCGTCCAAGGATTCCTGGCTTTCCGTTGCTCTTGTCCATGCTAAACGAAGATGTTCTTAGACAATCTATCGGTACGGCCTCGCACAACCTGATCTTGACCATGTACTCAGTGTATTTTCTCTGAAAAAAAAAAGCTCTGCTTTGCAACTCGCAACCTCCGTTCCCAGTCCTGCTCGAAAATGCTCACGAAAAATCCAGCAACCAGGTAATACTGTCTCTGCTGCCTCTCGTTGTGGATCCGCGCCCAGTGCCGATCCTGGTATCCAGCCCATTTCATCAAAAGAGCTCTGCCTTTGTTGGTCTGTGGAGCCTCTTCGTCCTCCTCGCTTTGCTTTCTACTCGATGCTGCAGCCACTCGCTCGCTCTCTTCATTCGGGTCCTTTCTGTTATCCAAGCGCTTCTCGATCATCAGCGCCATTTCGCTAGGTAGCCCCCAAGCTGGATAGGCTCTGCGCTTGCACGTCTTTTTCCTCCGCGGATAACGCGCGCGCGTTGTGCGAGCGGGAGAACATAGCACGGCGATGGAACTTACAGTCAGGGGAGAAAGGGTAGTCCAGCGAGCAGGGATGACGGATTGTAGCATGGTGTTATCGTCTTGCTTATGCATTCGCAGGGGGCTAGCATTGCGCATTTGCTGGCAGATTGCACTCGTGTTGCGATTGGGCGCGGGCCTAGGCCCAGGCAAGGGCGTTGTGGGAGGTCAAACTCTGACCTCGACTTGGCCTTCCCCTCCCTCGGGTGGGCAAGGGTCTGCAGGCGCAGACAGGGCAAGGGCCCTCAGGTGAGGCGGCGTTTTCGGTCAGGGCACGGGCCCTTTGGTCAGGGCACGGGCCCTCTGGTCAGGGCGCAGGCCCTCCAGTCAGGGCACGGGCCCTCTGGTGAGGTGGAGGCACGGGCCTTCTGGTCAGGGCGCGGGCCCTTTGGTCAGGGCACGGGCCCTCTGGTCAGGACGCAGGCCCTCCCGTCAGGGCACGGGCCCTCTGGTCAGGGCACGGGCCCTCTGGTCAGGGCACGGGCCCTCTGGTCAGGGCACGGGCCCTCTGGTCTGGGCGCGGGCCCGTGGGTGCCGGCAGGGCGCAAGCCCATGGGCGAGGGCACGGGCCCCGGCCATGCAGTGATCTTGGGCCATGGCCCAACAGGCGCAGGCCTAAGACCGCTTTGGCGGCGCCACCCCCAACCTCAACAAACCTTCTCCTTTCTCTCTTGCCCTTTTACCCCCCCCCCCATGTGCGAGTGAGGTGGAGGAATTGGAGGCTTACACGCCGCGGGTAATCGAGTGCAGCGTGGTCAGAACGCCAAGATCTGCCGAGGGGTGGAATGTGTGCAGGTTGGGCTGGTGCCCAGCCGTTGACTGGTGCAGTGCTCCGGGTGGCGCAAACCGCAAGATGGTGCCAGCGCGCTGTCAGAGTTCTCGACCCCATTCCCAGGAGTTGAGGAGCCCTCCAACCCCTCCCTCCCTCCCTCCTCCCCAGCAGCCTCTCAAAACCGATCATGAGAGGCCAGGGCGCAGGCCGTGGTCGTTGAGTGCAGCAGACTGCGGGAGAGACAGGCGTAGCGGCTAGGTCGTGGGGCCCTTGTCGCAGAGATGTGTGTGCTCCGAATGCGAGGGCGTGGATCTTGTCCGCGGACCTCAGGTTAGGGCGCGAACCCTACATGAACTTAGAGGCGTCGCAAGCCCCGGCTGGGGTGCGCTGTCTTTGGGCGCGGGCCCATTCCGGGGCATGGGCCCGCTGGCGTGGCCGCGGGGCACGCGTGTATTCTGGTGGCTCAGCAGGTCGGGTTCTGCCCTGGCCGCGTTCACAGGGTGCATTTAAACGACGGGGTCCCTCAACGGCAGGGTCGCCGTGGCAGCGTATAGTTGCATGCGCACTGCGTGCGGCGGGGCACGGGCCCCGTCTTAGGTGCGCGGTGCGGGCGCGGGCCTGGTTGCCGCGGGCGCGGGCCCGTTTGCGCAGGTTGGGGCCTGTTCAGGTTTCTTGGTCGGTTGGGCACGGGCCCAGTGACCGTATCTCCCAGTTGCCGGTGTGCGGCCGTTCAGGCGGGTCCCGCTGCGTGGATATTCGGTAACCGCCAGCGCAACAAACGGGTCTGTAACGGGCCACGGTTCATGGCGTGCGGCGTGGGCGCGGGTTCTCGCCCGCGGAGGTTCGTCTTGGGCGCGGGTCCAGCTGCTGCGGGCGCGGGCCCTTGGGCGCAGGCGCGGGCCTGTTTCGGTATATCAAGTTTGGTGGGTAGATAAGGGTGGAGGCATGGCGCAGGCGACCAGCGTCTCCCAGGCGAGAGCGTTCAACCCCTCAGGCGGTTCCCGCCCGCGAGCATCAGGTTGCCGCCGGATCCGAAGATTGTTCGTTTTGGCTGTTGGCCATTTCGTAATGTACGCCAGGGTCTTTTCAAGCGAACGCCTGAGGCGCAGGAGTAAGCATTGTTTGGGGGTGTTGGAATCCAAACGTTGTTTTCTGCAGACTGCGGTCTGAGGGGAGCGGGCGGTCTGATGGGAGGGCCACGGCAGTTCAGCACAAACGGGTTGAACGCGTTCCCCAAAAAATGCGATCGGGGGAAATAAGAAGGGCCCGTGCGGGCCTCTGCGCCGGGCGCGGGCCTGGGTGTAAATTGTGAACACGTGGTGTCTTCGCAAACGCAGGCCTCCACGGAACATTGTGCAAGGTGATCGGAATCAAAGTGGCTCGGGGGTGCTGCCCCCCGGTGCAGGGCCCAGTGCAGGCGCGGGCCTCAGCCCAGAAATATTTGGAAACATGACGCGTGGAGATAACAGGCTTCGTACGGAAACTGACGGACATCCCCTTCTCGTCCGCTTTCCTGTTCTCTGTTTGCTCTGGAGGAGTCCTTGCGGACCGTCTTGGGGTCTGGGTTTGGGTTCCTTGCTGGGCCCGGGCGCCAGAGCGCGGAGTTTCCCTTCTGTGCGCGAATCACTGGTTGGGTATGTTCCTGGCCTGGCGTCGTTTACGGAGATGACACGCGGCGGGGGAGATGTGTTGCGACGGCTGCGACGCCGCCCAAGGGGGGTGCACTCTTGTGTTCCGTAGCGGTTGTGGCTCGAAAGCAGGTCGAGCCTTGCTAACACCTACGCGTACGTTCGGCATGCCGAGCAGCGCAAGCAGGTCTCGGGGGCGGCGGCGCCGGCGCAGTCCGTCGCGGAGTCCAGCCAGCAGGAGGTCCGGAAGCGGCAGTCGCCACAGGTCGAGGCCCAGGCGCCCCCGCCGTCCGGCAAGGGCCAGCTGGCCCCCCCCGGGCCCGCCAGCGCCGGCGACGGTTGGCGGCCATGCAGCAGGGCACGGGCTCGAAGGTGGTGCGCCAGCTTACGCTTCGCCTGCGGCGGAAGCCGCGCGGGCTTTCCTTGCGAGGGAGGTCCCGGACGCAGAGCCCGCCTTAGCGCGTGCGGCGAGCCTCTTGGAGGGGCAAGGCCTGTCGGCAGGCTGGCAGGTGGCCAACGCTCCGCACGAGGTTCTTCTGGTCGTCCCCAAACCCGAGACGTCGCCTCGCGAGCTCACGCTCGTCGTCTGCGCCCGGCAGAGTGCCCGAGGGCACTCCCGCAGCAGCCGCGACGCAACGTTGGCAGCTTCCTTGCAGAAGCTGGCTTCGAGTCAGCAAGCCCAGGCGCGGGCGCAGAGGAGGCGCCGGAGGAGCCCCCGCAACGCGATTTCGTTTTCGGGCGAGAACGGGGGCGAGCGTGGCGACGGGGAGTTTGACGCCGTCGCCTGCCTGACCAGGCGCGGCGCCCCCGGGATCGAGCATGGCCACATGCGGGAGCACGAAGGCATGAGGGCCACGATCCGCGCGGCGCGCAGGGCGGCCGCGGGCAGGCTGAGGCAGCAGCAGCAGCCGCCGCAACAGCGGCCGCAGCAGACCGCGCAGCAGCACCCGCAGGCCTCGGCGTGGCCACAGGGCCAGCCGCGGGTTGGGCAGCAGGCGCGCCCGCGCCAGCTCCACGACGACTACTCGGAGCAGCCGCGGGGC
The DNA here is from genome assembly GCA_963575745.1 of Prorocentrum cordatum. Taxonomy (NCBI): domain Eukaryota; class Dinophyceae; order Prorocentrales; family Prorocentraceae; genus Prorocentrum; species Prorocentrum cordatum. The sequence continues at coordinate 173,171 of CAUYUJ010014554.1, forward strand.
AGCGACGGGCGCCCAGCGCCCGGGGCCACCAAGGGGGGCAAAGGCTACGCCGAAGGCGGCGGCAAGGGCGGCAAGGGCAAGCCGCCGCGGGCGCGCGGCGCCTGTGCCGCCCAGGAGGGCGGCGCCCCGGCGGCGGGCAGCAGCGCTGTCGCGCGGGGTTTGACAGAGGAGCGCAGCGACCGCGTCTCCGAACAACTGCAGACAGAGAGGGAGTGCGAGGATCCTGTAAGCCATGCGGTGAAAGCAATGGGCTGCCTCTGAACCAGAGACAAAGGCAACGGTCTTGGCGCCAGAGCAGCGCGGCATTCTTGAGAGAATGGTGCAGGACCCGCTGGCGTGGCACGGGCACGTGCAATCGTCGCTCGAGCGGTGGCGCGCCCGCAAGGAGGCCGGCATGTCGCGGCGTGCGGCGTGGCGCGCTTCTCTCCCAGAGTGCCAGCGGTGCGTGCTGGGCAGGCTGGGCCCATTTTTGATGGCAGAGATGCTCCAGGAGTGTGGCCGCGAGGACACCGAATACATCTCGGATCTCATGCATGGGTTTCCCCTCGCTGAAGTAGTCGCGGTCGGGGGTCTCGGCACCGACCTTCCCGGAGGCAAGTGCAGCAGAGGGCGGCCGGGTTGGCCCGGGCCTTGCCCGCTGCCAAAGCTCCGGGAGAGTTGCGCGGAGATAAACCGGCGAATTCTGCAGGCTGCCGAGGCTCGCCGCCCCCGCGCCGACGACGAACGAGAGCTAGCCGGAGAGATATGGCGGAACCCAGAGGTCTTCAAGATCTTAAATTTAGATCTAAGTTGTATATGATGATGATGATGTAACATGATAATGAATTTAAGATCTGAGTTTTGGTGTTTTTACCAAACCCGTGGAATAACATAAAATTGTAGATTTGTGTTACCTACGTGTGAAAACGATTCGTGAGTACTGACGCATGAGGCGCGCGCGCCCGAACGTCTGTTTCAGACAGGTAACCCTCGACCCATGTAACTTTTGGACAACCCGAAGGCGATTATGGCAGCGCCAATGGTCCTGGCTAGTTTTTTCAATGGTTGCGCGCGGCCCTGAGAGACCCTGAGAGCCCCTGGGCCCCAAGGGAGGGGGGGAGAGTCAGGCGGATCGGCCGAAGGCTTCTGAAAATTAGAACCCCTTGGGCCCTGAGAGGCCCTGGAACCCAAAGGGGGGGTGGGTCAGGCGGATCGGCCGAAGGCCTCTGGAGAATATTAAGAAAACCTTGGGCCCTGAGAGGCCCTGGAACCCGAAGGCGGGGGGGGGTCAGGCGGATCGGCCGAAGGCCTCTGGGAATATTAAAAACCATTTGGGCCCTGAGAGGCCCTGGCCCCTGAGGGAAGGTGGGAGATCATGGGCCGAAAGCATCTCCTGGGCATCTCCTGGGCACTGCAATGGCCCAGTGCTCCTGCAGGAGCCAGGTATTAACCTGCCTCCCCCTCCACCTACACCTCCTCGCCCAGCGTTTGGCGTGGGAGGAAGAGGAGTAGGAGGAGAGGGGGAGGAGGAGGAGGAGGAGGAGGAGGAGGAGGAGGAGGAGGAGGAGGAGGAGGAGGAGGAGGAGGAGGAGGGGCAGGAGGAGGAGGAGGTGGAGCAGGAGGAGCAGGAGGAGCAGGAGGAGCAGGAGGAGGAGGAGGAGGAGGACGAGGAGGACGAGGAGTGAGAGTGGACATCGAGGATCGTCGTTTCAAGAGGCCCAGCTCGAGGCCCATACGGCACCAGGGTTGAGAAATGGTTTGACGAGGAGGAGGGAGGGGTGGGTCGGCCTTGAGGACGCGCCGAGGAATTCGAACGCGCCTCGAAGGATCAGCCTCCCGAACGCAGCCCCAGCTCGGCTCCCACGTCAAAGAAATGGAGGGGGGAACGGCGGGTGTCTGTCGAGGACCCGCGTTTGGGCCTGGCTGGAGGCCCGATGCTTGCCCTAGGGGCCAGCGGCCTCCAGTGCGAAACAAGAAAAATCAGATTCGAATCCTCCCTGCCTCCTCGCCTCCTCCTCCTGGGATGCCTGCGCTGCAGACTAGCACCAGCTTCTCAAAGAGAACGCTCGCCTCTCCTCCTCCTCCTCCCCCTCCTCCTCCTGTTATCCTTCTCCTCTTCCTCCTCCTCCTCCTCCGCCTCCTCGCCCTCCCTCCTCATCCTCATCCTTCTCCTTCTCCTTCTCCTTTCCTCCTTGTCCTGATCCTCTTCCCCTCCCTCTCCCCTGTCCTTCTCCTCATCGTGAACCAACTTCATCTCTTTCTCTTTCTCCTCACCCCTGCCCGTTCCTCCTATCTGAACCTTTCGAACCGAAAAGTCGAGGCACAGTTTTCAGCGGCAAGCTCAAACCAAGATCACTGGCATTCGGTGAATCCAGCGCCTTCCATCCCCCCAAACAAAAGGACGAGCAGTGATATCCCAAACAAGGTTGCGTGAATTCAACGGGCCTCAGCTAAGCACAAGTGAACCCAACAAGGTTCCGCGAAACTCAATTGATCCTGGCGAGCCCGAACGGCGTCCAATGGGGAGTCGTTGAGCCCGCTGTGCCACGTTGAGCCTCAATTGGTTCTGCTGAGGCCCATTTTTATTTCAGGGCATGTTTTGACCAAGCCAACCATGCTGAAGCTCACCGCACCTTCCGCGCGATCGTGCGCATGCCAGCTCGAACTGTCCAAAGTCTGGGCCCTAGGGTGAGATCGAATTCCTAAAGTTGCCAGCGTGTGCACTCCGTCATCTTCTTCTCTCCTTCCCTCTCCACTCATCGATGATTCCCTCCCTGCCACCCTACGGGCGATGGTTGCCCATGAGATGCGCGCATAACTCTGAAACAGCTGATGCAAACTCAGGTGGATAGCATTGCGAGCTCTTCAAATCTGGTCTCGAACCAGTCGTCCACCCCTTCGACTCGCTCGTGAGCCTTGACCTCTTCGCACTGCGTTCGGCCTTGCGCAGCAGAAAACGCTCAACTAAGTGTGCTGGCGCAGTGCTATAGATCTCAAGCATCTTGCGACTGCTTCCCCCAAAACTACCCAAGGAGGTGGTGAAACGTTTGCCAGCACACGTAAGAATACACTCGGGCATCCAGGGAACCTGGTACAGCAGGGAGTTCAAAGGATTCTCCACCGCCCAAAAGACGTTCCGAATGCTTGCTGTAACGAGCAGCCACGACAGAAGCACAGATGAAAAATTTGCGCTTTTCACAGCAGGCAGACTCTCATCACCAACTATTGCGAATCCAGCGCTGCAACGTTTGAACGTGTGGCGCGACAGAAAACTGAGATAGGTCTTGCATTCAGGGCTCGCCCAAATGAACCCTCCCTCCTTGACGGATAACACAATATACGCTAGATATGTAGCCCCCATTGGAGTGTTGCTGTCCTCCCACGGGTCGTCCACAATATCAAAAGTCCGACAAGTAATGTTTCTCTTGGCGTTCTCTTGTTTGATGTGTGCCTTCCCCGAATAAATCAAAATAGTGTCCAGGAAGCGGAGAAGGTTGCGCTTCCGAAGGACGCTGGCCGCGAACGTCAGCAGCTCGGAACGGTCCAGCGCGAACGGGACAAGCGCCTACGGGGGTGGAGTTGCTAAACCGCTAAAGAAACCCATCCTGCACCCCCCACGGGGGACGAGGGGGAGGAGGAGGAAGAGGAGGAGTGGGATCGAAGAGGGAGGATACGAGAAGGATGAGGAGGAGGAGGAGGAGGAGGAGGAGGCCTGGAGGATAGGAGGAGGTGTCGACAGCCTGGGGGTCAAAGGTTTCGAACTCAGAATGGAAGGATTGCGACACGCAAAGGGGAATCGAGAGCGGCTGATGGAGTCGAAAACCTGAGGGGGACAACCGACTCAGAACATCGATCGACTGGCGAGCCGAACTCGATCGATTGGCCGACCGACGTTGCTGACGAACCGCGATCCCTTTCCCCTTTCCCGATTCTCTTTGCGTGCCGCGATCCTTCTGAGTTCGAAACCATTTGACCCCCAGGCTGTCGACACCTCCTCCTATCCTCCAGGCCCCTACTCCTCCTTCTCCTTCTCCTCCTTTTCCTTCTCCTTCTCTTATCCTCCCTCTTCGATCCCACTCCTCTTCCTCCTCCTCCACCTATTCTCCTCCTCCTCCGCCTCCTCCCCCTCCTCCTCCTCCTCCTCCTCCTCCTCCTCCTCCTCCTCCTCCCTCTCCTCCTCCTCCTCCTCCTCCTCCTCCTCATCCTCCCTCCTCCTCCTCCTCCTCCTCCTCCTCCTCCTCCTCCTCCCTCTCCTCCTCCTGACCCCTTTCCCGGTCTCAACGTTGAGCGTTGAGCCGAATGCCTGGCTCAATGGGTCTCAACGTTGAGCGTTGAGCGTCGTTGAGCGTTGAGCGTTGAGCGTTGAGCGCAACGCACGGCTCAACGTGATCTCAACGCACAACTCAACGCACAACTCACGCGACTCAATGGGTCTCAACGTTGAGCGTTGAGCCGTCTCAACGTTGAGCGTTGAGCCGTCTCAACGTTGAGCGTTGAGCCGTCTCAACGTTGAGCGTTGAGCCGTCTCAACGTTGAGCGTTGAGCCGTGCGGGCTGGTCCGAAACACTTGAGGCCGTTGAGCGTTACCCGTTACCGGTTGGGCTCTGAGCCTCGCTGAATACCATTGGGGCCGTTGAGTTGGCTTAGGGCCTTAGATGCCTTTAAGGTTACCCCCTGCCTGATCATATATGTAGCCTCTGAGCGCGAGCTCGTCGTAGACGGCATCCTGCAGCCATTCAGGAATGCGAGTCGCGCGGCCGTCGTCTGCCGCAGCTATAGCATCAGCACTGGGGCATCCAGAAGCCATGGCGTCTAAGTTGAGGAAGCCTTAGGTACGTAGATGTACTTGGATACCCCAAGGTCTGAGAGTAAAGCGAACATACGGAACACCTGCGAATCTACGTGAGAGCTCCGCTCCGCCGCCGACCTCAAACATATGTTTAACGCCTCGTCCTGCCAAACAGCGTAAGCATGTGGATTCCCATGCCAGCGGATTCTTGTGAGATGTTGTTTCATCACGGGATTGCTAAACATCCTTACTTGAAATCAATCACGTTTCGACGGTTACCCCTGAATTCGAAACTCGTCCATTTCCCAAATTGTCCAGAAACATCAAGTTCTTGAAAACCCAACGATTCAGGGAGGAGGGGGCACTGTGTGGATGTTTAGCAATTTTCGAACAGAAAAGACTGTCCTGGCTACCAGCTCAGCGGCGAAATGATGTTTGGGAACGAAAGCAAGCCCTGCCAGATCACACCTCACCAAGTGCAGCTGCATCAAGTCAAGCAGATTCTGGAGCTTGTGATCTGGAACCCTCATCCCCTCTCCTGACAGAATTCCCAGGAAATCCAGCATCGATTCGCCAGCAGCTAGTAGGTGTGAATAGCCAGACAATCCCATGTGCGGCCTCAGCGCCTCGACAACAAAAGGAAGGAAACATAATGTTTCGTGTGCTTTGAGACGCATATGCCCTCCACCGAAACTATGGTTTTGCAAGTGGGGTTCACCTCCTAGCATCTTTGGCGATAGGTCTGTCAAGCGCTGATCGTGGGGGGTGCCTGTTCTGACGTACCAGTCCTGGAGGTCCTCCCTGAGCTGCCTGAAAGTGCCGTCGATCTTTGATTCTTTGGAGCCCCTACACCCGAAGACGTTTGCGAAAACAATCCTCCAAACAATGCAACTGATCAGGCGCTGTATGGTACCGAAACAGATAGTGTGCATGAAATCTACTGCCATTGCTGATGATGGTTCGAGACCAAGGGCTGGAACAAATAGTGGGCTGCGCCTGACCACAATTCCAAATCGCAGGCCGTTCGGATCCTTCACAGTGCGCCAAAACATGATTTGAAACGGAGTTGCTTGGGTGAATACATCCCGAATTTTTATTAGCCGATCTGATGGCACTGCAAAGTCCCCAGGTTTTAGCCTGAGCTCGGGAATCTCCTTCACAACCGTGAGCCCGTAGTGATCATCCCCCTTCTTATAGCGACACGCCCCTAGCAGCAATGTCTTGGCACGTTCGTCATGTATGTGTACACATATTTCTCTGCTAGCGCACTGTTGTTCGTATTCTCCCGCCCTGACGGGCTCGAATGGCATGCCACCAATCAACGTCATCTCGTCATAATGAAGATGCATGTCGTGCTTTGTACAGTGGCAGAATGGACAGCAGCCATATGTTGAGCTCACGCTAGGTAGCCCATGTGTTTTGTTTGCATCGGCCCAGTCCCCCTTCAGCCAGCAGACTTGTGCACGTACCCCAAGAAGCTGCCCGTGATTTTTGATTCGTTTTTGCAATGCGCTATTCTGACTAATTGGTTCCCCCGTGTATCTAACTGTCGGTCGAGATCCAGTTGCAAGAGCAAGTAAGCACCACGCAACGCATCTTAATGCAACCCATATTGTGCACCACCCCTTGCAACCGCATGCGCACATGCAATTGCTTTTGATATTGCATATCAAATGTCTTTTTTTGTGTCAACACGTTCACGAGCCAGAACCCAGTTGTGGTGTCAGCATTGCTATTGAGAGGCGACGTATACCGCACCCCGTCTGTGTAAAGAGCCAAGGCCACTGGAGGGGGGTGAGATGAGTCCATGCAAGATTTGTACACTGGGTGGGCATAATAACATTCTGGAAAATGAGTCTCAGCAGTACGCGATAGCAGCCACAGTGTCTCACGAATTTCTTCACAGAGCGATTCGTGAGCCAGACATACTTGCAGATCCCGCGAGTAGCCAGGCATAGTTACGGTTGGCTTCACTGGCAGGTCAAGCGTTTCAAACAAGTTCGTGATGGTGTATCGCTTGCTGAATTCAGTAGCATATTTTCCTGTTTGGCGGTCAGGTCCAACGGCCCACGCCTCGAAGTTCCCCCCTGATACACCAGCCATATCTGCGTAGAAACACATCAGCCCAAAGTCAGTGTGATTAATCTTGCCAAGTGCTAGCATGCACTTGAGGTGGTACATCAGCTTGGCACCTCCCTCTCTCTTCCTCGCCAATTCCTCAGAAGTCAAGAAGAACTACTGCTTTTCAACGGGGGGTGACCCCCAAAGGTGAGGACGGGGGGCGTGAATATCGGTTTTGCAGGGGGGGGTAGGAGGGGGGGGAGGAGGTGGAGGAGGGGGGGGGAGGGGGAGGAGGAGAATGAGGGGAAGAAGGAGGAGGAGGAGGAGCACGTGTTTTTGAGGAAGGTACGAATAGCGGCAAAATGTTTTTGGGGAGGGGTGGGGGCAAACCAAGTTTGGGCACGGGGATGTTTCAGTTCTACATCGGTCCTCTTCGTAATTCTCTCTCTCGTAGGAAGGGATGTACTTTCCGACGTCAACTTTAAATCGCTTCGCCTTCGGCGCCATCGCAGGCTTCTGAGAAGTGGGTACAGGTAGAACGAGTAGTATGCGAATGATCCTAAACCCTGCGAAGCGATTAGGAACTTGATTGCCTGACATGGAATTTGGGGTCTCCTTAAAACGAGCATGTGATCTTCTGATCCCCTTCCCTCAAGAAGGTTTCCATGGATCGGCCACAGCGCTCAAAATAGCAAGTATCTTCAAACAGCGTCGGCTCCGCGCTGGCCGCGCGCGCACCGCCGATCGCGTTCACACGCCTACCCCAGCCTTGCATTCGAGACTTGCATCGAGCAGGCTCGTGCTTCAGAAAGTCCAGCTGCTGTAAAATCCAGCCAGGACGCCCCAGGAGGTCGTTTTGGGGGGCCCAGTTGGTCCCATCGAGTTCCCCTGGTCTCAAAATCATTCCGGGTAAGATTTTCGACGTCCAGATTCGTTTTCGACGAGTTTTCTCACCATTTTCAAGGTCCGAAGAGCCCTGCGCAAGGCTCAACGGGTCTCAACGGGTCTCAACGGGTCTCAACGGGTCTCAACGGGTCTCAACGGAGATGGTCTGAAGTGAAGAATCCCTGTGAAAACACAGGGTTTGGTGAGGGTCTCAACGGGTCTCAACGGGTAGGGTGGCTCAACGGGTCTCAACGGGTTCTCAACGGGTGGTTTTTTGATTCGGAAGCCGGTTTTCTCAACGGAGGGAGGATTTTTGGTTCGGAGGGGTCAGAGAGAGGATTTCTGCTTCGGATGAGCGATTTCTGAGTCGGAGGGGGCCCCAGGGCTTCCGAGTGGTGATTTCGAGTTCTGAAGCGAGCTTAAACGCTCGAGGAGGAAGCCCTCCGAGGCTCACCTGCTCCACGCAGCCCTGCAGGTACTTGCCCACGTATGCGTCCTGCTGGGATGCTGCTCAGATAATGGCTGGAGGACGCGAGGGAGGAGGTGAGTAAGAGGAGGAGGAACAGGAGGAGGACGAGGAGGAAGAGGTGGAGAAGGTGGGAAGGAAGGAGGAGGAGGGAATGAGGAGAAGGGAATGGAGGAGGAGGATGAGGAGGAGAAGTAGGATGAGGAGGAGGGGGAGGAGGGGGAGGAGGTGGATGAGCAGAATGATAATGATTTATCTTTCAAATGTGGGTCCTGCATCCCACAGCGCATACCCACCCACGTACCCACGACCATGTGGAGCGTGATGGTAACGAGGGCGGCATGCTAGCTGCCGTCGGTGGACTTGGGCTTCTTCGTCTTCTTCTTCGGCTGCTGGATGCCCGACACCTCGTCGAGGATCTTGTTGCGCTCCTCCTCGCGAGACTTGATCGAGGCCATCAGGAGGCGGCTCTCGCGGCTGACGTCGTTGATCTTGGAGCTCAGCACGTTGGTGAACGCAATCAAGTTGGCCTCGAACTCAGTGACGCTTTTGTTCTTGACAGCCTCCCTCTTCATGGCCACGAGGTCGCCGATCATGATGCTGCTGAACCCCTCCTGGGAGCGCTTGGCCTGCAAGAGCACGTCCATGGCGGTCGTCAAGGGGCCCATGACCGCTGGTGTGTTGGCCCACGCGTACTGCGGATTGTTGGTATTCTTCTTGATCTCGTCGATGATGTCCTCTGCAGCGCACCACACGGACGTGTACGCGCTCTTGGTCGCGATAGCTCCTGACAACGCCTTGGCACCCTCTGAAGCCTCCTTCTTTGGGCGCTGTCCTGTAACCCTGCCGCCTACCGCGGGTACTTCCGCTGCCTGGGTCTTCTTGGGCTCATCTGCCTGGGCTGCCTGGCTCTTCTTGGGCTCCTGCTCGACCTTCTCAGGCTCATGATTGCGCAGGTCCTCTGGGTTCGGCTTGCTGTTCTCATCCTGGGAGGCCTCCACCGCTGTAAGCGTACCCAGGACCACGGTTGGCTGCGAGGCGCTGTCGAGGTGGGTGTTCTTAGTTGCGATCTCCTGCGCGCGCAATGTGTCATCCAATGGGCGAGTGTCGCGAATGCCCTTCTCCTCGGACGCTGCGGACCCCGCCTCAGCCGTATCAGCTCGCCGCGGCGTAACCACACTGCCAGATGATGAACTCGTTTCTGCTGGCCTGTCCAAGCGCGTCCGCTTCGCGCGGTCCGCGACGAGATCATCGATGACGCCCGTGACCTCGCCCAAGGTCAGGGTGCCGCGGGGACACGTCACGTTGTTAGCCTGGAGCGGTCGCAATCTGGTATGGTGCTCAGGCGCCCCCCCTGCACTGGGTCGGGTGCGTGGCTCCAAACCAACGTTGAGGGCTACCCCTCACGCCACCTCCTCCTCCTCCTCCTCCTCCTCCTCCTGCTCCTCCTCTTCCTCCTCCTCCTCCTCCTCCTCCTCCTCCTCCTCCTCCTCCTCCGTCTCCTCCTCCTCCTCCTCCTCCTCCTCCCCCTCCTCCTCCTCCGCATCCTTTGCCTGCTGAGCGCCGTCGGTGTACCTCGTCTTGGTCAGCTCCCACTTCTCGCTGAAGGCCTCGTAGATGCCCTCGGTCATGTATAAGAAGACCATGTCGCGGCGCATCCTGCTGTACTTCAGCCACTTCCCCCCCATGGCCAGGCACTGCAGCGCATACAGGACAGCGTTGCGGATCCCACGAGGTCCCCTGCCCTCTTCCTCCGCGATCCTCATGAGAGTGAAGTAGCGAGCGTCGCTGAAGGTTGTCAGCTCGTGGGTCTTCGTGTGCTTCGCAGACTCGTACTTGGCCTCGAACAGCTTCCTGGCCCAGTCGGCCCTGAATTTCTCCAAGGCTGACTGATCTCCTTTGAGGGCCTCGTACTTCTTGTCCTCCCTGTTCCTCTTGTTGTTGATGTGCCTCTGCCAGCGGCCGCCCGCCAAGTTCCCTTTGAACCCCTGTGCTGGGAAAACAAAGTCATTGGCCTGCAGTTTCTTCCAGTACTTGTACTCCTCCTCCTCTTTCTCGTCCTTGAAAACTGGGATTTCGAGCTCCTCCTGCGCGGCAACATCCGAAGCGACCCCTCCATCGCCGCCAATGTACGATGGATCCAGAGACTGCCCTGCGTCGTACATGCGCTTGAACTCATCGCACAGCATGTTCGGGTCGTGGCCGAACTGGCTCAGCATCTGCATGCCCTGGGCAAGGCATCACCTGTCGCCACGTCTAGACCCCAGGCGCCATACCCCATGTTATCGACTGGATCTGGGGAGACGCTTGAGGTCTTGATGTTGGTAGACAAGGGTGATGCCCTGTTGTGCCTGGGCCTCGATGCGAGTGTCCAAGTCCTCATCCTTCATCCTCTTGTGCAACCAGGTGCCCACGTTGGCATCCTGCTGGGCTGGCTCCGTGTTCTCGACTGGCGCTGCGAGTCTGGCTCGTTTGGATGGTGGCTCTGCCGCATCCTCTTCTGCAGGCTCCTCTGGGGGGGCTTGCTCGCCCGGCTCCTCTGGGGGGGCTTGCTCGCCTGGCTCTGCCGCATCCTCTTCTGCAGCGCCTGCTGCAGGAAGTCCAACTTCCCCTTGGTCAGGTGGCGAAGCGGGCTTCTGGTCGGCTTGCGGACCTGGCACGTCGGCAGGTTGACCAGCTGGCCCTTGAGGCTCAGGAGGAGAATCTTCTACGCTGATCGGCATCTGCGCAGCGGCTGCAGCCTTGATACCTGCAGCCTCGATACGTGCCAAGTGCAACCTCTCAAGGTATTCACATTCGCTGGCAACCAACGAACATCCTTCGGGGATCTGGGCGTCAACCTCAGCGAGCTCGCTCTCAGTGAGGTGCGTCCGCGGGAAGACCGCAAACTCAGGTGCCGCGGCTGGCGCAGCCATGTAGGCGTAGTGGTTCGTGAATGCTGTTAGCCACTCAACACTCGACTGAGAGTGGCTGCGATGGAAAAAAAAAGCATGAGGAGAGGATGGCAGGCATGAGGAGGACAATAGGCAAGCAGGAGAGGGGATGAGGAAGACTTGCAGGAGGAGAAGGCATGAGGAGGGCGGAGGGCTGCCCCCCCTCCCTTCTTTCCTCGGTGCAACTAGTACCTTGTGTGTCCTCCCTTCCTCCTTGGTTCCCTGGGGCAGATTTCGTACATCCTGTTTTCCCTGGCCTTGGGTTTCTGGAGGTTCTCTGGCAGTTTTTTTCAAGCAGGATGTGGTGGCGAACTCGCCACCGTCAAACTTCCCCAGGGCGCTAAACACAGCACCACGCACCACGGCTAAACACACGGGGGATGCGACCTCTGGTAATGTTCTGAAGCTGCTTCCGAGATCCCCCCCCAGAAGTAAAACCTCACCGGGTCAAGGTCCACCGTGTGGTTAGCCATCTTGAAACCCGAGTGCGCTCTCAGCGGCAGAAGACCGAGCAACCAGGTGGGCCCTCGTCGCTCGAATCGGAGAAGTTGTCTGCCAGCTTGCGCTCCTTGCGCTTCTTCTCGAGCACGGCGGTGACCGTTGCCTTCAGGTTCCGAGGGGAGCTCAACTGGTCTCAACGCTCCCGTTGAGACCCATTGAAGGCGCGTTGAGACCCATTGAGCTCTCCTTGGGACCATGGAGGGTAGGAGGAGGCAGGAGGAGGAGAAGGAGCTAGGAGGAGGAGGAGGAGGAGGAGGAGGAGGAGGAGGAGGAGGAGGAGGAGGAGGAGGAGGAGGAGGAGGAGGAGGAGGAGGAGTGGAGGAGGCAGGAGGTGGAGAGGTGGTGGTGAGGAGGAGGGGGAGGAGGAGGCAGGAGGAGAAGGAGGAGGTGGAGGAGGATGGAGAATGGTGCAGAACCCGCCTTGTCGACGCCGATCCTGCGCGCCAACTCGCTCACCACGTCGAGCTCCGCGACCGCCGCTGGAGTCGATGGCGATATCGATGCCGCTGGAGTCGATGGCGATATCGATGGAGCCGCCGATGTCGTCGCCGCTGCGGCCTCTTCGACCTTGGTCTCGGCTGCGGCCTCTTCGACCTTGGTCTCGGCTGCGGGCTCAACCTTATCCAGGATCTCATCCTCGGACTTCTTAGATGTGATCTTCCTCCTCTTGGCGCTTGCTGGTGGCGTAGTCGGTGACGTCTGCTTGGAGGGCTCTACCGTCTGGGCCATGGCGGAGCTCGCCGCGCCCCCCTCAGCGCCCTCGACCATATCCTCCTTCACTTCGCTCTTGACCTCCATGTTGCTGTCGTCGTCGCCGTCGCCGTGGAGCAGCTCCTTCTTCGTCGGGTCGGTCATCTCGTTATTCTCAGCAGGATCCGCCTCGAAGTCGGCGGGCTCCCTGTCCTGGGCTGGTTGTGGTGGTGGTTGCCGTGCAGCCGCAGCAGCTGGCCTCTTCTTGGCAGAGGCAGTAGCCGCAGTAGGAGGCTTCCACTTGAACTCGATCTTCTGTATCTCAGCAGTCTCTTTGTTGATTGCCCCAGATGCCAACTCGCTGCATATCTTCGTCATCCCAGCCACCGCCTTATCCTTGGCATCCTTAGGGTAGCCCGTGATGATGAGCTGCACGATCTGGCGGTGGCCGTCCTCAGTATACTTCATGACCGACAAGAAAACTGCACCCCTCTGGCACTTCTGGAACAGCTTGTAAGTGGCGTTCTCGCTCTCCTGCTCGAAGATGCTGAAGTTCTGCTTCTGCTCCTCGACGTCGTACTCCTTCAGCTGCTGCTGCGTCAGGGCTGGGATCGTCCAGGACTTGCCAGTGCTCCAGGTCGCCACGACGTTGGCGTTCAGATCAGCCTTGGTGTCGAACACGAGCTTCTTAGAGGTCTCCCTGCGGCCGACAGCCTTGCCGCCCACCAGAAGCACGCGCCACGCAACCTCGGCTCAAGTGGGGAGGAAGAGGAGGAGGAGCAGGAGGAGGAGGAGGGGGGCGAGGAGGAGGAGGAGGAGGAGAGGGAGGAGCAGGAGAAGGAGGATGGTGAACAGGAGGAGGACGACGATGAGGTTGGGAAGAAGTTGAGGAGGAGTGCGAAGGAATGTGGAGCAGGATCGGAGGAGAGGGAGTACCACGACAAGGAGTAGGATTGAGCAGGATGAGGGTGATTCACGAGAAGGAGACGAAGGAGGATGCCTCAGGAGTAGGAGTGGGAGAAGGAGTAGGAGTAAGAGGAGGAGGAGGAGGAGGAGGAGGAGGAGAAGGAAGAAGGAGGAGGAGGAGGAGGAGGAAAAGGAGGAGGAGGAGGAGGAAAAGGAGGAGGAGGAGGGCGGCAGAGGAGGAGGGAGGCACCGGGCACGGGTCGGTGTCGAAACCGTACGTGTACTCTTTCTTGTCGTCGTCGAGGTCCATCGGGTCCATGAAGTTCTCCACGAGCCACTGGTGCCTGCTGCCCTCCTGGGTCTTCGCTTTGATGATCGCCTCTGCGGGGGGCGGGGGCATTGAAATGCAGAAATTCAAACGTAGCCTCCATGACCCTCAACCGACCTCAACGGACCTCAACGGACATCAACGGTGGCGTTGAGATTCGTAGAGGTCCGTTGAGGGTTATGGAGGAGGTGGGGTGAGAAACGAAGTGGGGGGTGAGGCCGAAGCCTGCTCCACGTCGCGCTTCATCGCGCGGAGCCGAAGCGCGTTGGACTTGGCCCAGCCGTCCCATTCGGACTCGTCGAGGTTCCAGCTCTCGTGCTCCGCCTCGACCACCACTCGCATGGCCGCTTGCACGATCGTCTGCGGCAAACCAGCGCCAACAGCCTCTAGCGAAATGCGAATGAGGATGAGGAAGGAGAGAGTGAGGATGGCAAGGATGAGATTAGGAAGATTAGAAGGAGGGTGAACATGAAGAGACGACATCCTCTCTCCTACCAGCAGCCTTGATCAGGCCAGCGTGTGCGACGAGCGCCCTCTCGTCGCGACCGCCCGTGGAGACCTCCTGGCAGACGGCCCAAGAACGACTGCCCCCCAAGTTGCCCAAAACTGACCCCCCCTGGAAATCTTTAGGTTCTGTTTTACATCACCCTAGCACTCCTCGCGATATGGGAGAAGCGTGCTCTTCAGCAGCGGCTGGAGCTGCGCGGCGAGGTCCGAGGACGGGGTCTGGCGCTTAGCCTTGCCAGCACCACCGCGCATGGTTGACAGGAGTGCTGGGGCGATGTCGGCGGGAAAGCTCTCGACCCGAAGAGCTATGGCAGCAGGGGGCGCCCAAGACAACGCCCTCCTCCTCCTTCACCTCCTCATCCTTCCCCTCCTTCTCATCCTCTTCCTCCCTCTCTCTTCCCTTCTCTCTTTTCTGTCTCCTCCTCCTCCTCCTCCTCCTCCTCCTCCTCCTCCTCCTCCTCCTCCTCCTCCTTCCCCCCCTCCTCCTACTCCTCTTCCTCGTTTGGGGGCTTCCATGCAATGCCCAGTCCTCGTCGCATGAGGCTCTCGTCACTGGAGTCCCTGTCGGGTCCTTCGTCGGCGCTGTCGAAAGGACCAAGACGAACATACTGATGCATAGCCCAATTCCAATGCGCCGCGAAGTAGATTTTCGCGAACCCCCATGGCGGACGAAACCAATCGCACACGATTCTGGCGATGCCATTGTAGAAGCAAACTTTGTTGACAAACCTGATTTCTGTGATGGAGATTCGGGTGAGGCACTGCTCGTGCACTCGTTCTTGGGACGGCGTCCTATGTTCCGACATTTCTTGAGCCAGAACTATAAATGACAATGGCGATGTGAAAATGATGATGAAGCATGAGATCATCAATAACACGTAAACACAGATCTTAAATTATATTTGAGATCTTAAACACAGTTACATATCATCATATAACACTTAGATCTAAATTTAAGATCTTGAAGACCTCTGGGAAGGTCCAGACAGACATGGCCGCTGGGAGGACGGGGCCACTGCGAGAGGTCCAGGACCTCGAATTGTCCGCCGCGCCGCTGGTGGAATCGTTCGGCATCTGGGAGAGCCGGGGCGGCGCGGGCCGGAAGGCACGGGATATCCACAATTTGAGACGGAATCGCGTCAACGATTGCGCTTGGATGCCACAGAACTTCCGCTACGACACGCATGACCACACGCTTGAAAGTCTGCAGCACCTCGCCGAGGTTTCGCGCGAGGCTCTGCTCGAGCTCGACGCTGCATGGGCAAGACAGACTTTCGGTCGGCCTTCAAGACGCTTCCTCCAGCCCAGGAGCATCTATGGATGTGCTGGTCGCTTCTGTTCAACCCAGAGGTGGAGAGATACCAGGCCGCAGCGTTGTTTTCTTACATTTTCGGCAATCTGGGCGCAGTGGCTGGGTGATTCAGGACTGCCAAAGCGCTGCAGCAGATCGTGGCGACAATCTTCCTCTTGGCTGTCTTTTTCTACTTCGATGACGTGTTCTGGGCAGCCGCCAGAGTCATTTTGCCCGGCGGACGGCGTCAAGCCCAATGGATAGCAGAGTCAAAGAGGTCGCGTACTTGATGTTAGGCTGGGAGCTGGACCCAGGCAAGTCAATGGTGTCCCTGCAGATACCGTTGCTGGGCTTGGAGGTGGCCGTGCAGAGCTGGACGGGACGGCGCACTGGCGCTTGGGGGAGGCCGAGCGCAGACAGTGGTGTCGCGAGATCCAAGAGATATTGCAGGCCAGACGCCTCAGTCCAGGCGGGGCCTCCAAGCTTTGTGGCAAGTTGAACTTTTTGAATTCGAAGATGTTCAACCGCCTGGGGCGCGCACTGCTAAGGCTAAGGCCTCTGATATGGCGGCAGTGCCAGGCCCGCGGCCCGGCAACAATGACGAAGAGGATGCAGCACGCTCTCCGGTGGTTCCTGGAAGTGCTCTCTCTGGGCCTCTGCCGGTCCGCGCCCCTTTTGCCGGAGGTCCAGATTCCTGCAGTGTTGTTGTACTCGGACGCGGAAGGCAACGGGCGCGTCGGTGCTGTCGCCATCGCGGACAGGGGGGCCGTGGAGTTCCTCTGGGGCAGAGTGCCGAAGTCGATTCGGAGACAGCTGTTGGGGCGGGCGACCAATATTGTCGCCTTCGAGCTGCTCGCTGCCGTGGTTGCAGTGTGTTCGCTGTGCCCGGACACTCTCCGTGAGCGCCGGGTCGCCCACTTCGTCGACAACGCGGCCGCCGTCGTCTGCATCGTCAGAGGGTTTTCATCGAAGAGGGACCTCGCTGCCATTGCGGGCCGGCTGTGGTTCGAAGCGGCAGTCATGGGAATGGACTACCAAGTTCACTACGTGCCCAGCAAGGCCAACTTAGCAGACGGCCCTTCTAGAGACGATCTCGATATATTGCGCGGCATGGAAGCGACGGAAAAGGGACAATTGGAATTTGCCATATTTTTCCGCAGGTGTCGATTCGTGGCTTCAGCGCACCGGTGCGCACCGCCTTGTGTTGTAAATAATCAGGAGGGGTGTATTTACATGAATTCTGACAGCATGGCGCAGAAGCCGCGGAGGTGAGAAAAGAGGTATAATCGCCGGTCGCGTCGTCGTCGCCTCCTTCGGGCCGTGCGTTTTTCCCCCGCTTGCGGTCATGTATACATATAGCGGGGGGCCGAGTCAGGGGGCCCCCGGGCCGGGACCCCAACCGCAAAAGTGGGCGCTGCGGCGCTGGGGCGGCTGTTCAAGCACCCAGGTCGGTTTGAGATGGGCCCGGTGGGCCCCAGGTGGCCCCCTGGATGGCCAAGGAGAGCCCCTGTCGACGAACTGCCGCTCCTAGACGCCCAAAATACCCCCCTAATGGCAGAGGGCGCCGCCCAAGACGACCCAACAAATTTCCAGGAGTTTTCCATGTGGGGGTTCCAAGAGGCCCCCCCCAAAAAAGGAAAAAACTTGGACTCGAACCGGGGGCGTTGCGCAGGGTATGAGCCCGGCCGATAAGAAGGTTCATTGTGTCGCTTTACGCATTAGGCGCCCCGTGGGGCGCCCGATTTACGTCGCGCTCGTCTGAGTGGAAGTTGACGCATTGGTTATAGTTGAGGCAGAGTGCGAACACGATTTCGAATTGGTGTTCGCGTCGTAGCAGTCGGCCTCTCTCGCGCACGCCGTAGCCACATCGGCTCTAGCCAGGTTGAGCTCACAGGGACCCTTGCGCGAGACCAGTTTCGCGAGTATGCCTGCAGCGCCGCCATTCACGTCAGCGGCTTGGGCGGCGAGACTCCATGGGGAGTGGCGCCCGCCAGGGCCAGGCGCACAATGCCCAGCGGAGCGCGTGGCGTTGGGCCCGCGAGGGCGTGCCAACAGCACAGCGCACATCCCGCCTTTCACGTCGGCTTCGTCTGCGGCGCCGAGCGGGTTGGCAGGCGCCCAGGCAACCCACGGGGGTGTGCAGAGTCATGCAGACGCGCGGCGGTATCTGGCGGGCGCCCCAAGCTGGGGGCGCGCAGGCAGCCACGGGGTTGCGACACTGGGGCCCAATCTGTTGCAGAACGTGGCGCAGGCGATTTCTCCGCCCGGTGACAGAGCAAAAACCTTTGCGATTGCAGCTGCAGGTGCGCCTCCGGTGAACGCCCGCCCTGGCTGGTGGATTTCGAGACCCCTGGGCCCCCCAGAGAGACAACGCACGGGCTGGGCGGTGGCACAGGCCATGCATGAGTTCCACCGCGAGACATCCGTAGCACAAGCGACGGGATGGCGCACATTTGATGACCGCATGTCGTCGGCTGGCCTCGGCCGGCTTTTGTCGGACAGGCTGCTGCCCCGGCAGGCGGCGGCCGTGCCGGCGGCGGCGGGTGGAGATGGTTCTCTTCTCGACGAAGCAGGGCAGAGGAGCATGCTTGCGGCGATCGGCAGATCACTGCCGTCTTACATTGCCGGGGTGCGGTGGTGGGCTGCGTTCGTGGACGCGCTGGGGCGGGCGCGGCACTTTCCCGCGAGGGAAAGCGATGTCATCCGATGCGCGGCCATGTTCCGTCAGTGCGGCACTCTGAAGGCATACTTGACAAATCTACGATGGGCGCACCGATTCTTGCGGTTCAGCAGCGACTGGGACACGGATGCGGCGAGGCAGGTCCGCAGGGGCCAGGCGAAACAAGCAGACCAGCCGCGACAACGCTTGGCGCTGCAAGCCGGGGGGGTGCGAAAGCTTGTCGCTCACGCAGAGGCGTTGGGAGACCCCGAGCAAGCTGCGCTCTGCGCTGTCGGTCGGCTGTGTCTGTCCCGAATGCCGTCGGAGTGCATCCCGCTGGAGATCGACGGGGAGCATTCGCAGATCGCCCTGGAGGGCGTCGAATTCAGCATCACCCTGTCCCGGCGGAAGCCGGACCGGCGCCTTGCGGTCGTCCGGCGCGAGTGCTGCTGTCGGCAATCTGGGCGCTTATTGCGCGCGCTGCACCGCCTCATGCCGCTCATCGCCGAGGCGCGCCGGCAGGGGCGGCAGCGCGTGTTCACGCGGTCAGCGCAGCAATTCCTTCAGCGCATGAGGCAGCACGCCGAGCATGTAGGCATAGTGGACGCACACAAGTTAGGAACCCACGCGCTC
This sequence comes from Prorocentrum cordatum, assembly GCA_963575745.1. NCBI lineage: Eukaryota > Dinophyceae > Prorocentrales > Prorocentraceae > Prorocentrum > Prorocentrum cordatum. The sequence goes on from CAUYUJ010014554.1 coordinate 191,799, forward strand.
AGAAGAGGCATGGCTCGAGACATAGTGGATTCCGGAGGCAGTCTAGCGACGCTGTTCCGGGCAGGTGATTGGACGAGTTTGGCCTTTGCATTGCATTTGCGTGACCACCAGGTAGAAGACGCAGCGGCCCTGTCGCTGCGAATCGACCACTCGGACTCCGAGTAGGGGGAAAAGAGAGGAACGAGAGGAAACATGAACAGCCCAGTCCATCCCTTCCTGGTTTGGCCTCCGCGCCTCATAACCCGCCAAGCCAGTCGGGGATGTCCCGCGACGATCGCGACGATGGGGGTCAGACAAGCGATCGCCTCACGATGGGTGCGGAGCTACGGCGACCCGCTTTCCCTGGTCTGACCATGCGACCCATGAGCGCGACCAGCGCGGGAACGCCAGCAGGCGGAGGAATGATAGTGGGTGTTCTCCTCCGCGGATAACGCGCGCGCGTTGTACGAGTGGGAGAACATAGCACGGCAATGGAACTTACAGTCAGGGGAGAAAGGGTAGTCCAGCGAGCAGGGATGACGGATTGTAGCATGGTGTTATCGTCTTGCTTATGCATCCGCAGGGGGCTAGCATTGCGCATTTGCTGGCATATTGCATTCATGTTGCGATTGGGCGCGGGCCCAGGCCCAGGCAAAAAGTTGCGGGAGGTCACGCTCGGACCTTGACTTGGCCTTCCCCTCCCTCGGGTGGGCAAGGGCCTGCAAGCACAGGCAGGGCAAGGGCCCTCAGGTGAGGCGGCGTTTTCGGCCCGCCAACCCACAACCACGCCGTTGCGACCACAGTATGGTGCGACTCGGGCAACGGGCGGCTGTTGCAAAGCTCACCAACAAGACTCCCGCGGGCGATTCTCGGACCCACCCGCCCGCCCACGCCTCCGCGGAGCTACGGCGACCCGCTTTCCCTGGTCTGACTATACGACCCATCGCGCGACCAGCGCGGGAACGCCAGCAGGCGGAGGAATGATAGTGGGTGTTCTCACATAACGAACTAGTGCTTTTCGATCTTCGCGTACATCATCCGTTCCGCATCTGCGAATATTGAGTCGCCCTCGCCGTCGTTGTCTATTCCTCGGAGAAGGGTGAGGCAGGAGGGAGGATGGAGGGAAGGAAGTATGGAGGTAGCAGGGAGGAGGGAGTGGGTAGGGGGAAGGAGGGAGGAGGGAGGAGGTAGGACAGAAGGAAGGAGGGCGGAGGAGGGGAGGGGTAAAACGCAGGGTTTATGTTTCGATGGCGAATCAGATGAAGCCGAAATCCTGTCAACGACAAGCAGCACGCAGCTGACATTACATTAGAAGGCTAACTGTTGCACCTGGGCGCCGCGGAAAACTACCCTCACGAGAGTCCAGATCAGTGCACAGTGCAGTTCGAGACCGAGCCGACGAGGAGACGTTGGATGGCGGGAGCCTGGTTCCCACTTGGGCTAGTGGCGGCAGCAGCAGCAAGCAGCGCGCTGGCGCTGGCTGTTTCCTTCATTCTGGCCTCGCGACGATCGAGGCAGAGCAGAGAGGATTCCGAATCAGTCTCAAACGAAGGGCGGATGCGCGGACACGAGCCGGCTGGACAGCAGGGCGCGTCCACCCGCCTTGAAATGCCGGCCACTGTTTTTGCCATGGAGCTCTGCGGCTGCAGGCGCCGACCGGTGCTGGCCCTTCTGGACCAGTCACTGGACCCGTCGGTTCGAAGGCGGCCGACGAGTGAGCCTCGGCCTGCCAAGTGGCGGGAATCGCGAGGCGGCAGGGCCCGGCGAGGTGGATTCACATGTACAGCGGCGCCTACGCACCAGCTCGGTGCATACACGGTTGGGAATTTTCGGACAGCGTGTCGCTCCGCCGGTTCTTGGTTCTGGCCCACGTTTCGGCGCGACACGCAATCCACTTCCCAGTCCCCGAGCGTCAAGGTTCCGAGCTTTTTCCAAAACCACAGGGGGCTGTCAGAAGGCCACGGGGCTTCTGAGAAGCCGCGCCGCCCTCTGAGAAGGCCTGCCTCCCCTCCCTCCCCCTCTGCGCGCCGCCAAGAGAAAGGAATGGAGGGCGGCCAAGCGCCATTCGGCCGGCATGTGATGCTCCATCCAACATCCAGTACTAACTGCACGGTGGATCCGAAACAGTTCGATCATGGCCCCAAGGAATTCGTTGCCTGCATTACGATTGTTTTTGCAGTGTGTGGCGTGACTGCCAGATGGCGAACTCCGTAAGACAATAGGGCCTGTCTGCACTGGTCTGGATGTGTCCAGCCCGTCTTCCACAATAGAGGTTGAACACAATGTACTCAGCATTGCCAGTCTCATCGGGTTTGGCGCTGAAGGCCAGACCTGTGTAACGCTAAAGAGGGATGAGGATGACGGAGGAGAGGGAGAAAGCAGGATGAGCAGGAGTGTGTGGGCGCTGGCGAGGAGGATAGGGAGACGGAAGGGTGAGGAAGGATATGAGATGAGGGAGGATGCGGAGGAGGAGGAGAAGGAAGAGGAGGAGGAGGAGGAGGAGTAGGGAGGATTAATACAAAAAGAAGGGGACCCTATCCTGCTACTTCCCCTTCCCTCTTCTTGTGATCAGTCCTTCATGATAAAGGAGCGCTTGCGCGAATGGTCGAGCTCCGATTGTGAGTAACTCGTTGCCGATCATGAGCATGATATTCAAATATTGAATGATCTCGCAGCCAGGACGTGTTGGTGTTCATCGTGTTCTATGAATGTGCATGTTTGGTCTTAGCTTTCTCTCCTGGCTCTTTGGTCGAGCTTTCATGTGTCAGCGTGTCGTGTTACGTCAGAGCGCAATTTCTCTTTCACACACATCGTTCTACACCTTAGTCCGAGAAATCGTCACTCATCGGATGCGATCGTCTGCAGACGCCCAGGTGGATAATTTCAGGCACGGCACGGGCAGCCAGCATGGCAATGGATACATTTATGAGGCAAGCCCGCAGCCAGCCTTCGCGACAGCGCGCGTTGTTGGAACAATGATTGCCAACGTCCACATTTAGCCATGAAGCTCATGCTCAGGGTTTACGACTTTGGGGATGTGTTCATTTTTTGTGGGGCTTGGAGGGGCTCGTTCTGAAACGATTGCCCGACCCTGAGGTTCGACAGCGGTGCACTGCTCAGTCTTCTGATCAGGGTGCATGAGTTTGATATCAGGGTGGCTGTCTTGCGGTATCGTTGGTTCGCAGCAGCATTGATTTGGCATGAGTCCGCTGGGCATGCGAATCTCGTATGTAGACCAAGTGTAACTTTTCGTTGGCACTCGAACATGCGAGTTCGGATCTTCACGCCTTAAAAGGACTTCTTTCGCCGGCGGCTAGGCAGAGTCACTGCCGTGCAACCACCCCTGGCGGCTCCCCTTAGGGGTGCTGGAACCAGCGTCCCGCCTGAGACATCCTCACAATCTGCTCTCCAAGCGAAGGATGTTGAGCCCAGAAACAAGCAAACCGCCTGAGACATCCCCACAAAATGGCCGCGAACGAGCCCGTGCAACCACCCCTGGCGGCTCCCCTTAGGGGTGCTGAAACCAGCGCCCAGCCTGAGACATCCTCACAACCTGCTCTCCAAGCGAAGGATGTTGAGCCCAGAAACAAGCAACCCACCTGAGACATCCCCACACAATGGCCGCGAACGAGCCCGTGCAACCACCCCTGGCGGCTCCCCTTAGGGGTGCTGAAACCAGCGCCCCGCCTGAGACATCCTCCAAATCTGATGTGTGTTGAGTAAGTCTGAGTACGAGTAGGTCTGAATATGAGTATGCCTGAGTATGAGTAAGTCTGTGTAGGAGTAAGTCTGTGTATGAATAAGTCTGGGTATGAGTAGGTCTGTGTATGAGAAAGTCTGTGTATGTGTACGTAAGTCTGTGTATGATTAAGTCTGTGTATGATTATGTTTGAGTGTGAGTAAGTCTGAGTATGAGTAGGTCTGAGTATGAGTAAATCTGAGTATGAGTAAGTCTGTGTATGAGTAAGCCTGAGTATGAGCAAGTGTGAGTGTGAGTAAGTCCGACAGGAGGGGAGGAGAAAAGAGGATGAGGGAGGAGAAGGAGGAGTAGGAGTCCGTAGCCATTTTGGCTCAAGATATCGCCGTTTCGTGGCACAAGGCAAGGTTCGAGGGGGCCCCGCGCGCGTGGGGACCCCTCTTTTCTCTCGGCCAGCTCGCCTCAGGTGGCGGCTGGGCCAAACTCACCAGCTACATCCCGTTTGACCAGTCGGTGGCAGCAGCGCGTGGGGCGGTGCATGGCGCCGTCAGCTGGCCAGAATAAGGATGTGCTCTTGGGTTCAAAGACTCCTCTCTGGTCCTGCTCGTCCTGCCATAGGACGGGCAACTGGGCCAGAAGGGTGGTATGCAAATGTGGTGCCAAAGCCCCCCCGAAAGTTGCGAACGCCGCTCGGAAAGCTCATGAGGAGGCCCTCAAGGCAGGTGGCGGAGGAGGCGGCCCCAAGGGGCCCAAGGATAAAGGCAACAAGTGGACGGGAGGGGGAGACACGTTGGCGCAAATTCTCAGGAAGCTTGAGGCCCTCGGACAAGGACAGTCGTCAGGACCTTCATCACCTACCCCCCCAGCGGCTGGAGGAGCAGGAGGAGGAGGAGGCGGCGAGGAGGTCGAGGGTGGCAGAGCTAAGGAGAAAGACAAGGAGAAGGATGGAGGAGAGGAGATTAAGATACTCCAGGCACGTATTGCGTTTTGGAAAAACAGTTCCAGGTTGTCATGCTCGGAGTCGGACAAAGAGGTGGCTGACCAGAAGATCAGTGAGCTGGAAGACCAGCTCAAGCGTACTAAGCCGTGGGAGGCACAGCAGTTGTCGATTTCAACGCGTCTCTCGCAGGCGGCTGCTGCAGTTGAGGCGGCCAAGAAGGCTGCCAGGGCTACGGAGGAGGAGGTGCAGCAAGCAAAAGCAATCCTGGATAAGCAAGTGGAAAACGCAAAGAAGAAGGTGGAGGAGGCTGAGAAGGTGGCACGGAAGGTGGAGGAGGAGGCTCGTACGTCTCTTGCCCAGCTCGTTCCTGTGCAGCCTGCGGCAGGGCCCGCCCTCTCGCTCTCGTTCTCAGGACAGGCCGCGGCGGCCGCCCTCCAGCACGGTGACAGTTTCAAGTCGTGGCTGGAGGCGCTACAACAGGCGCCAGAGATGGGCAAATTGCTTCAGGTTCTGCAAGCCCAGGTTCAGGAGCAGTGGCGTGATGCTGCCCTTGCTCATTCTCTTGGCACTAATCCTTTCGTCTCTGCCAATAATACAGCAGCCCCGAGTCAGATGGATGAAGATGAGCTCCCCGATCTCTCCCCTGATGATTGGAAGTATCTGTCAGAAACGGCAGCTACCCAGCAAGGCCCTGCTCCCACTACCCCAGCGGGAGGAGAAGCAGGAGGCGATGAGGAGCAGAGGAGGGCAGAGAAGGAAGCAGCAATCAAGAAGTTTAAGGAGCAGCAGCGTGAGCTTCACAAGATGTTTGAGCAGCGAGGCTTTGTCATCAAGAAGCTTAAGAAGAAGCAGCAAGGGTAGTAGCAGCAGGGCTGAGGAGGTGGAGGAGGTTGAGGAGGATGAGGATGAGGCAGCTGATGAGGGCAGCGTCTTGCCAGTGCCTGCGCAGCGCGAGCGAAGGAGACGTCAGCCTCGCGCGAAGCAGGAATTCAGGTTCCTCACCTCCAACGCCAACACCTGGGAGTCAGCCCAGGCCGTCCTCGATTGGCGCGCCGAGCGCGCCGAGCCCATGCCCCAGTTTCTTGCGCTGCAGGAGACGCGGCTCAAGGATGCCGCCAAGGATGATAGTATGCGTGCACGTTTACGCTACCAAGGCTATCGCAGTTTTTCGGCGCTCGCAGTGTCCACAGGTGATCACCTACTTGCTTCTTCGGGAGGGGTGGCGGTGGGAGTGGCAGCTCACATTGCATCTGGACGCATCGAGCCTAGCAGTTTCCAGTTTTGTAATGCAGCAGGCACGGGTCGTGTGGTAGGAGCTCGAGTACGGGCAGTGGTGCCGCGTGGTTTGCTCTGGCTGTCTGCGTATTTTCACGATGGTATAGGGTGCAGAGGCAAGAACTTAGACATGTTGGAGGGTCTGGGTATGCACTTGCATCAGAGTACACTGCCATGGGTTATGGGATGTGACGCTAACATGCAACCTGATGATCCAGGGTCAGCGCAATGGTGTGCAATCATTGGAGCAACGATTCTGGCCCCGTCTTGTAAGACTAGCACGGCAGGAAAGGGCAGTACGCTGGATTTTTTTCGTCGTGTCCCGAGGGCTGGAGACATGCGTCACAAATTTGCGTGCTTGGCTGGAGGCCCCGTCGAGCCCGCATTCTCCTGTTGAATTGTGGCTCAGGGGAGTCACGCTCGCGATGCCAGTGCATGTTAAAGTGTCCTGGAAGGTTTTCCCGACTAAGAGAGCTGTGGGTTGCCTATTACCTGAAGTTCCTCGTGATTGGATTTGGGAAGTTTCGGACTGGGGCGAGCTCTCGGTTGAGCAACTTTGGCAGAACTGGATTAGCAATGTGGAATCGGAACTCTGTGATCAGTTCGATATCCATGGGCCGCTTCGGGGAGAACACACGGGTCGTGCTTCTGGGTTTCGTCGCAAGCAGGTTCCCCTCGAGTCGCTGTTGTCGAAGAAATGGCAAACCCACAGTTCCCGCTCCTCCCGTGCTTGGCGCTCGCTTGTGGCCTACTTGATGCAGGCCGCCCGTGTCTTTGACATAGAGAACACCGAGCAACGTCTCGACGAGTGGCCTCGTCTTGCTGATCGTTTTCACGGCTTGCGCGAAGAAGATCTACAGCCCAGGTTAAAGAAGCTTGCCCCGAGCCTGGAGGCCCTGGTCCAGAACCTCTGGGAGTGCGGCACTGAGGAGGTCCCCAGGTTGCTCACCGAGGCTCAGGAGATCCACCAACAGGTCCTGAAGGAGGATGCTAGGAGGCAGTGGAAAGCTTGGAAGGAGTGGGCTGAGCAGGCGGTGAAAGGTGGAGGAAAGGAGGCTCACAGGTTCAGCAAGGGGCCCAAGGAGACCTTAGGGCCCATGGGGGCCCACGGCTGGACGCTCCAAGGGGACGAGGCCATCCAGGAACTCATGAAAGAATGGGGTGACATCTGGGGCGACCTCAGCGAGGGCATTAGTGCAGGACAGGCTCGCTGGCTTCAGGCTGCACCGTTTTTGCCCAGGCCTTCTGTCGACGACTTGAAGGCAGTGCTTCGTCTTTTTCGTCACGACGTTGGCCTAGGAGTGGACTGTATCAATCCCAGAAGCTTTTTGCTGCTCCCTGATATGTATCTGGATAGATTGATCGATATTCTTATGGCATGGGAACAGAATCCAGTTATGTCACCACTTTGGCCAACGGTGATTGTTTTTATGGCCAAGCCCGACGGAGACGGGCTTCGACCTATAGCGCTGATATGTTCTATGCTGAGAGTATGGGCGCGGTTGCGCCAACCAGTCGCGAAGCAGTGGGAGGAAAAACACAAGTCCGACTGCTTCTGGGGGATCAGGGAGAAGGAATGCGACAGAGCGGGGTGGCAACACAACATGCTTGCGGCGTATGCCACTATAGTGAATATGACCTCTGCGACTCTCTTCTCCGACCTCCATAAGTTCTACGAGCGGGTGAATCACGGGGTGCTGGTGAGGGAAGGGATGGCTACCTCTTTCGATTACCGTGTGATTGCTGCTGCTTGCGCTCTTTACTCAGGGCCTCGTGTACTTGCCTTTCAGGGTGCCGTCTCTGAAGTATTTCGTGTGCCAGGTACCGTGCTAGCAGGCTGCAGTATTGCGATGACCCTCGTGAAAGTCCTCCTCTTTCGCACGCTCACTAAGATTGCCGATGCACATCCTTCGGCGCACTTGAGGAATGTTGTTGATGATATCTCGGCCCAAGTCCTGGGCACGGATCGGCATGTACTCACGGAGATGACAGATATAGGGCACAAATTGGTCGAGGGATTTCAGAGGCTGAAATTGGTCATCTCGGGCAAGAAGACCCACTTCATCACGTCGTCGAGTGTTGTTGCCGATGGATTAGCTAAGGCTTGGGGCTCCCATGGGTTCAAGAGGAAGGTCGTCGTGCGCAGTCTTGGGACTGATGCTGTAGCAGGACGGGCTAGGAGAAACCCCACTACCAGGATGAGGTTGAGGAAAGGAGCGAGGAGGGCAGCTAGGCTGAGGAGGCTGAGGGCTGCAGGAGGAAAGATAGGACAGGTTCATCGTGCTGGGCCCCAGGCGGGCTCTCTCTGGGGATGCTCAGTGTCTGGGCTCACGGGGAGGCAGATCAGAACTCTTCGAGTTGCCGCTTTGAGAAGCCTGTACAAGGACAAGTCAGGGGCCTCTTTAGGACTCAAGATGCAGACCTCCAAGCAGGCCAGGGACATGGACCCCAGGGTGTATTACCACAGCCAGGTGATCCTCCAGTGGTCCAGGGCCGTCTGGGACAATGTGGTCAAGTTCGAGGTTCTCGAGGTCGTTCTGAGGCAAGCGGTCGAGGATCTGAAGTTTGCGAAGAACCCGTGGAGTAAGGCTAACTCCCCAGCGCATGTTCTAGTACTCACGTTGTACGAGATCGGTTGGCAGGCCGTTTCGGCTCGGCTTTCAAGTCGCACACCGGCGACGCCATCGACCTTTTCCAGCTCGCCCCAGTTGCGGTGAGCAAGTTAGCTGCAGAGGCTGCACGGGATTCGTCGGATGTTGCTGCTCTTGCCGCTCGTAGCGGAAATGAGACTTGGTGCAGACCGATTCTATGGGATGGCATCCAGACTCTTTGTGGGAAAGGTGAGCGACCAGGTTGGCACGAGCACCATAAGAATTGCTTGAGATCAGCTGTATCACTGACCACTTGGACGATGGATAAGATGTTTAGTCAGCAGCTTGCCGACACCAGCGAGTGCCAGATTTGTCACCAAGATGTTGGCTCGCTGTATCATAAGAGGTTTTGTTGTGACGCTTGGATGTTGGAAAGGAGAGATCGCTGCTCAACTGTGTTGCTGGCGGCTGCGGCAAATATTAAGCGATGGCATCAAGATGAGAGAAAGTTTGCGGCTGGCTTGCTCCCATTCCCTCGCGAGATTGTGCCAAAGCCATTATATACGACTGATGCTGGCATACACTGGATCAACCGTCCTGCTGATGGCTATCTGTCTGGCAGAATCTACACAGATGGATCTGCACTCCATCCTCGGCACCGTCATTTTCGGCGTGCAGGATGGTCGCTCGTCATGTATGACGATGATGGACGGTTCATAGCAGCAGCATACGGTGCGGTCCCTTTCCAGGAGTGTCCCTATCAGCAAGCACGAGAGAGGGAGGATTATGCAGTGAGGATGGCCAGTGAGTGCGTTTTTGGAGATTTTTGCCTGCACATCGACTGTGCTGGCACGCTCAGGTGCATTCGTGATCGTGCGTGGTCGGTGTGCAGCATGCATGAGCGCGCGCATTTGTGGCAGAGAGTGTGGCACGTGTTCGAGGACGGCCTGCTGGCCGTCAAGGTCCGAGCGCACAGCACGATGAATGATGTGCGTGAGGGCCGCACGACTGAAGTGCACAAACGAGGCAATGATAAGGCCGACGAGTGTGCAAAGTTAGGGGCAGCGTGTCACCCAGATGCAACCGTTGCTTTAAACAAGTTTAAAGCCCTTGTGAGTTTTTCCAAGGAATTAGGAAGGTGGATCGGGGCCCAGGAGGTAAACCAGTCTTCCAGGGCCCTCAGAGACACTGTCGATTTTCCTGAGAAGGGGGTGTCGGCTAAGAAGAGAATTCGTCGGCCTCGGGAGCCCTCGCGGAAGAGCTTTGTGGGATCCCGCTCGATTTTTCCCTTCTGCGATTCGAAGACTGCCGACACCGACCCTGAGCTGGAACTGATGATCCAGCTCCAAGGCCACCAGTTGCGTCTTGCTGATGTGCTCGACCGTAATGGCAATTTAGTGTTGGCAGGTAGCAAAGTTGCGATGTGTACCAGGTGCGGCGGCTACGCCTGGGCGGGCATCCAGAGCCTCGCCAAGCCGTGCGAGCCCCCCTCCTATGCTTTGAAGCGGCAGAGAGGCAGAATGGAGAAGGGGCTCTTTCCTTGTTGGCCAGTACAGTATTCAGGATGGGTCATAGGACCCATGCGAAAGTTGACCAGTGCTGAATTGTATCACCTTGCCAGGCGAGGAATTCGGAAACCCCATCCCCTGTCTGATGGCCCCGTGGTTGGCGGTCCCGTCCAGGGCCTTTGGGGGGAGCGCTGGAGTGAACAGGAGCTCCTAGCGCGATACGGTCTCGATAATGATTTGCTCGAGCAGTTGATGGCCCAATTGAGGTCGAAGGAGTCGGATGAGTGTGAGAGCGACTCCGATTTGTTTTAAGCTGTTGCGTTCAGGAGTCGGCGGCATTGACGCTGGCTCCACATGGAACAGAACAGAACAGAAGGAGGAGTAGGAGGCGTCCAAGTAATAACAAGAACCGCATCTTAGGATATGGGGAACAAGCAAACCGATCGAGACATCCTCAAAATCTGGCCCACCTGGGGGGGGCAAATGAGCGCCTCGCTCGAGACATCCTCCAAATCTGCTCCGAAAGCGAAGGCTGTTGAGCCCAGAAACAAGCAAACCGCCTGAGACATCCCCACAACATGGCCGCGAACGAGCCCGTGCAACCACCCCTGGCGGCTCCCCTTAGGGGTGCTGAAACCAGCGCCCAGCCTGAGACATCCTCACAATCTGCTCTCCAAGCGAAGGGTGTTGAGCCCAGAAACAAGCAAACCGCCTGAGACATCCCCACACAATGGCCGCGAACGAGCCCGTGCAACCACCCCTGGCGGCTCCCCTTAGGGGTGCTGAAACCAGCGCCCCGCTTGAGACATCCTCCAAATCTGATGTGTGTTGAGTAAGTCTGAGTATGAGTAGGTCTGAGTATGAGTATGCCTGGGTATGAGTAAGTCTGTGTATGCGTAAGTCTGTGTATGCGTAAGTCTGGGTATGAGTAGGTCTGTGTATGAGAAAATCTGTGTATGTGTACGTCTGGGTATGAGTAAGTCTGAGTATGACTAATACTGTGTATGAGTAAGTTTGGGTATGGGTGAGTCTGTGTATGAGTACGTCTGGGTGTGAGTAGTATGAGTAAGTCGGTGTATGAGCAAGTGTGAGTATGAGTAAGTCCGACAGGGCTGGAGGAGAAAAGAGGAGGAAGGAGAAGGAGCAGTAGGAGGCGCCCAATTAATAACAATAACCCCATCTTAGGATATGGGGAACAAGAACCCCCTTCTCAGGATATGGGGAAAAATGAGCCAACGTTTCTCCATCCACTTCAAGAGTGAGGACACGGCAAAGAGATCCACATAATGGTGCATCCAGCAGAAGCTTCAATGGAAGGATGCTCCATACGGGCCATGCCATGCTCTATGCATTCGCACCGCCCTCCCAGATGACGTCCGTCATCGACAGAGGCGCATGTCACATTTATGGGCGCCGATCGTTCAGTTCTTGAAGAATAACAACACGTACCAAGCCGACTACAAGATCGGCGCAAACGGTTTCCGCGACGAGTTCTGCATCCGCACATCCGATGACTTATTCATCTCGGCAAAAGGTGAACAGGACGGGCTCGGCAGGCTGGTGCCCAAGCCCAACAAGAGCGACCTCGCCTTCTGGGGCATTCCCGTAGACCAGACGCAGCAGTGGATTGACGGATGTGGCAGTGCACGCCGTTGGTCTCCGCCGCCAGCTTCTTCGGTGGCATGCTGCGCGGGGGCGACAGCGGACATTGCCGCGAACACGAATTCGCAGATCACATGTTCATCGTCTCCGTGCTCCTCGTCCACGTCGAGCGCCTCTTCTTCCTGCTCTTCTGACTCTGTTCACGATCTGGCTAGCCAGCCAGGCGACCCCCATGCCGTCGCCAGATGAATGCCTCGATTGGATGCAAGAAATTCCTCGGACTCTGCGAGCGCCACAACCTTGTTTGTGTTCAGGAGTTCAGGAGACTCACGGGACTATTTCCGACGCCAACTGTATGCGACAAGAATTTCGACATGCGAATGTCGGTTGCGTTATGTTTCAGGACTCCGCCAGGGCTGGGGGGCTCGTCGCCTGCGTCGCTGCTGATCTCGCGCAGCAGTTTTATGCTATTCAACGCCGTGTGATCCGGGAAGGCAGGATGCTAATGGGTGCCATGTTGGGGGACAGAGGGGACTCGGCTATCGTGAATGTCCAAGTGCCGAACGCGTGCGAGCCGCTAGCAGTCTACGCGCCCAGCCTTGACGAGCTTTTGGAGGCGCCTGCCGGGCAGCGTGTTTCAATTATCTTGGGGGGCTGGAATTTCACGTTGGAGGAGGTAAGGGGGGATGTGTCCTGACGGGGCGGGCTGGTCCCGAGGTGGCGCGCGTTTCCACGCGCTCTTTCAACAGAAAGGCTCGGGCTGGATGGAATTCTTTCAAGCGGATGGCACTCGGCGGGAGATGGGGGGCGGAAACATTGCCCGCGCTGCGCGTTTAGACCGCATCTGCTCCACCATTCCAGCGGCGGTCGCGGCTGACCTTGCTATTTGTGCTTCAGTTATAGCTAAGCTCTGTCAGGCACGTGTCTCTGATCATATTCGAGTGTTGGTCGTAATTGACATTTTCAAGCCCCCCCCCCCCCCCCCACACACACACACACACACCACCCCCCATTGGCCTGAATAGCGGGGCCCCCAACTCGATCAGCAAGAACGAAGTCTATCAAGAACTACTTGACACGGAGCATAAAACAAAGAACGAAGTCTATCAAGAACTACTTGACACGGAGCATAACAACAAAGCCGTGGAGCTTCATCCACGAAATGCTGCGGATGCTCTGAAGGCTGTCAAGGCTATCATGTGCTCAGTGGTCAAGCGCGCACGGCATCTCCTGTCCAATCAAGTTGCCTCGACATGTATTTTGAAACATGACTGGCGCATGGTGGCCCTGAGGGGGGTGCGTGCACAGCAGGGCCACATGGCGTGCAGGGCTGTCAGTTGCTATCCCGCGCTTCAGAGGTTCTTTGACTGCGAGGCCCTGCTCTGTCACGACCGCCATGGCCTTTGTAAATTGACGCAGGGGATGGATGTTAAGATTTTAACTGATGAGGAGGATGAGGAGGAAGAGGACGTTGATAACGATAACAGCATGAACGATGATACCAAGAAAGCTGCACTAGCAAAACTACGGAGGAATATGGGGCTTTGGAGGAAATTCAGAAGGCGAACCTATCTCACTGCCGTACTAGAGGCTAACGGAAGCCCGTGTACTACACTCGAGCAGTCGGCCAACGTGCTTACTGAATATTGGGGAAGTGTCTTTTCCAGCTAGCTACGGAAGATCGTTCCAGGTGGGTGGTAATTTTGAGACATGTTCAGATGGTTCCCGAGGACCTCCGGGTTTCTTGGATGGTTGAATGTGATACTTTTTGAACATATACGACACTGCCGTAACTCGATAACTGGGCCAGGCGGTATTCCATATGCGTGTTGGCGACTTGGAGATGCGCCGAGATACCTCTACAACTTTCATCTTGAGATTACCAATGGAAGCCTTTCAGAGCCGTCTGGCGATATGGGGAAAAACTGATGGTTTTCCGACCTAAGGGTGAGCAGGAGGGGGACGGGGCAGGGAACAGTATTCGGGATGCGGCATGCGCGCGCCCGCTCTCCATGTCTAACACCGGTGCGAAGATCCTCTCTGCTGTTTCTGCCACCCAGTGAATGGGCTCTCTAAGGTGACTGTCGCACTCCTCCAGAAGTGTGTTGAAGGTAGACAAATGCTCACGGATGCAGCGCAGGCAGAAAGTTAGGGGCTGCAACAAGAGTTGCTCGCGCATGACTCGGCTGCCATCCTCTCGATTGATTTCTCCGCTGCTTTCCCGTCGCTTCTGCATGTTTGGATGTTTGCCGTGCTCAATGCCATGAATGCCCCCTCCTTCATCACTAACTTCTACTTCATGCTCTATAAGAATACCAGGGCGCGGTAACTCGTGGTGCACAGAAAGTCGGAAGCTTTCCTATCCAGAGGGGGGTGCGTCAGGGCGACCCTAGCTCTATGGCCCTCTTCTGTCTTTGCATTGATCCTGTATTGCGATGGATGCAACAGACCCTCCCCGCCCATGTTGCTCTGTGCCTTGCATATGCTGACGACTGTCTTTTTGGAATGGTGGATGTCTTTCGCTCGGCTACTGCCGTGCGGCGCATGCTTCTCGTCCTCGAGTCAGCTATTGGGCTGGCGCTCAACTTTCGCAAGCGCACCGTTCTGATACGTGGGGGAGTTAGGAAGGAAGAGGTCAGTGACATGGTGTCCAAGGAGGCGAGGGGTTTGGAGTTGGTGGGAGTAGGCTCTACTATCAAGTACTTGGGGCTGTATATTGGCCCAGATGCTGCCGGTTTGGCACGGGGCGCCCCGCCGTCGAAATTTGTTGCTAGATGTGCGATGTTCCGACAGCTCGCCCCTGGATATGCGATGGCAATTTCTACCTTTTTGGTAACGTGCCTCTCTGTGCTCCAGTCTGTCCGCCAAGTTGAACCAGTCACGAAACAGGTCATGCATATATATATATATATATACAAGCACATGTTACAATGCCTTACGAATGGCCCATGCAATGCGCTCTCGCATAACATGCTTGTCTCGCTCCAGAAGCTCGGGTTCAGTATCGAGTCTCCAGATCTTGTTGCTCTCTCGCGTGCCTGCCGCACCCGTCTTGCTGCGAAGCGCCCTGGCATTCGCGAGTGCTGGGGCGAGTTGCTGAAGCACACTGAGAGCAACGCAACATATGTTATGCCAGAGTTGTCGACCCACGGGGCTGGCATCGCAGGTCGTTCTTACCCCAGATGTTTGAGGTGTTGCAGAGTGTCCAGAATATTGCGCAGCTCTCCGATCGCCCCCCTGATGCTCTCCAACGGAAACTCTGCGCCCGTCTCCGCGCCCTTCTTCTTCCTGGGCCTACGGCGTTTGAAGGCCTCCAGTGTCGATTGAGAAATTGGCTGCCTGAAGTGGATTGCAGTGATCTCTCCAATCTTGCCCTTCAAAACCGACGTAACGCAGCAGCGACTTCCCCTTGCTTTGCTATGTGTGTTCTTCGTATATGCACGCGTGCTGTGTGTACGAGTGCTCGCTTCCACTCTCATCCTCGCGGCTCTATCTTTGGGTGTACTCATCGGGAATATGGGTTTGACATGTCTCTGGGCTATGATGATCTACGTCAAAACAAATTCTGCCATCGCTCCCGCGAGTTATGTGTCCAATGGATGGGTACTGCGTTTCCAATTGCCCCTGTGGTGGTTCCATGGATTGCCGCTCTGATTCGGCTCTATCCTCTTCCCCCGAATGCGTCGCTGCACCGTGCCTGCATGTGTGATGCTTTCCTGCGCGCTCACCGCTGCGTGAGGCCGAGCCTGCCTGGCACGGCCCGGCAAAACTTTGAAGCTCGCCTCCGCCTTTTGACTCGGAGGCATGTGGCTGTTGCCGAGGCGTGGGTTGGCCTCTGTGCAGGGCCTGGGTGGCTTGTCCCTGCTGGCGCGTCTTTGGGAGCCGAAACAGCTCTGTCTCAGGGTATGCAATAAACTTCAGGGGCAGTGTCGTCTTCGAACGCTGGCCTTTGGGTTTGGCCGCTCTGTCACTGGGGGGGTGGCGCGGCATTCATCATCTGATCGTGGCCCACGGGCGCTGTGCGGCCAAAACCAAAGCCCTCGCAGTACCCGGTTCCGGTGCTGCGGGGGTGGCGGTTGAGGCCCCGTTGCTAGTGACGAATTGGAGCGGAGACGAAATGGCGAACAAAAAAAGTTAAGCGTGTCGTGGCCCCATAGGGAGCTCCACCGAAGGCCCCAGTGGCTGCGCTCGCATGACACCGCCGCACCCATTTCGGCACACCCCTTCACACGCTTCGTGGCCCCATGGGGAGCTCCACCGAAGGCCCCAGCGGTTGCTCTCGCATGACACCGCCGCGCCCGCGTTGGCACACCCCTCGCACGTTTGGTGGCCGCGTAGGGAGCCCCACCGAAGACGATGCCAACAAGTGCGTTTATCATCGCTGCACATGTATGGGCACTCGCCGGGATATTGTTTGATATTTCCCTTGCTCTTGGTTATCCTGCGTCTTCCGTTCCACGTCCTTCTCCTTCCTCTTCCCCTCCCTCGTCCCGGTGCGTCCTTTACCCTCCTCTTCGTTTCTCCTTCACGCATGGTGTTTCAATGATTTGGGCCTCTCGAGGGCTTCCCCGGAGCTCTTCGGGGTCTCTTGGAGGCGTTTTGGAACGATTGTGGGTGTTCTTGGGGTTCTCCAGAACCAATTTGAAAAAAAAAGGGGAATGTCATGAAATCTTCCTTTTCAAGTTCGACCGCTCCCCCTCCTTTGCCTCCTGTCCCAGGCTTTGGCGTGCCCCAAGTGCGTTTCCGTTTTCCCCATCCCACGCTGTCCGTTCTCATTGTTCTCTCTCTCTTTCTCTCTCTCTCTTGCTCCTGGTTCTCATCCGTCTCCCATTCCACATCATTATCATTTGTTTCTCCTGTTCCCTCTTCATCGTCTCTCCTTCACGCCTCTCTCCGCCTCCCTCATGTTTTTTTTCTGTGTTCCTGTGCTCCAAGACTGCCCAAGAGGTCCCCAGAACTACGCCAATATAGCCCAAAAGGTCCCCGCGACGGCGACGGCCCAAAGACGACCCAAGAGAGAGCCAAGACGGCCCAAGAGACCGCCAAAACGGCCTAAGAAACCTTCAAGACGCCCCCAAGACAGGGGCAACAGCGGGGATCCAAACCGGGGAGCCCCCGAGACGCCCCCAAAAAGTCCCAAGAGGCCACGGGGTGACCCCCAACAGAAACTGCAGAGGTCCCACCCCCCAGAGCCCCCCAAGAACGCCCCCCAATGGCATCCAAGATATTCCCAGCATGGTCATGCCAAGCTCTTACGGACTCTCGGGAATCCCCCCTTACTCTGCCTTGGGTCCTCCTCCTGGTGGATGCCTTGCGCGACTTCCTGGAGCCTTATTCAGCGACCCCTGAGACGTCCATCAGGCTCCATCAGGAAGTACGCTCCCGTATGGTGATCCTTGCGGGATGATGTCCATGCTCATCCGAGCCTGTGAGGTTGGCTTCTGCGCTAGAACCTAAGCGAGCGCGAAGCGCGCACGTGGTCGTTGTTTCTAGTTTCTGTATATGTATGTACGCACGTATGGATGAATGTATGTATGTTTGTATGTATGTATGTATATGCATATATACATACATATGGATGTGTGTATGTGTGTATGCATGTATGTATGCACGTATGCATGTATGTATGTATGTGTCTGTGTGTGTATGCATGTATGTATGCATGTATGTATATATGTATGAGTGTATGTGTATATGTATGTATGTATGTGTGTATGTATGTATGTATGTATGTATGTATGTATGTATGTATGTATGCGTGTGTATATATGTGTATGTGTGTATGTATGTAATGTAGTGTAGTGTAGTGTAGTGTAGTGTAATGTAATGTAATGTAATGTAATGTAATGGAATGGAATGTAATGTATGTATGTATGCATGTATGTATACAGGTATGTATACATGTATGTATGTATGTATGTATGTATGTATGTGTGTATATGTATGTATGTATGTATGTATGTATGTATGCATGTATGTATGTATGTATGTGTGTATGTATGTATGTATGTATGTATGCATGTGTGTGTATGTATGTATGTATGTGTGTATGCGTGCATGTATGTATGTATGTGTGTATGTATGTATATATGCATGCATGCATGCATGTATACATGTATGTATGTTTGTATGTACGTACGTATGTACGTACGTATGTATGTATATATGTATATATGTATGTATGTATGTATGTATGTATGTATGTATGTATGCATGTATGTATGTATGTATGTATGTGTGTATGTGCGTGTATGCATGTATGTATGTATGTATGGATGTATGTATGTATGCGTGTATGTAAGTATGCATGCATGCATGCATGCATGTATGCATGCATGCATGCATGCATGCATGCATGCATGTATGTATGTGTATATATAGCATGTATGCGTACATATATTTATGTAGATGTATACATATGAAAAATGGCTTTCTGTGGAGGCTTGGAAGCGGGAGGGGGTTTGAACCAGCGGACAGCCCCCCCTCAATTGCAGGTGGGGGTTCGAAGCGGGGGGGGCCCCATTCCTCTCAAGGGGAGGGGGTTCGAACTTCGGGGGGGCAGTGATCCCTGAGTTGCAGGGGGGAGGCTTCGAACCGAGGCCCCCCGCCCCTGCAACCGACGACGGCGAGCGCCGGCGCCGGCGTCGACGCCGTCGGGCAGCGACGACGACGACGATGCCGATGCCAACGACGACGGCGACGACGACGACGACCACGACGACGACGACGACGACGATGACGGCGACGACTGACGACGTCGACGACGACGACGACGACGACAGCGACGACGGCGGCGACGACGACGTCGACGATTTTGATGACGACGACGACAATGTCGACGACGCCGACAATGTCGACAACGCCGCCGACGCCGCCGCTGACGACGACGACAGCGACGGAGTACGAGCCGATGGTCTTCAGTTGCTACGTCCGCTTCGAGTAGAGTAGAGTAGAGTAGGGGGGAGTAGAGTAGAGTAGAGCAGAGAGAGTAGGGTAGAGTAGAGTATGGCAGAGTTGAGTAGAGGATAGGGTAGAGTAGGGTAGAGTAGAATAGAGAGAGTAGGGTAGAGTAGGGCACTGAGAGAGTAGGGTAGAGGATAGCCGAGTAGAGTAGATTAGGATAGATGGTAAAGTAAAGCCAGTTATACTACATTGGAGTAGAGGAGGGTAGAGTAGACCAGGACCAGGAGTAGTGTAGTGTAGCGCAGTGGCGTGTAGAGTAGGATAGGGCAGGGCAGGGTAGGGTAGAGAATAGTAGGGTAGAGTAGAACAGAGGTAGAGTAGGACAGATGGTATAATAGAGTAGGGCACAATAGAGTAAATTTGAATAGAGTAGGAAGCTAAGCGCAAGAGCAGAGTATACTTGTTTAGTAGAGACGTGCAGAGAGCAGAGTAGAGTATATTAGAGGTAGTGCGCATTAGGAGTAGGGGTAGGGCATAGCATAGTAGAGTATGACATAATATATCAGGGTAGGGTATGGTAGAGGAGGATAGAGCAGACCAGAGTATTGTACAGAAGCGTAGGGTAGGTTGTAGAATAGAGTCGGGTATTATAGAGTAGAGGGTAACAGAGTCCACATCGGTCCAGCCCAGTCTACTCCTGTCCAGTCTACTTCAGTCCACACTAGTCCAGTCCAGTCCTTTCTATACCACGGTAGAGTAGCAGATTTTCGAGCACGTAGAGAAGGACTAGGAGTCGAGTAGAGTAGTGTAGTGCAGAGTAGGGTATGACAGGGTAGGGCAGGGTAGGGTGGGGTAGGGTAGAGCAGAGTAAGGTCAAGTAGAACAGAACAGAGTAGAGCAGGGTATATGGTAGAGTAGAGTTGGGTATAATATAATAGAGTAGAACAAAGTCGAGTAGAGTAGAGTAGAGCGTAATATCGAAGACGCCTGCGGCGAATCACCGCCGCCCCCTGCCTTTGAGGATACGCTACATGGCCAATCGTTTCGACAACGTTTGGCAACACTCATCGTGGGCTCTTAGAGGCCCTCTTGGAGCCGTCTTGGGCCATCTTGGACGCTCTGACCGCTCGCGACCGCCCCCGTCCAGGTCCAGGGAGGGGGGGTGCAAACCTCTCTCCGAAGGGGAAGAAGGGGGTTGGAAGAGGACCTTTCTAGACCACCTGCGCCCAGAGGGCTGGTGGGATTCATACAACCGCTTGCTTGCAAGAGCTTCGTCGGATTTCGACGCTGCGGCCTCGTGGTCGGGATTTCCGGTCGTTTCTTGACCCATTACTCTTGGGGCCCTCGTGGGATCCGCGGAGAGCCTTTGAGGACCATCTTGGAGACAATCGATCAAACACACAGGGGGGGGGCGTTCAGCCCCCCTATTTGGGGCTAGCCCCCCGTCAGGGGCCCTCAAAACAGCCTCTTGAGACTCTCTTTTGGCCACCTTGAGGCGAATTAGGGGCCGTCTTGGAGGCCTCGTGGGCCCATCTTGGAGCTCTCTTGGGCCATCCACTTGGAAGCCTCCCCTCCAGGGCCCTCAACACCGCCTCTTGGCACCCTCGTGGCGCCAAAGTGGGGCGTTCTTCGGGCCAGTTTGGAAGCCTTTTTGGCCAGGCTTTGATCGTTCTTCGCATCGTTCGGAGCCACTTCGAGGTTTCGAAAGCCCATCGGAAACGATGAGGCGAAAAGGCAGCAGCCACTGATGTGTCAAACCAGTCGGTCGACCACCTGCGCCCAGACGGCACGTGGGATCAGCTGATACCCCAGCCGCCCCTGTAACATACCACTATAAAATGGTTGCGGGGCGGCCGCGAATGCTCCAAATGTGCGGGGCGTTTTGTATTGTTTTGTGAAGGGATGGTGGATGCCCCTATGGGATCTTCATTGTCCCAGTATGGCTGCCGGCTGGGTGGAGGAGGGGGTGTATATTAATAGGGAACAGTGATCAACCCATCCGTGAAGGGGAAGAATGGGGATTGGAAGAGGAGCCTCCCTAGACCACCTGCGCCCAGAGAGCTGGTGGAATTCCCACGGGCCCGATCCCGATCCCGAGTATTCTCCTCCCTCTCCTTCCTCATCCTCCTCTTCCTCCTCCTCGTTTTCCTCCTGCTCCTTCTCCTCCTCGTCTTTCTCCTCCTCTCTCCTCCTCTCTCCTCCTCTCTCCTCCTCATCCTAATCCTTTTCCTCCTCCTCCTCCGCCTCTCCCCGGGGGCGAAGCCTTCCGTGCGCCCAGGGCCAGTGGGAGGCCAACGTGTATCACGGCACGGGAGTTCTCGAGATGCCTAGCGGCGTCACGTACGACGGAGCGTCGTGCCCCCGCGCGGGCTTGGAGGAGGCACGGATGGCATCGATGGCCGAGAGGCTGGGGCAAGGTGACTTGGAGTTGCGCAGTGGAGGCGTTTGGAAATGACGAGGCCTTGCCCAAGGCCCAAGGAGGAGGAGCAGGAGGAGGAGCAGGAGGAGGAGCAGGAGGAGGAGCAGGAGGAGGAGTGGGGGGAGGAGGAGGAAGAGGAGGAGGAGGAGGACGAGGATGAGGAGGGGGGGAGGAGGGGGAAGAGGCGAGGGGTTCGCTGGGTGCGAATGGCTTCTTGACTGTAGGTTGGTTGTTGCGTCCTCGCACGGAGCGCCGGTCCTCCTTTTGGGTTTCCGTTGGGCTGGGACCATCCTTGTCCGCGCTTTCAAGCCAGTGTGATGCTCGGTCTAGTGCTGCTGTGTCCAGTCAGTGTGTTTTCCGCTCTGCCAGCAGCTGTTGTGCCTGACGCCTTGTATACATGGTCGGACTTGCCTCGTACGCGCATCCTTGCCCTCCCTCCCCGCCCGCTCCAACGAAATAGAATGGCCAGAAGGTTCCGATCCAAGTGCGAAAATGGCTCTAATCACATGCCGCACGACATCAAGCGATGGCATCTCCGCACAGACGGCGCGCACCAGAAAAACTCGGCCAAGGACGCCTGGGCAGTCGCAATTTTCGCAGAGGGCAAGGAGGAATTTGCATACCACGGCGTCTTGGCCGCGAAGACGGACGACGCCACCAGCAACGCCGACTACGGACCGTTTAGACCTACCACATCGGGTCTGGCAGAACCCACATGGGCGTACGCATGGATCTATGATAGCACGACCGACAACAACCAACGACCCAACATCTTTGCCCACACCGATTCGAATGTGGCCAGTGGACTAGCGGAGGGGAGCTACAGATACAGTTCTCAGAGAAGCTTGACAGTATTAGAACAATATCTACATGACTTTGCCAAGACCGCAATTTGCATACGGACCACATATACGCGCACCAGGGACATCCACGAACCGCTGGCGTATACGGCAGATTCACTGACGAATTGGCAAGCTAAGAGTGACGACCTGGCTGGAACAAGCAGACGAGGGCGTCAAGCAGCACATCCGAAGATGGCCTTGAGTAGACTCGCGGCACCTCTTCTTGCAACGCGCGCAGAACCAGAACGTCACGCCACAGACGAAGACCAAACACACTAAACTTCGAGTCCAGATGAAGGGCATGACCGTGAACGCTTGGAAGTTCAAAATTACCCTGTGACGTACCCAACCCTCTCTATACATGTGGCGATTCTACTCAGGACCATCCAATGTTGACTGGCAGTCTGAAGGACCCGCAGTGCGCAAGAAGAGCACCCAACACTGATTTCAGAAGAGCGCAGCAAGCAGAGGAACGGCAACTATACAACATGGAAACACAGGGGTGTTGAAAGAAACGCGTATGACGTACCTCCGAATGATCCACGTGGGACGTACCTCCGCTGGGCCTCCCAGGAGCCCACGGAAGTGGCGACAGTTGCGCAGATCGTAAAACCCCCAGGGGGCGGCGAGGTCTCGAGTTGGTCCGCGCTGGACGTGCCTCCGCTGGGCCTCCCAGGAGCCCACGAAAGTGGCGAAAGTTGCGCAGATCGCAAAACCCCCAGGGGGCGGCGAGGTCCCGAGGTGGTCCGCGTGGGACCCACCTCCGCTCGGCTTCCCAGGAGCCCACGAAAGTGGCGACAGTTGCGCAGATCGCAAGCCCGCCAGGTGGCGGCGAGGTGTCGAGGTGGTCCGCGCTGGACGCACCTCCACTGGGCCTCCCAGGAGCCCACGAAAGTGGCGACAGTGCGCAGATCGCAAGCCCCCCAGGGGGCGGCGAGGTCCCGAAATGATCCGCGTGGGACGTACCTCCGCTGGGCCTCCCAAGAGCCCACGGAAGTGGCGACAGTTGCGCAGATCACAGCCCCCAGGGCACCGCGAGGTCCCGGGGTGATCCGCGTGGGACGTACCTCCGCTGGGCCTCCCAGGAGCCCACGAAAGTGGCGACAGTTGCGCGGATCGCAAGCCCCCTGGGGGGCGGCGAGGTCTGGAGGTAGACCGCGTGGGACGCACCTCTGCTGGACCTCCCAGGAGCCCACGAAAGTGGCGAAAGTTGCGCAGATCGCAGGCCCCCCAGAGGGCGGCCAGGTCCCGAGATGGTCCACGTGGGACCCACCTCCGCTGGGCCTCCCGGGAGCCCACGAAAGTGGCGACAGTTGCGCAGATCGCAAGCCCCCCAGGGGGCGGCGAGGTCCCGAGGTGGTCCGCGTGGGACGTGCCTCCGCTGGGCCTCCCAGGAGCCCACGAAAGTGGCGAAAGTTGCGCAGATCGCAAGCCCCCCAGGGGGCGGCGAGGTCCCGAGGTGGTCCGCGTGGGACGCGCCTTGGCTGGGCCTCCCAGGAGCCCACGAAAGTGGCGAAAGTTGCGCAGATCGCAAGCCCCCCAGGGGGCGGCGAGGTCCCGAGGTGGTCCGCGTGGGACGCGCCTTGGCTGGGCCTCCCAGGAGCCAACGAAAGTGGCGAAAGTTGCGCAGATCGCAGGCCCCCCAGGGGGCGGCGAGGTCCCGAGGTTGTCCGCGTGGGACGCACCTCCGCCGGGCCTCCCAGGAGCCCACGAAAGTGGCAACGGTTGCGCAGATCGCAAGCCCGCCAGGGGTCGGCGAGGTCACGAGGTGGTCCGCATGGGACGTGTTTGGGCTGGGCCTCCCAGGAGCCCACGGAAGTGGCGACGGTTGCGCAGGTCGCAAGCCCCCCAGGGGGCGGCGAGGTCCCGAGGTGGTCCGCGTGGGACGTACCTCCGCTGTGCCTCCCAGGAACCCACGAAAGTGGCGACAGTTGCGCAGATCGCAAGCCCCCCAGGGGGCGGCGAGGTCCCGAGGTGGTCCGCGTGGGACGCACCTCCGCCGGGCCTCCCAGGAGCCCACGAAAGTGGCGACAGTTGCGCAGATCGCAAGCCCCCCAGAGGGCGGCGAGGTCCCGAGGTGGTCCGCGTGGGACGTGCCTCCGCTGGGCCTCCCAGGAGCCCGCGAAGTGGCGACAGTTGCGCAGATCGCAAGCCCCCTGGGGGGCGGCGAGGTCCCGAGGTGGTCCGCGTGGGACGTGCCTCCGCCGGGCCTCCCAGGAGCCCGCGAAAGTGGCGACGGTTGCGCAGGTCGCAAGCCCCCCAGGGGGCGGCGAGGTCCCGAGGTGGTCCGCGTGGGACGCACCCCCGCGGGGCCTCCCAGGAGCCCACGAAAGTGGCGACAGTTGCGCAGATCACAGACGGCACGAGAGAAGAGGAGAAAGGAACACAGGAAACTTGACAGAAGGAGAAGGGGAGGAGAGGGGAGGATGAGGGGGACGGGGCGACCTGCGACCACACTGCTCTATTCTAAACGAGTACCCAACCATAGGAGGGTTGGGAACAAACATCGAGCACGTCGGTAGGCGGCATAAAATGGAAGTCGACCAGGACATATGAAACGTGCTCTTCATGCCGCCGGCCTCAGAACAGGCTCTTGAAACGTTGCGTGCGGATCTGGATACGGCGCGGTTTGAACGGCATGCAGCACTGCAGGAAAGGGATCTGGGCTCAACCCGTTTTACAGTAGTTTTTCAAAGCAAGTCGTTTGGCATTGGGCATCCAGAGCGAAACCGCCATTGATTCAGTGTCCAGGCTCAACCCGTTTTGCATTGGTTTTCCAGTCAATAGGGCGCAGGTCGATCTCGCCGCGGCGGTAGAGTGCGGAAGAGTGCCCGGAGAGCAAGACGTTGCGCAGCCCGTGGCTATGCAGGGCCATGAGACTTCGGGGGGGGGCATAGAGGATCAAATTTTCTGAATCAGCCTACTCGAGCATATTTCCGGTGGTGGTATTGGGCCATATGAGGTATTACTTGTAGTAGTGTCGGATGGACTTTCTGTGGGCCAGCGTTTCTGAGCTCCGCCTACGCGAGCCTAGCTTCCGCTAGGCTGATCTTACATGAAATTCTTCAAAGTTCAGTCGAATCGTATAGAAAGCCATTCAAAACGGTTCTTCGCTTCCCACACCTCGTCACTTCACCTGCTTTCTCTGCGGCGTCACTTGTCTGGCCTGCTGGAAGGTCGTTGAACGCGCGGGAACTGATGCGCTTTCGTGCGGCCACTCTGCGTGCCTTAGAGCGGCCGCTGGTCATGCTGCTCCTCCGGGATTGTTCGAAGGTCTGACCATGGCAGCTGGGCGCAGGCCTGGCGGCGCTCGGCCGGTCATTGAGAAATCTGGGTAGGTTTACAGTTAGATTAGTGATCCGTTTGTGGATGCCCGAGAGCCTGAGTTCCCCGTGAAAGACGCGCGCGAGAAGGCCATCACCCAAATTGCGTCGGCGACAGTGCCGCCCAGAGACGCAGCTGACAGCGCTTTCGGTTGAGCTCGGCCGGCCGCGGACAGCTCAGCTGCGCGCGCGCCGACCGACGATTGCACCTTATTTGGACATCCCGCTCCGCCTCCGCCCCCTTCTGCGACAGGTGAGAGAGGCGAGGCCGCAGTCGATTCCGACCCTGGCGACCCGTCCGATGACTCGGGCCCAGGGGCCCGCGACCGATCGACGGGTTTTCGGCGGTAGACGGATCCGATTGTCAACGGGGTGTCCAGCTGCAACGGGGGGGAGATTCGTCTTCGCTCTGTCGACGCAAACTGGAGAGACAATCGATATGCTCACATCAACGTCGCGGTTCTGGGGGGGCCCGAGACCGGGGCAAATATTCGCCCGCGCCGCTCATCATTTGGGCCCAATGGAGTACGTCGAGGACGAGTAACTTGTCGTTGGATGGTTCACGGACACATTTTTCCAGACAGTATCATTAACGGGAAAACGAAGTGCTTGCATTGTACGCGCAGTCCTCTCTTACGACTCGAACGATGACCCTCTTGCAAAAGTGCGAGTTCCATGAATGCAACAGGCCGACACCAGAAGGCATGCACACAGTCCAAGTTGGGTGGGGCTCGTATTTGGATATGCCGAAAGAAGAGTGGCCACTTTCTCGGTTGCAAATGGCGAAGCCAGTCTGCCCGTCGATACTCCCATTTGATTGTCACCCTGGTTTGGGGGGTTCTGGGGGCGGCATTGCGAGCAACGTGTCATGTTGACGGGTTTTGCCACGTCTGGCCCTTGGCGCAGTTGTTGTTGCCGCCCAGGAATGAACTTGTTATTGATTGTATACGTTGACTTCAAGATGTTTGTTTGGCCCTTCGAGATGAGCGGGCCGTCTTGGGGGTTCGGGAAGCCGAAAAGGTGGAAACGCCCAAATCTTTCCAACACCTAGGGAGAAACAATGCGTTTTGCCTCTGGGGACCCTCCTGATGCCGCTTGGGGGCCTCTTGGGGGGCTGTTGGGGGCGTCTTGGGGTCTCTTATGGGCCTCTTGGGGACTCCTGGTGCCTTCTTAGGGGCGAGAGCTCGATATGTTAATTCGTGTTCCCCCCCTGGGACCTCTCTTGGGGCCTTCTTGGGCTGTCTTGGCCGTTTCTTGGGCCGTTTTGGAGCCTTGTTGGGCCGTCTTGGGGGCCTGTTGGGCCGTCTTGGGGCTCGGAGCTCTCTTGTATGATCTTGAGGGGCTCTTGGCGGCCTCTTGGCCTTCCTTAGGGCTTTCTGGACGGCCTCGAGGGCGGCGCCCTGGAGGTAAACCATCTCTGACCCGCAGCGCGGGGGCTTCGCCCAGGGTACTTTTCTTCTGGGGACCCCCAGGGGCCGCCCCGCGCGCGTTAAGTATAATCATTGTAAAGCAGCTACTGGAGATCTTAGTACGCCTCTGGCCCGTTGGGCCGGCGAATTTTCTGGGCGTGGGCCATCGTGTCTTGCCACCCCCTCCGCGCCGCCAGGGCAGTTCTTCAATGGGAAGCGCCATGGAGCGGGCTTCGAGAATGCGCCCAACGGAACACGATACGAGGCACCACTGGTCGGGTGGGTGTAGTGGCAGAAGGGCCTCAACTCTGCGACGCCGACGCGTTACTCCCCCTCCTTTCTTCCGCCCTTTTTTGCCCCATTGTTCAGATCTCTGCGTGGTTCTTCAGCTTGTCCTGGCCGCCGAAGGATGTTGCGACTGCCTTGTACCAGTGCAGGGGTATCTCCGGGCTGTCTTCAAACGCCCCGTCCGCCCGACCCTCCAGTAAGGGTCCGCCCGCCCGACCCGCCCAGTGAGGTCCACCCGCCCGACCCGCCCGTTAAGGTCCGCCCGTTCGCCTGCTTGTCAAGCCCGCCCGCCCGCATCAATGTCCCGCCCGACCCGCTCGTTGGGGTCCGCCCGCCCGACCTGCCCGTGAGGGAGCCGCCCGACCCGCCCATTGGGGTCCGCACGTCCGACCTGCCCGTCAGTGTCTGGCCGCCAGCCGATCGCGTGCTTGGAAACCCGCCCGCCTGCTTTGACGCCCCTCCCGCCCGGCACGCCCGTGAGAGTCCGCTCGCCCGACCCAACCGTTAGGGGTGGTCCGCCCGTCAGGGTCCTACCAAACGGCCGTTGCCATCTCTTGGGCCATCTTGGAGGCCATTTGGAACCGTGTTGGCCGTTTTTGAGGCCGTCTTGGGAGCCAAGTTGCGCCATCGTGGCCGTTTTGGAGGCAGGTTCACCGTGCCTGAAGAGGCTTTGTTTTGTGGTCATGGCGCGGCCTTTTGGGTGGCTGGCGGGTCAAGCCGAAGACCACCAGGAACATTTTGCAAGGGCAATAATGATTGTAACATGTGGCATTCCTGTGGCAGGCAACGGGGGCGGCGGATCCCGTGGCCTTGTTGTCCATCCCGCCACTGTGACCCTCTCTTTTTTCGCCCTCCCACGATCGCTACGCAGTGTCATTCTTCCACTGTCGAGAAGTGCTCCGTCCTGCGGGGCGGCGCCGAATGGACTCGCGCATGGCTTGCAAGCATGCTTGCGGACCGGGACCTAGTAGTCGTCAACGTGGATCCCCCCTCATTTGTTGTTTTTTCCCTCAGATCGGGATCAAGGATATACAATCCTTGACCGCAGCAGGTGACAATCAAAGATGGGGGGGTGAGAGGGACGGGCTGCATGAGCGGAGAGTGGATCAAGCACATCGCTGGTCTTCCTTGCAGATTTTGCACTGATCCGAGGTTCTCGTCCATCTTTCGGTCACGGTAAGGTTGCGATGATCTACATACGGTTCTCTTGGTGCTTCCCTGGCAGCATTTGAAAGCCCGTCGTTGATTAATTTGGTTGCGTTTTCGTCAGTGTTAGATTCTTAGGCTTACGCCACACCGCCGACCCCTTGTTTATGCCAATCTGGGGGTAGTAGAAGCGGGACGAGCGCCGCGGAGAGACCCTCCGAAACGCCCGGCGGAACCAAGTGACGAGCATTGCGACAAGGCACGGAAGTTGCGAGGAATCTGACCGCTGGGGACGGGATGGATAAGGGGGACGTGGAGGAGGGAGGATGGGGGAGCAGCCAAAGGCGGAGAAGGTGAAAAGTGAGCCAGTGGAGGGAATACGAGACAGAAAGCTGAGAGGGGAGACGGGAGGAGGGGGCGGAAGAGGAGGATGAGAAGGAGCAGGAGAACACGACGAGGACGACAATGGCGGCGACAGACTCGACGGCGTAGGCTGGGCACCTTTTTGGGGCCATCTTGGGGGCTTCGTTGACCGTTGTGGGAGCCTCTGGCGCCGTCGTCGTGAGAATCCTCTCGGGGGCCTGCGGGAGGCAGTTTGGAGGCTTCTGGGGAGCTGTTTTGGGGCAGCTTGGGGCTTTTTTTGGGCTTGTTGGGGGCCTCTTGGGGGCTTCTTGGAGCCTCTTGGAGGCCTCTTGGGGCCTCCTTGGCGCCTTTTGGGGCGGAAGGCTAGAATTTTAGGTTCGTGGTCCCCGTCTGGAGCCTTTCTTGGGCCCCTCTGTGGGCCCTCTTGGACTGTCTGAAGGCCCTCTTGAGCCGTTTTGAGGCGCTCTTGGGCCGTGTTGGGGCCCACTTGGGAGCCTCTCGGGTCGTCTTGATGCCGTCTTGGGGGCTTCTTTCGCCGTCTTGGAGCGTCGGAAGCCCGAAAAAACGCGAAGGCCAAAAACGTTGAAAAAACCAATGGAAATCGACGATTTTGGCCTCTTGGGGCCATCTTGGGAGGCGTCTTGGAAGCTTCTTGGGGCGTCTTGGAGGCATCTGGGGCCATCTGGAGGCCATCTTGACCGTCTTCGAGTGTTTTTTCGGCGACTCGGGGCCCTCTTGGACCGTCTGCAGAGCTTCTTGGGAGCCTCTTCGCTCGTTTGCGGCCCCCCCAGCAGACTCTCTGGAGCGGATGACCCCCCCCGGACCGCGCCGGCGGATCCCGGGGAATCCGGCCGGACCCCCCCCCCCCCCCCTCCAAAACGACCGGACCAGGCTCCGGGGGGAGGGGTTTGGGGAGGGGGGAAGCATCTCACACGCCGATGACCCCAAGGGGTCGGCGGATTTGAGGAGAGGGCGATGGCCGATGGCGGGGAACCAGTTTCGACCTCTCAGATTTAGCCCACCGTGAAAGCTGAAGACATTTGTCTTTCTCGACAGTTCGAGTTGAGCAGCAAATCCAGCTGCCTGCGGCAAGTCCCGCCACCGTGCTTTCAGGCATTCTGGGTTGCGACTGTTCGAGGGGGCACAGGAGGCCGTCACGTGTGATGTCTCGTGTGTCTCCAGGCTTATGCGAGCCGTGATGAGGATGACGATGATGACGATGCTTATGATGATGTTGATGATGATGATGATGATGATGATGGTGGTGATGATGATGTTGATGATGATGAGGAGGAGGAGGAGGAGGATTGTGGTTGTGATGATGGTGGCGATGA
This sequence comes from Prorocentrum cordatum, assembly GCA_963575745.1. Lineage (NCBI taxonomy): Eukaryota > Dinophyceae > Prorocentrales > Prorocentraceae > Prorocentrum > Prorocentrum cordatum. Next base: position 221,418 of record CAUYUJ010014554.1, read on the forward strand.
TGATTGTTGAGATCATATGATGATGACGATGCCGATAGCGATGGCGTTTGGTGATGATGGTGGTGATGAGTATTACGATGCTGGTGATGATGACGACGATGACGATCATGATGATGTAGGCGATAACGACGATTGTTACGATGCTGCCCAGGGTGATGATGGTGATAATGATGCTGATGATGGTGATGATTGTGATGGTGATGGTGATGGTGATGATGATGCGATGATGGTGATCATGATGATGGCGATAGTGGTGGTGATGATGACGACGACGATGACGATAACGATGACGATGCATATCATGATGCTGATGATGGAGACGATGATACTGGAGATCATGATTACGAGTATGATTATGACGATGCTGGTGATGATGGAGATGATGATGATGATGATTACGATGATGCTGCTGATGATGGTGGTGATTCTGCTGCTGATGGTGATGATGCTGATGATGGTGGTGATGATGATGTTGGTGGCGATGATGGCGATCGTGGTGATGGTTTTGATGATGATGCTGGTGATGGTGATGCTGGTGCGGATGGTTATGCTGCTGATGATGGTGACGGTGATGAGCCTGATGATGATGCTGAGGATGTTGACGATGATGATGAGGATGATGATGCTGAGACTGATGCTGATGCTGATGACGATGATGATGTTGCTGATGTGGCTGCTGTTGATAATGATGATGATGGTAAGGATGACGAGGAGTTGGATAGTGATGAGGATGAGGATGAGGATGAGGATGAGGATGAGGATGTGCTGTTGATTATGACGATGGTGATGGTGATGATGATGATGATGATGGTGATGAGGATGATGCAGATGATGATGCAGATGAGGATGAGGATGACGAGGATGACGATGATGATGATGCTGATGATGATGATGATGATGATGCTGATGCTGATGCTGATGCTGATGCTGATGCTGATGCTGATGCCGATGATGCTGATGCTGATGATGCTGATGCTGAGGAGGAGGAGGAGGAGGAATAGGACGGCCGTCGCGTGTGACACCTTCCGTCTTTGCTATCTGAGGAACTCTCATGGAACTCGTTTGGGCAGTCTGTGACGGCAGTCTTGGGGGTCCCGCTGGGCCCTTTTGGGCAGTCTTGGGGCCCTCTTAGGCCGTCTTGGGGCTCTCTTGGGCCGCCTTGGGGCACTCTTAGCCGTATTGTTTGGTGCCTGGGGGCCGTCGTGTGGCTGTCTTGGCGCGACTTTGGGCTGTCGAAGGGCCTTCTAAGGCGTCTCGGGTCCCACGGGAGGTCCTCTTGGGTCATTTTGGGGCCGTCTTGAGTGCCTCTTTGGTTCTCGTTGTGTCCTCTTGGGCCATCTTTGGATCCTCGTGGGGGCCTCTTGGGGAGTCGTGGTGCCATCGTGGATACTTCTTGGACCGTCTGGAGTTGGCGTGGGCCCGAAAAAGGCAAACATGCGAAAACCATTCAGAAACTTGTGCAAACTCAATGTTCTTGGCTTCTTCGGACCCTGTTGGAGATCCTCGTGTGGTCTTTGTGGGCCCTATTGGAGACATCTTGGGCCACCTTGAGGCCATATCCAGCCGCGTTTGGACTACCTCGGCCCGAATTCGAGGCATCGTGGGTCATTGTGGTGTCCTTGGTTGACTGCATAGGCCGCTTTAGAAGCTTGGGACGCGGATCTATCGTTTGTTAACGAGTGATCGTGGCCTCGGCAGCGCGATTCCATAGTTTTTAAGAGGCATCTTGGCTTCGGCGTGGAGGGGGGTGCAGGTGGCATTCCAGAAACCTTATAGAGCAGCACTTGGGCATTCTAACGTGCCAAAATCGTGCAGGCACGGTGGCGGAATTACTTACCGACCCGTCTGCAAAGCGTAGCGTTGCTCGTCGGTCTTTGGTAGTGTTCGGCGGCGCCCCCAGAAGGAAGTGAGAGGGGGCTTCTTACAAGGCGGCGCGGCTTCCCAAAAGCCCTCCAGCCTTCTGATAATCCCCTGTGGCTTCGGGGAAGGCTTGGAGCGCCTCTCATAATGCCGGATGCCGTCGGAGCCTTCTGAGAAGGCCCGCCCCCTTTGCTTTCCACCTGCGCGCGCCGCCAGAGTGTGTTCAGGGCCAGTACATCAACGGCTTCAAGAGCGGCCAGGGCACTTTCTTCATGGCCGACAGTGCCTCTGCTCGCGGGGGTTTTCCAGGCAGGTGGCTGCAGCAGCAGCAGCGGTATCAGCGGCTGTTCGTCTGGGTTTCACTTCCTCAGGTCTGGTTCGGGAGTTACGGTGAACACACGGTGTAAGGGTGCTGAGCGATCAGAAGCCAGTCTACAATAACATGGTACTTGGAGCAAGGCAGGGATGGCAGGCAAGCAAAAACGCAGGAGAGCACATGGTAAATGTAGTGGGGATCGGGATCACCCCCGACTCAGGATTCTCGGTGTGCAGGCAAGAGAGGCGCCCAGGCATTCGATTCCTCAGACGAATATTTCGCCTTCACTTCTTTTGCAAGGCTGAAGCATGGCGGGAAGCACGAACGACCGGAATTGGTCGAATCGTCACCTCGCTTGCCCTGCAGCGCTCAGAGATACTCTAGACGCTTTGCGTAACCCCGCCAGCCCCTCCAGGAACGATACCCAGGCTTGTTGCCCTGATCAGGCATGTGGGGGAGCACGCAGTGGAAGAAAGGCTGGGAAACCGTCATGCCCCAAGAGAAGTACGTATGATTGAGGAGGAGGAGGAGGAGGAGGTGGAGGAGGAGGAGGAGGGAGAAGGAGGGAGGAGGAGGAGGAGGAGGAGAGGAGGAGGAGGAGGAATGGTAGGGGGAGGAGGAGAAGAGGAGGAGGAGGAGGAGGAAGAGAAGGGGGGGAGGAAGGAGGATCCACCTCTCCCGTGCGAGAGTTACCGTGGTCCAGGTAGGCGAGAGAATTGAGCAGATTCGTGGGCTTCGAAACCCTCTGCCAGGAGCCATGGTACAGAGCAATGGGACCGCTGAACATGGAGCGATTCTGCTGACTTGCGTTTATAGTCAAGTCAACTGTGCTTCAGGAAGACTCTTTGTGGATTATGCCACCCTGTTGAAAGCGGCTGCTGCTTTTCCGTGGGCGTTGTCGGGGGCCAATGCCCAGGCTTACGTTTGGAGAGGGGTGGCCAGGTTACCCAGGAGGCCCCCCAGTTTCGTCAAAGTAAACGGACACCATCGTGCAGAATATCGACCCATCGAAAAGCTCAATATTCTCTGCAGGGGTAATCGTCTAGCCGACCATCACGTCGGATTAGGTGCCCAGGCTCATGGCTATAGTAATGACACCAATTATAGATTCACTTCACTACCATGATGTACATGTTTCTACTTCGCGGCACGGAGTAGGGAAACAACTTGGGGATTGGCTCGGAGCTGGGTCGCTTGGGTATTGGTCCCAAAAGGTGCCGCCCCAAGCACAGTGGCCTGCACGCAGCTGCCGGGCACGAGGGAAAACATGGGTGTAACATTTGTTTTCGCCACCTGGGGCCCAAAGCGGTGATCAGTCCTGATTGTGATGGCGTGACTCGGTGGCTCGACTGTTTTCTTTTTGCGGGATCCACAACCACTTGCACGATGCTTGGGTCGAGAGCTCAGGGCTCCCTGTCTTGCATTGCATTGCGCATGGTGTGTTCACCACTTGCAAGGCGGGCCCCAAGATCCGAGTGCTTTCCGACGGTAAGGTTTCGTCTGAGAGCACGAAGCTCAAGAGGAGGCTCCTGCCTGTGACAGAGCTAATTGTCACCAGTTCGGTAGTTCTCTCACCCTGGGGCCTTGAACTCAGGGCGGTGAGGAGATCTGCGAATATCTTGTCCTACAGTATGCTGTGCTTGTGCAGAACACTATCTGTCGAATAGCCCAATCACGCAGGGAGGAGGGGGAAGGGAGAAGGGAGGAGGGAGGGGGAGGATTAGGCGCATGAGGAGGAGGAAGAGAAGGCGGGCGAACAGGAAGGCTAGAGAGTTGTTGATGCTGTCCCTGCTCGTTCCTTGTGCTTGTCGCCGCCACAGGCGCCGCCCGCAGCTGTGAAGGATTGGCTCGAGGAACGAGCCGAGAATTGCGCACCTTTCGCGCGCGTGGGAAACATAAGAGCGAGGAGGTCGTGTCGTTTCCGCCCTCCCCTTTTTGTCCACCCTCTTCCTGTAGATCCGAAATATAGCTTAACGGATCCATCATGCGCATTGAGACCCATGACGCACCATTGCCATTTTGCCCTATTTCCGCCAGCAGTCACGATTCTCTGGCGAACGACTTGGCTATCAACGCGAAGTTTGCGTTGACGATCGCAGCCGATAGTAGCAGCGCAATTGTTCATGCAGGATATACCCACGCTCGTACTACAGTGCCTCTCGCGGATGAGCCGATTAACATCCCTCCTGGAGTACCAACTTTTCTCGTTCGTCGACGATCCATGTACTCCGACGGTGGACGGTGAATCGGCATTGGTTCAGCCGGCAGAAACAAGGAGACGGCGTGGCACGCGAACGGTTTGCTATTCTCGATGGTGGAGGTTCCCAGTCTGACATTCCATCCATTCAAAGCAAGGTGGCCCCCATCGTATCACAAGCAGGTCACGAAAAAGGGTAACAAGGGGGAAACGCCTGGGGCGAAGCGTTACAAGGCACGCGGAGATGTCAGCATGGACAAGGATTCCCCGATTCAGGTCCCTAGAATCGCAGAGCATATGATCGATGAACAACGACATTCCATTGAGAGTCGCGGTTCTAGACAACTTCCGACTCCGAACATATCCCCGGGCAGTGGTGGGGGGATCTCCCGCTCAAGGTCGCTTTTGGCATCCAGGTTGCGTTGCCGATCAGGAATCAGCCTAGGATCTGGCAGAGCCTCGCCCGCAGGCACCTCAGTCGAGACCAGCCGTTGGGCCAGAGGGCTGGGGTGCTATTTCGCGGCCGAAAGCAGATGCCCAGGGAAAAGCACATAGTTGAAAATAACCGCGTGAGCGGCCAGCGTGCGCAGGATGTCCACGCAGTTGCCAACGTTGCAACCTCAGTTGGCGTTGCTCCGAATGTTTAGTCATGGAAGAACATGGCGGCCGCCACCTCGCACTTTTGGTTTGGCAGCGGGAAGGAGCGGATACATTGTCAGCCAGGAAAAAGAGATTGCGTGGAGAGTCGGCAGCACAAGTGCGCATTTTCAAGGCTGAGAAGGACAAACCTATTCGTTGAATGTATACTGAAGAGGGTTTTTGTTTCAGCATGTCGCTCGACGGGCGCAACCGAACCAACTTGCTGTTTCAGAAGCAATTCGAAGGTTTTGGCGGAGGCTGATCAACACAAAAGGAGTTGGAATACCTGACAGAGTTGGAGCTCCAGGAAACCAGAAGCCGGAGGCGTGATCAACCATCTACGACAGGTACCCACATGCAGCGCATATTTCAGAATGCTGAAGTCGGCAGGTCGGCACAATGTGCAATGCAAGAGCAAGAGATACAGGCCCTTGCCATGATCCAGCGCGCCAAGGAAGATGCCGGATCGATGGTGCAACGCGCGAGCGCTCGTGGGCAGAGTGGTTTCAATCCAGCAGAACAGATACAGACCGGGCAACTGGTCGCTGAGGACCTTGCACAACAAAGGGAAGCACGCGACGATGGACTTGCTCACCACGAGTCCTGTAGCGCGGTTACGCTCGGCGAGGGGGGGATGCCAGCAGCGCCTCAGACTCGGCATGTAGTACGAAGCGACCTCCGGATAGCCTCGTTGGCCATGACGACGCAGGAGGGTGCGTCTTCTCCAGGGGATGTTAGGACGAGCGGAACGGTGACCGACGCTCTGATTCTGGCGCCGGGAAATTCTTCAAACAGCGCCCCCAAGGGCAGACCGCAACTGCGCGTCGCAGTGGAGGCGGGAACTGCGAAACATGCAAATTCTGCAGCGAGCCCAAGTCATCGCAATGCGTCCAATGTCCCACGCTATATTGCGACAGTATCGTGGGCTCGACGGCGAGACGTTGCAAACGCTGCGCCCGAAGCAAATTGGAGGCCGGGGCGAGCGCAGAGAGAAGACGCTAATAATAATAACGCTGGGTTTCACAACAGTGGGAAGAGCAGATGCGCATGGGCAACATCGTCAAACAGCAAAAAGAAAATTTGACGAACTGACGTAAGGAACGCGACGAGATGGACACGGCCAAGCGAGTTGAATCAAGTGCGAACGCAGCGAAATTGCCCGACGCCGCGGAGTCGGAGCGCCATCAGGACACGCGGGGCAATCATTTCGCGAGGTCCCGACATTCCCAGCATTTATCAAACCGCCAGAAGAACCCCCCATGCCACTTGCCTACCACGCCGGAAGAATTGCCTGACCCATCAAATCCCGTCGGCGGCCCAGCCAGACGGGCGGGGGCGGCGGAGGGCGAGGGCCCCCCGGCGGGAACAGCCGCGGTGGAGGGGGGGCGGCGATGGAGATGGTCGCGGGCCCCTCAACAGACTCATTGGAATATCGGGAACAGATGTGGCACTCGTCGGGGATCAAATTAACGCCGATTCCTGGCGCGACCGCTTTGCGAGATTCGAAATTTCGCGCGACGAGGGTGACATCATCGGCCTCGCCCGATGCATCTGGCACTGCGCCGTAGGCCACGCGGGCGCTCGATTTTTAGAATTTAGGTATTCGCAAAAGTATCGCAGAAGTCAGGTATGTGCGAGCGAATCGACATGCCGATGTTCTCTGACATCGCGGAGAAATCTGTCAAGATGAGACCGCGTGAGGACCTGCCTCCTCGTCGGATCCACCTCGCCGCCCAGGCGTCTCGCGCGCGGGGCAGACAGCGAATCTTCTTGCTCGCTGGCCGAGAGATGATGCGTCTGATATGTCGGCGGCCCCTTATCCGCGCCGAACGCGGCGGGGACATGGTCGCGGGGGATATTTTCAAGATCGCCATTAATAAACATGTACTTGATGATGATTTTTACCATTGGCACAGCGAATGGGCGGTTCCGCGCAGCGGGCCGCGCGGCCCCAGAAGTGGTCGCAGCCGTTCGATAACATGTTGGTACGCAAATGAATTGGCACCGAAGATGAAATGGGCCACGGCGCGCCATGGCGCGAGCGGCAGCAAGGCGGGCTCGGGCGTCGACGCGCGAGCGGCTAGTTTGGCAACTGCAGAAGATTAGTGAGGAGGAGAGGAGCGAATGGAATCTCGATTTCCGAAAGAGACTTCTCAACAAAAGGGGCGCGGCAAAGGGTCGGCCTCCCGCCGCTGCCCCGGCGAGCCCGAAGACGCTGTAAAAGCCCGCGGGGAAAATGTAGGGCGGGCCGTCCAGGAAAGCCGCCCGACGCAAGCGCGGGCTGGGGGGAAAATGAACAGCGGCTCTGACCCGAAGGAAGCGAGGCGCGGGGCCCATTCAATCGTGGGGGACCCGCGGCAGCCCCGGCGACCCCGCCAGCTTCGGCGAGGCAAGACAAGGGCAACGGCGAGGGCGTTATGACGCATTTTGATCATGATGTTTGTCCAGCACCGTTGAAGTGTGGCACCGGGTCCGACATATCGGCGTCTGTTGATGATGATATGTTGTTTTCCAATGGTGTTTCCATTTAGCGCCCGCACCCTGCGCGGGGCACTTCAAGGATACTGTGGGCTCAGCACCAGTCACAGTCTCAGATGCGGCGGCAAGGGGGCCCTTTAATTTCTACGCATAATGCCGTTTTGCCGAGGGGGGCCATCGAGATAATGTGTGGCGCGAGCCCGAGGCCGAGCCGCGTGGAGCTGGCCGTCTCCGCGCCGCGCGGTCTAACTGTCCGTCTTCGCCGCCCCAGTAGAAATCCCGCTGCGATTCTTAGGGGGCCCCGAGCAGGGAGGGCGCCCCCGTCGCCCGACGAATAGAGATGGCGTTTTCCCAAGGAAGCAAAGTCAAAGGCTTGCTGGGAGGCATGCCGGGAGAGCCATTGGTTTTGAACAAATCAGGAAGCTCGTTCTTGGGATTGCTTTGAATTCTGGCGGGGGGCCGAGCGCAGCGGTTGGTTCAGTTCGCGCGGCGCGCAACAAATCTCAGGATGGTCATCGCGCAGCGCTCGCCGCGCCAGAAACTCCGATTGAATTTTCGGTCGGGGAGCGATACTTGCAATGCGGCTTCTGTTTTTACTAGCCTGCGCGTCAAGCCCCCATGTGCCGGCGGGCAGAGGGTTAACTCGACCGTCGATGGGAAAATGCAATACCTCGCGCAGTCTGGGAGAGAGGCCTTCGGCCGATGCAGCTGCGCAGTCGCACGCGGCGCAGTTGCCCTCGAGAGGCAGGGGTGCGCGATGCCAGGCGCTGCGAGTTTTCTGGGCGATGCTGAAGCGGTCAGGGGCGCCCCTGCCGACCCCGTTCAAAACCAGCTGCGGCGCGAAAGAGTTGATTTCAGCGAGCAGCTAACGAGATGGACGGCCGATCCAATTGGGCGGCAATTTCTCGTCAGAGGCATCCGTGGATGTCAGTGCTGATTCTTATTGCTAGACTGCAATTGCCCGGAAACGGGATAGACCGCGTTGCGCAACGGTCGTTATCAGTTTTAACCGTTGCCATCGACTCAGTCGATGGTTTGCGGATCGGTGGGCGCGCGCGAACCTCCTGGGTCTGTCTGGAGGGATCTGCCACGTCGCGAAGACGAGGAGTGCTTCGATTCTACCCCCGCGTCGGCGATGTTTTGCGCGGGCGTCTCGTCGTTGCGACGTCGAATATCGGGCGTCGAGAACAGTCTCCGTCCAACATCCCCCGACGCATCTCCCCAATTCTACTTGTTGCGCGACATGCAGAATGGCCGGTGCCCTTCGGCCGCATCGTCGCAAGAGGCTGAATGAAGGGCTAATGGATTTCAGACCTTATGCTGTCCTTCCTTCCTTGCTTTGGGCACCTCGCCGCCGTGGGCCGCTGCTTCGCGGCTGACGAGCGATCGCAGGGACTTCGCGGAGGAACTGCGCGCGCGGCATCTCGCGATCGTTTCGCGAGCTTGATTGCGGCGCAGGATGCTTGTGATAAGTCAGCAGGACACGTTTGCAACCTCTCGGTGAACCTGAAAGCCCTGGGGGGAGCACTTAACTATTTCCCAACCATCCTGTGGTGTTGGGTCCTCGTTTTGAAGAGACGGTGCCCGCGTCTCCTCTCCTCCTCTCCTCCTCTCCTCCTCCTCCCCCTCCTCCCTCCTCCCCCTCCTTGCCTCTGCTCTCGGCACACCTCTCACGCGTTTCGTAGCCCCATAGGGAGCTCCACCGAAGGCCCCAGTGGGGGTGTCCACATGCGGTTCCCCCACCCAGGGCAGCGTTTCGTGGCCCCATAGGGAGCTCCACCGAAGGCCCCAGTGGGGGTGTCCACATGCGGTTCCCCCACCCAGGGCAGCGTTTCGTGGCCCCATAGGGAGCTCCACCGAAGGCCCCAGTGGGGGTGTCCACATGCGGTTCCCCCACCCAGGGCAGCGTTTCGTGGCCCCATAGGGAGCTCCACCGAAGGCCCCAGTGGGGGTTTCGCATGCGGTTCCCCCACCCAGGGCAGCGTTTCGTGGGATAGGGAGCGTCCACCGAAGGCCCCAGTGGGGGTGTCCGCATGCGGTTCCCCCACCCAGGGCAGCGTTTCGTGGCCCCATAGGGAGCTCCACCGAAGGCCCCAGTGGGGGTGTTCGCATGCGGTTCCCCCACCCAGGGCAGCGTTTCGTGGCCCCATAGGGAGCTCCACCGAAGGCCCCAGTGGGGGTGTTCGCATGCGGTTCCCCCACCCAGGGCAGCGTTTCGTGGCCCCATAGGGAGCTCCACCGAAGGCCCCAGTGGGGGTGTCCACATGCGGTTCCCCCACCCAGGGCAGCGTTTCGTGGCCCCATAGGGAGCTCCACCGAAGGCCCCAGTGGGGGTGTCCACATGCGGTTCCCCCACCCAGGGCAGCGTTTCGTGGCCCCATAGGGAGCTCCACCGAAGGCCCCAGTGGGGGTGTCCACATGCGGTTCCCCCACCCAGGGCAGCGTTTCGTGGCCCCATAGGGAGCTCCACCGAAGGCCCCAGTGGGGGTGTCCGCATGCGGTTCCCCCACCCAGGGCAGCGTTTCGTGGCCCCATAGGGAGCTCCACCGAAGGCCCCAGTGGGGGTGTTCGCATGCGGTTCCCCCACCCAGGGCAGCGTTTCGTGGCCCCATAGGGAGCTCCACCGAAGGCCCCAGTGGGGGTGTTCGCATGCGGTTCCCCCACCCAGGGCAGCGTTTCGTGGCCCCATAGGGAGCTCCACCGAAGGCCCCAGTGGGGGTGTTCGCATGCGGTTCCCCCACCCAGGGCAGCGTTTCGTGGCCCCATAGGGAGCTCCACCGAAGGCCCCAGTGGGGGTGTTCACATGCGGTTCCCCCACCCAGGGCAGCGTTTCGTGGCCCCATAGGGAGCTCCACCGAAGGCCCCAGTGGGGGTGTCCACATGCGGTTCCCCCACCCAGGGCAGCGTTTCGTGGCCCCATAGGGAGCTCCACCGAAGGCCCCAGTGGGGGTGTTCGCATGCGGTTCCCCCACCCAGGGCAGCGTTTCGTGGCCCCATAGGGAGCTCCACCGAAGGCCCCAGTGGGGGTGTTCGCATGCGGTTCCCCCACCCAGGGCAGCGTTTCGTGGCCCCATAGGGAGCTCCACCGAAGGCCCCAGTGGGGGTGTTCGCATGCGGTTCCCCCACCCAGGGCAGCGTTTCGTGGCCCCATAGGGAGCTCCACCGAAGGCCCCAGTGGGGGTGTCCACATGCGGTTCCCCCACCCAGGGCAGCGTTTCGTAGCCCCATAGGGAGCTCCACCGAAGGCCCCAGTGGGGGTGTTCGCATGCGGTTCCCCCACCCAGGGCAGCGTTTCGTAGCCCCATAGGGAGCTCCACCGAAGGCCCCAGTGGGGGTGTTCGCATGCGGTTCCCCCACCCAGGGCAGCGTTTCGTGGCCCCATAGGGAGCTCCACCGAAGGCCCCAGTGGGGGTGTTCGCATGCGGTTCCCCCACCCAGGGCAGCGTTTCGTGGCCCCATAGGGAGCTCCACCGAAGGCCCCAGTGGGGGTGTTCGCATGCGGTTCCCTTACCCAGGGCAGCGTTTCGTGGCCCCATGGGGAGCTCCACCGAAGCCCCCGTGGCTTCGCATGCGGTTCCCCCACCCAGGGCAGCGTTTCGTGGCCCCATAGGGAGCTCCACCGAAGGCCCCAGTGGGGGTGTTCGCATGCGGTTCCCCCACCCAGGGCAGCGTTCGTGGCCCCATGGGAGCTCCACCGAAAGCCCCCGTGGCGCAGTTCGCATGCGCTTCCCCCACCCAGGGCAGCGTTTCGTGGCACCATAGGGAGCTCCACCGAAGGCCCCAGTGGGCAGTTCGCATGCGGTTCCCCCACCCAGGGCAGCGTTTCGTGGCCCCATAGGGAGCTCCACCGAAGGCCCCAGTGGGGGTGTTCGCATGCGGTTCCCCCACCCAGGGCAGCGTTTCGTGGCCCCATAGGGAGCTCCACCGAAGGCCCCAGTGGGGGTGTTCGCATGCGGTTCCCCCACCCAGGGCAGCGTTTCGTAGCCCCATAGGGAGCTCCACCGAAGGCCCCAGTGGGGGTGTTCGCATGCGGTTCCCCCACCCAGGGCAGCGTTTCGTGGCCCCATAGGGAGCTCCACCGAAGGCCCCAGTGGCGCAGTTCGCATGCGGTTCCCCCACCCAGGGCAGCGTTTCGTAGCCCCATAGGGAGCTCCACCGAAGGCCCGCCCCGGTGGCGCAGTCCGCACGCGGTTCCCCCTATCCAAGGCAGCGCTTCGTGGCCCCATATGGAGCCCCACCGAAAGCGGCACCCACAACGCGTTACCAACAATTGCTTATGGTTGGGTCTTTCGCCAGGATAATTTTTCGCGGATGGCCCCCGCGAGCTTGCGAACGCGCGCCCGATTGCTGAGAGATCGGGCGGCGCAGCGCAGTTGGGCTTTCGCGCCTTGCCGCGTGCCGCCGGGTCGCCGCCGCCACTGGATTGGCTTTGTGCGAAGCTGTTGCATCTGTCGCGATGCACGACAGGATAAATATGGGAAGTCCAATTTGCAGACCAGGTTTGGCTCTCACTTCCCCTCGACACTTCCTCCTTCGGACCCCTTATCCGCTGCGAGCCTCCACGGATCGCGAGATGAGGTTGCCGAGACAGGCGTTTCCATGGCCCCTTGGGATATGCGTGGGGCATGCGTGCAAAGCGGGGGGGCTCGTTGGGCCAGAAGGTTATGTTGCCCCATGATCTGGGCAACCGGGCGCAGACCCGACGGTGCTCGACCTGTCATTGAGAAAGCAGAACATGCTTATTGTGCCATTCTTGCGCCCATGGCGTCGAGTCAATTGTCAGAATTTCCGACGAAAGACGCCTGCGAGAAGGCCCTCGCCCGCGTGGCTTCGGCGACTGCGCCGCCTGGGGAAACGGCCGGCAGCTCGCCCAGCAGGGCGCGGCCAGTCGCGGGCAGCCCAGCTGCCCGCGGAGAATGCGACGACGGCGACGAGTTCGTGGAACACCCCGCCCCACCGCCGCCCCCATCGGCGCCAGATGAGAGAGGCGAGGCCGCAGACGATCACGCCCCAGAACCCGCCCGATGACGAGGGCCAGGGGGGGCCGCGACCGCCCGAGGAGCCCGCGGCGGCAGATGGGCTTATCATCGACGAGATATCCAAGATAATAGAGGGAAGATTGGCCTCTGTTATGTAGAGTGCCTGTTGGGGAGACAGTCGCATCTCTCGCGCGGGCGCCGATGTCCTGGCGGGGCTCAGAGAGCTGAAGAATTTCTGGCCCGAACATTCAATTCAGAACAGGGGCAACTTCGAGTACTTTGAGGGCAACCAATTTGCGCGTGGATGGTCTCCTGAAGCGCCATCCCAAAAGCTACCGTTGACGGGTGGGCGCCAGGCGCGCGCTGCGTGCGTAGTCCTGCGCTGCGACCCTAAATGCGAACATGTCACTCGCATGCAAGTTGAAGATGCTCGACGCGGCATTCAGCTCCTGAAGAAGATCCTCGGATCCACCAATTCTGGGTTGCATCCCTGCAGATGGTTCCGCCTGGCCAAGGGGCCCAGCGGAGAACGCAGCGCGTTGATTCAAATTTACAAAGCATAGAAGTGAAAGGTTCTTTGCCATTGAGGATAAAGGGCCGCGTCTCGAACTGCTGGGGTGCATCGGCATTGGGGCGGCAGGGGCTGCTCGCGACGCGGGCAACGTCTCTGTCGCGGGAGAATCTAAATCTAGGCCAGATGTCGGCCAATATCATTTGCAAACATTCGACCTTCGCCAGGACTCGACGCCGAATATGACGACGAGAACATTTGGCGGCAACTAACATGGCGTGGGGGTGCGATCCTTCGAGGCGGTGTCGATCCAGGCTCAGCTTGCGACGATTGCCGACCCTGGGCATCGCCTCCCTCAACGCGGGCTTGCCTGGCCACGAGCCAGGCGGCCGCTGCCCAACGGCGCAGCGTGCCCAGGATGCCATCGCGGCCACCGACGCCCAGTGTTCGGGTGCATCGAGAAAAGGGGGGGATGGACCTTCAGTTTGGTTACGACCCGTTTACAGACACGGGTCAAGCAGTTGATTGGAGAATGTCAGGGACCGGCTCATTTGGTCTGTTTTCTGACCATCATCAATGTACGTTCGATGCGGCAGTAGCTCTCTCGGTTACGAGCTCAGGGGCAGCTGCGAACCCGGAAACTCAGAAGGCGCTTCGAGCTGGCTCTGGTCCATCGGAACGTGGGGCGAAAGCAAAGTTCAGGAGTGCCATGGCGTTGTTAAGAGCCTGAACTGAATGGCGGATTTGCACCTGTCGGTCGATTCTTTGGCAATTTCACGGGGAAGAATTCGCAGTTGCCAGAAGGGCGCAATGACATAACATCTGAGGGAAGAGTTGTATTTGACCTTTCTGGTGTACGCGTTTGGGAAGATAACCGAAACAAAAAACAATATAGTTCGGCACGCCGGGCACCCCTTTGATAAATCAAAAGGGCGCGGCGGATCGAATGGACTTCGGCCCATCCCGCCACCGTGTTTGGGTTGTGGGTCACAGGCCTGAAGCATGTTCGTTGGGATATGTTGGAAGGCCTTTCGGGGGCCTCGTGGAAGCAGTTTTGAAGCCTTTGGGGGACCGTGCGGTGCCCTTTTGGTGGGTCTTGGGGGCCTCCTGGGGGCTTTGGGCATCTTGAGGCTTGTTGTGGGCATCGTGGGATGGAATCCGTTCGGGCTCCCACTCTTGGGCCCCTCGTGGGGCCGTCTTGGAGCTCTCGTGGGCCGTTTTCAGCGGCTATTGGGCCGTCTTGGGGCCCGCTTGGGCCGCCTTGGGGCCGTCTTGGGGGTCTCTTGGGGCGGTTTTGGGGGCCTCTCGGGCCGTCTTGGAGCGTCGGAATCTCGAAAAGTTGAGAATCCCCAAGTCACAATCCAAGCGAAGGTCCCAACCATATGCAGTTGTGGGCAACCGCATTTGTGACTACCGTTTTTGGTGGAGCCCTGTATGCGGCGACGAAACATGTAAGGGGCGTGCCGAAGCGAGTGCGAGGCCGTCAATGTGGAGCCCCATATGGGGCCACGTAACGTGTGAGGGGTGTGCCGAATCGGGTGCGGGGCCGCCATGCGGACTTCGCCGCTGGGGTCTTCGGTGGAGCCCCCTATGGGGCCACGAAAACTGCGAGGGGTGTGCCGAATCGGTGGGGCCCCTTGTGGAGCCACGAAACGTGTGAGGGGTGTGCCGGATCGGGTGCGGGGCCGCCATGCGGACCCTGCCGCGGGGGCGTTTGATGGAGCTTCCTATGGGGCCACGATCCTCGTGAGGGGCGTTCCGAAATTGGCGGGGGGACGCATGCGGACCGTGCCGTTGGGGCCTTCGGTGGAGCTCCTTACAGGGGCACAATCCTCTTAAGGGGTGTGCCGAATTGGGTGCGGGGCCGCCATGCGGACCCTGCCGCTTTGGCCTTCGGTGGAGCCTCCTATGGGGCCACGAAGCGTGTGAGGGGTATGCCAACATGGACATGCGGAGGGCAGAGGCAGGGATGGGAGGAAGGAGGAGGAGGAGGAGGAGGAGGAGGAGGAGGAGGAGGAGGAGGAGGAGGACGAGGAGGAGGAGGAGAGGAGGGGTTCAGAACGCGGGGCGCTGTCTCTTCAAAACGAGGGCCCAACACTACAGGATGGTTGGGAATTGCAGCACCTGAAGAATATCAATGATTCTGGCCTCTCGGGGCTCTTTGGGGCTCTTTTGGGGCGCCTCCAAGGCCCTTTAGGCCATCTTGGAGGCCATCTTGAACCAATCGTTTGGCGATTCGGGGCCCTCTTGGACCGTCTTGCGGGCCTCTTGGGACCCTCTTGGCCCGTCGTGGGACCCTTTTGGGCCCGAGCAAGTCACGCGGGAAGGCGCAGGGAGCCCCGGGAGGCACGACAAGTTTTAAGAGCTTCAGAATTTGGGGTTTGGGCCCCTGGAATCATCCTCAGGATTGAAGTTTGAGGCTCAGGGGTTGAGCAAGGGATCTGGGAACACTCCGCTTCGTGCCAAATGGGCACGGAGGCGGATCATCGGGCCGGGGGCCCGACAGGTTGCCTGGAACATTTC
The DNA here is from genome assembly GCA_963575745.1 of Prorocentrum cordatum. Taxonomy (NCBI): domain Eukaryota; class Dinophyceae; order Prorocentrales; family Prorocentraceae; genus Prorocentrum; species Prorocentrum cordatum. The sequence continues at coordinate 236,921 of CAUYUJ010014554.1, forward strand.
GCAGCAATGGAGGCCAGCAGGCTGGACAGCTCCGCAGCCGCACAAGCTCGAGTAAGGCTCTGGCGTGATCCCTCCCCCGAAGATCCATCAATCGGCTTGTCTCCGTCCATCCATAAGCCGATATGTCGAGCTTTTGGTGGGTCTCCGTCCGAGAACCGTTCACGAGGTGGAGGACATATGCCGTCAAATAGATGTTCGTGATTGCATTGAGAGCCACCAGGACGCAACAGCTAAATGGTTCCTATAATGCCAGGGAAGAAAAAACAACAGGGCCCACCTTGCTTTTTCATAGTAGGTTGGCACGGCGTGCAGAAGGACCCAGGAAACCATGGGTTGACGCCGAGAAGACATTCACATCATGAGCGTGAAGGATGGGCGCCGAGGTTTCGCCGCGCGTCCCGCTTTGGGATGGCCTCCATGCCGATGGGCACGTCTCTCTGCCTGTGCCCCGTGCGATTCAAATCACCCGTTTGGCCTCGCTGGCAGTTCTGGATGAGATACCTCTCGTCCGCCGAGCGCGTTTCTGCGTGCGGTACTCTTTGTGCGCAGCCCTGCGGGCAGCGCTGTCGCGCAGCCTCGGACTGCACCAGTGCCATGGGCATCAAGTCAAGACGCTGAAACAACGACTCTACTGCGCGGGGAACTTTTGCGCGCGCCGCTGCCGCGGAGCTAATGCGCCATGCTCCATGGCCCTCCTCCAGCAGAGTACGAGTCAAAGACTTCAGTCACGGTGCTACCATTGTGTCCTCGTCCCTCACCCAATCGATTGTGATGAGGATGAGGATGACTATGTTGATGGGTGATGGGTGATTTTATAATATGGTGGATGATGATGTTGCAGCTGATGATGCTGATTATGATGATGGTGATGGTGATGATGATGGTGAGTTTGATGTTGATGACGGTGATGGTGATTTCGATGCTGATGTTGCTGGTGCTGATGGTGAGGATGAGGATGCGCGTAAGGATGAGGATGGGACTCGGGATGACGATGGGGATGGGGATGCTGATGGTTATGATGATGATGCTGCTGATGTTGATTTCGACGACGATGATGTTGATGACGGTGATGATGCTGCTGCTGATGTTGATGCTGATGCTGATGATGCTGATGATGGTGGTGATGATGGTGATGGTGGTGAGATGATGATGGCGGTGGTGGTAGCGAATATGATGCTGATGATGATTGTGGTGATGGTGATGGTAATGGTGATGGTGGTGGTGATGGTGATGGTGATGGTGATGGTGGTGAGATGCTGATGGTGATGATGTTGATAATGGTGATGATGATGAAGATGAAGGTGATGATAAGGAGGAGGGGGAAGAGGAGGTGGATGGGGGGTCGACGCGGGAGATGTGGAGGAGGTGGGGGAGGGCATGAACGAGGGCGGGCAGTCTTGGGAGGAGAGGCCAGCTGAGGAAGGGCGAGGGAGGAAAGTCAGAGAGAGCGGGTAGAGGTCAGGGAGCACGGACAACAGTTTTTCATAGTATTTCTTGTTCGCTCGCCCGCAGGTTCATCCTACAGAGGAGACGTGTCCGGGAACAAGATGCACGGGAAGGCGTGCCTGTCAATTCTGCGCCGCCAATCTTTTACATCGACCTGTCTGTTCGCCGAGCATTGTGAGCATTTGTGGAGATAGGATTGTTTTTTGTTGCCGAGCCGACTCCTCGGCTTTAGCCCAAGTTGAGTCCCAACCAACCTTCACGCTCGCACGCCGCATTTCGTGGGAGGTGGGCATCTGCGGGCTCCTCGCTAGCATCGCATGCGTAAGATCGACAGGCCCGTATCAAGTTTCGGTGTGTGCGATGGGTGGGTTTTTGAGGAGCGATCACCCAGGCGAAAATCGCTGCAAGAGAATAACTCGGGTCGGCCACCGTCCCAAACTATCCGGCCAGGGCCTGTCTTACGTATTCTCGTGCACCGGGTAACCAACCTTCTGCTCGGCCTTGATGTGCAGCATTGTCGAAGACCAAGTTGGCCGGCTCCCCGATGGCCAGCAGTGCCTGCTTTCCGCATGGTGAAATATCGCACCATGTAACGGGTTTTTGCTGAAGAGAGGACGTTTTTGCCATTGGTCGAGGCGTCGTACGGCGATCATGGCGTTCAGGCGGGTGAGTTTTCGGCCTCAGCTTCCGACCACACATTTTGTGAGAGAGTGGCAGCGTTTACATGCTGGCTCTCGGCGAGGTGCAGGTCCCAGATTGTCAGAGACGAGCCCTGCCGACTCCGAGCCTCTGCCACGCCAAGCCGTGGTGCCGTGGGCAGCCGTTGCCTTTGTCGAGGTACGTTAGGTTCGCGTCGTGTCGATTGGCGGCGACCCCGCCGCCGGCGTTCAGCGTTGAACGCCGCCGACGACCCAGAATCGGTCAGTATTGAACGATCTGACGTTTCGGAAACGGCCGATTGTTAAGGTGAAACGATCCCCGCGGTGTCAGGAACCAACGCCGGGGTCTACACGACACGAACCTGCAGTACTCAGGAGCGACGGGACGGAGGCTGTAAGGGCAGAGGCATTGTGAGCGCACCTTTTGGACTCCCCCTGTGGATCTGAGCTCCCCCCTGGGATCTCCCCAGGAGCTCGCCCCTCCGCAGAAGCGGATCGACTTCGGGCTGTCAGAACCCTCTGGCAGTTTTTCCTAACCATCTTGTGGTGTTGGGCCTTCGTTTTGAAGAGAGAGAGAGAGAGAGAGAGAGAACAAAAAAAAAGAAAGAAAGACAGAGAGAGAAAGAGAGAGAGCGCGCCCCGCGTCACTCCTCCTCCTCCCGCCGCCCCATCCCCCCTCCTCCCCCTCCTTGCTTCTGCTCTTCGCATGTCCATCATTTCGGCACACCCCTCGCACGTTTTCATGGCCCCATAGGGAGCTCCACCGAAGGCGAGGGAGGCAGGGTCCGCATGCGTCCCCCCGCCCATCTCGGCACACCCCTCACGAGGATCGTGGCCCCATAGGGAGCTCCATCGAAGGCCCCAGCGGCAGGGTCCGCATGCGTCCACCCGCCCATCTCGGCACACCCCTCACGAGGATCGTGGCACCATAGCGAGCTCCACCGAAGGCCCCAGCGGCAGGGTCCGCATGCGTCCCCCAGCTCATTTCGGCACACCCCTCACGAGGATCGTGGTCCCATAGGGAGCTCCACCGAAGGCCCCAGCGAAAGGGTCCGCATGCGTCTCCCCGTTCATTCAACACACCCATCACGAGGATCGTGGCCCCATAGGGAGCTCCACCTAAGGCCCAAGCGGCAGGGTCCGCGTGCGTCCCCCCGCCCATCTCGGCACACCCCTCACGAGGATCGTGGCCCCACAGGGAGCTCCACCGAAGCCCCCAGCGGCAGGGTCCGCGTGCGTCCCCCCGCCCCATCTCGGCACACCCCTCACGAGGATCGTTGCCCCATAGCGAGCTCCACCGAAGGCCCCAGCGGCAGGGTCCGCAAGCTCACTTCGGCACACCCCTCACGAGGATCGTGGCCCCCCTTAGGGAGTTCCACCGAAGGCTCCCAGCGGCAGGGTCCGCATGCGTTCCCCCCCCATTTCGGCACACCCCTCATGAGGATCGTGGCCCCAGCGGCAGGGTCCGCATGGGTCCCCCAGCTCATTTCGGCACACCCCTCACGAGGATCGTGGACCCATAGGGAGCTCCGCCTTCGCGGCAGGGTCCGCATGCGTCCCCCCGCCCATTTCGGCACGCCCCTCACGAGGATCTTGGCTCCATAGGGAGCTCCACCTAAGGCCCCAGCGGCAGGGTCCGCATGCGTCCCCCCGCCCATTTCGGCACACCCACCCCTCACGAGGATCGTGGCCCCGTAGGGAGCTTCACCGAGAGCGGTACCCACAACGTGGCACTCACAAGTGCACTGGTTGGGTCCTTCGCCAGGATAATGTTTGGGTTGTTTGTGTAAATGTTGGGCGCCCTTCGTATGGACCGCCTTCGCGGGCAAGGCGGGAGCGTCAGGGGCAACTTTCGGGGGGGATAGGCTCAGGAGGGAATGCATCGACCCCAAATCGCCCACCTCGCACAGGAGCGTGCGGGCTCGCTATCGGGGGCCTATCGCAGATCTATTGGCGATGTGCCGCCAATTCAAACGCATTGCTTCCTCCCCTGAGCTGGTCCCCTGGTGGTTTCGTGCCATAACTCGGGCCTCCGGCAGCCGTTCGGGACGATCCTGGCACCCCCAGAGCGCCTTCTGCGAGGCGCAGCCGCTGGAGAGTACCCCGAGGCTGGAGAGCCGACGAGAACCATCGAAAACGTCCCCACCCCCGAGCTGGTTCCCCTCCAGCGTTGCCCCTCCGAGCGGGCTGGGGCTTTCGTCCCCGTTGGCGGCAGCGGCGGCGGCCGCGCGAGTGCGCGCGCGCGCGCCTGCGCGTGCTCAAGCTACTGCCAGCAGCCGGCGGAGGGTCGCGCCCCGACATGCCGGTATGTGGGACACCAGACAACTTGTACGTCGGCCGCGGGTACGATAGGCCGCCCCTCGTCCCGCGTCCCGCCCCCTCCCTCAGTAGCGTTTCACCGATCTCCGTCCCCATCCCGATCTCCACCATCCCACCACCCGAGTGGGGGATCTGCCCCTCGAAACTCGAAGTGAACAGCCCATAGCATATCCCCATCTACGGGTGGAAATCGGCCAGTGGGACACAGACAACGCCCATGGGGAGAGGGATGGGTCAACGATGCTCACTCGCTCCCCTCCTCTGCCCCCTCGTCCCCGGCCCGTCCCCGCCCCCCCCCGCCCCCTCCGTCGGCAGCGGCCAGTGGGGGGAGATGGCTAGATTTTGTTTGGGGGATATCATGGCGAGGGCCATGACATCTCTTCGGATGTCATGCCCCCCCTCTTCTCGTTCCCAACCAGCCTGTGGTGTTGGGTCCTCGTTTTGAGGAGGCAGCGCCCCGCGTCTCCTATCCTCTCCTTTCCTTCCTCCTTCCTCCCTCCTCCTCCTGCTCCTGCTGCTGCTGCACCGCTGAAGAGGAAAGTCCCGAAGCGTCCTTATCGTGAATTGAATGGGGTCCCCTCACCTCACCTCGCCGCGCCTCCCAGCGCGCAGTCATGTTGCTGCGCGAAGTCGAAGAAGGGGGCGAGGAGGACGAACAGAGCAGCGCCTTTCGGAGGCAGTTCATTGCCTGGCCTCCCATCTGGTAGTTTCCCTATCTGACAGGGCGTCCAGGAAGGCTGCTGCCAAACGTCTAGACAGCTCCGAGGAGTATTATTTTAAATCCGAGGTCCTGTACCTTCCCCCCACCCTACCAACGGCCGCCGTGTGCCCTTGTGGGTGACGGCACCTCCCTTCCCCAGGGCTGCTCCTCAAAATCCTCGGGAACGAATCCATGTTCACGGTCAACAACGTGGTCGGTTGCAGGTGCCTGCACCCAGACACGCACTGATCGATGTCAAACGAACGCACGCTTCTGAGGGTCTTCACCCACACCATCTCCTCCAATCTCCAGCTGGATGCAGCCCTGGGCTCCCAGCTCGGACAAATCGTATGCTCCATGGCACACACGTTCGTGACAATTGCCATAGCGAGGAACCTGACCGTTGTGCGAAGCAGGAGGTTCCCAACATTCACCTGCTTCTGCTCCTGAGCTGTCAGGCCCGTGACTCCCCAGGGGGCCTCCCGAGAACGCAACGCCCTGGGCCCCAGGGCCCCTCCGAGCTCCTGGAACCGCGCAACCGACCAAGTCTCACAGGGAGGGCCTGCCAGCAGGCCCACCACCAGCCCTTGGGCCATGAGCCCCAGCCATCTCTTAATTACATGCTTCTGAGTCAGGTCAGCCCCCTCCCGATCGTTGGCCACATCCACCGGCAGGACCCAACTTGGCTTACAACGGGGGGCGGCCTTGTTGAGCTCCTCCATCCACTGCTGGACGTCCCCCACCCTTATCCTACCCGGAAAGAGGTGAAGGAAGTAGAAGTAGGAGAATTTGTCCCTATCGGGGCCCAGCTTCCACGACGGGGGGTAGGGCAGGTGGGCGGAGGGAGGCGGAGAGGAGGCGGGGGGGCCCTCACCGCTTGCAGCACCACCACAGCCCGTGAGCACCACGGAAGCACCACCACAGCCCGTGAGTACTGTCCCTCATTTCTTTCACACCGCCGTCCTTTGCGTACCTCAATCCACTTCCCTGGGGAGAGGCGCAGGATGAGCATCGTGAGGGGGAGCAGGAGGACGAGCAGGATGAGGGAGAGTCGGATGAGGAAGCGAATTGTGATGTATAGCACAGACAGCCCATGGCTGAGCCGAATTCTGAGAAACAAAAACACAACTAATGCATATGAGGAGGCAGCGAGATGGATGCTCAGGTGGGAGTGGGCGGAACTAGCTCCAAGTATTGGTTTAAGCGGGGCCGTCAGCCTAACAACTCGTTGACCGTGGCACAGGTCGCATGCGATTGCGTTTCATCTCCATGTTGTTAGTCAATTCGCACTCCTCCTTATTTTCCCCCATCCTCCGTCATCATCGTCCTCGTCCTCTTCGTCCGCCTTCTCCTCCTCCTCGTCCTCCCCTTGTCCTCCTCCTTGCCCTTGGCCTACCGATCATTTTAGAAGCATAACAAAAACATGCGACGAAGAGTAACGAACACGATTCGGACAGCCCTGGAGAGTGGAATGCGGATGAAGGGGAGGACGGAAGAAGATAGAAGTGGAAAGCACCCAAGACAAGGCAAGTGATGTGATGACAGGGGGCGAACACAAATGTACATGTATGTGTACACGTACGCACATATTTTTACACAGTTCGGCGTCATTAGGCACACACCTATTTTATACAGGGGTGTATCATTCTATCAGGGAGCTACCGCCCTGCGACCAGGGTCGGGTTGGGGGGTGAGACAGAATATGATGGCAACCTGACTCAATTCGGTTGGGAGTTGCCTCGCCCTTGCCCAGCTTGACTCGCCCGTGCGTACGTCACGCACGACACGCACCGAAACCGAACCCGATTTTTGGGTGGGGGGACTCCGTTTCACTTCGATATCTCCCCCATCTTCCAATGCAGAAATCAGCGTTGATGATTGCGCTTTTACCAACGTAATAGGTATCTTCAGTCTCTGTTTGATCTGACAGTCAAACGCTGAAACTTGCTGGATGATGGCCTCAATCTGGCATGCGTTGTTTGGTTGGCTCGTTTTTCTCCTGAGTGTGTGAAGGGCACAGGGGTTGACATGTCATGGGTTTCCGAAATCCAAGGGTCATGGGGTTAGGTAGTTCACACTGTGTTACGTTGCATCCTGATCCCAGTTGTTCGCCGCATGCGCTCACCCACAGGCATGCATCTGTAATGGATGTGGCTAGTAATTCGAGCGACGGCTATTGGGACGAAGATCGGGAGTGACAGTGATGGCATGAATGGGCTGAGAGATGAGAATAGGACTCGATGTTGGTTGATAATGGTGAGGATGGCAAAAGGGGTCAGAACTGGATGTGCATGGTCATCTGTGCGTCTTCCTGGAACCAGACGAGGGTTGACACCAGGCGACGTGTGACACGTCCATTCTCTAGAGGGGGGGTGCGATGGCCGCCCTGTGATCCCCAGCAAGCCAGGTCTTCCGATGACTTGCGCAAGCTTCTCCAGACTGCGTCCGAGGCCAAGTTCGATTTTGTGGTCATCCCACTGTTCCAGGGCCCACCCTCCGGCGAGAGCTACCCCAGCGATGGTCGGGTTCTTCTGCTCTTGCTTAGGGTTGCTGCTGCGCGCGTCGAAATGCCTTTGAAAGTCTACAATCTTAACGCTTCGCGTATCCCCACAAGCCTACCCAGAAACGGTCGCCAGGCGAGTTGCCTTGATCAGGGAAGCATCTGAGGATGCGAGGTGATGCAGCCATCATGGCGAAGTCTGGGATCAGCCTGAACATATCCAGGAGTAGACCTTCTGAGCTTGCCGTCGGAGTAGGAGGCGGAGGCGGCGGAGGGTAAAGCGGATAAGCAGGAGGTGGAGGGAGGATGTTTTCGGGCTCGCGAATAATACAATCGCTTCTGTGTGTCATGCCCTCTTTGGAACCTTCGATTCCTCTTTGGGCGATCTTGCAGGACACCGAACAACGTTCAACAAGTGGACGGTGCCGACCAGCACAGATACCCTGTGACACGACAAGTCGCCTCCTGGAGCCCTTCCGGGATGGTACGGAAGCGCTCTTGGAAGCATTCGGGGCCTTGTTTTGGCCCGCGTTGGCACCCTGTTGGGGCTCTTGCTGCAAATTGATGCCACGAACCAACGTGGCATCAATGTGCAACAACGTTTGCGTTTGACGGCCGCGCTGTATATTGATTTGTTCACCTTTCATTGAATGCGGTCAACTGCCCACGCGCTGAATGGCGTACGGTTGTTCTCTCGCTCGCTTGTTTGCTGCCCCCATCCCCTTTATGCTCCCCATGGCGTTCTTGCAGCCACTTTAAGGCCTCAGTTGCCCAAAGGTAGCGAAAGTGGCGAGGAGGCACACTTCATTGAACAATCTTCGGATTTCGAAGATCATGGCCCCTCGGCGCTATCCTTGAGGGACTCCGTGGTCACGTGGAGCCATTTTGGTACAGACGTGGATTCTCTGTTCGATGCATCCCCGAAACCATCTTGATACATCTTGGACCATATAGTGCCATCCTGGAGTTCATCGTGTGCTTTCTTAGGCCGTCTTGGAGCCATCTTGGTCAATATTGGACGCTCTGACCACTCGCGCTCCGCCCCTCCCTCCCCCCGGGGCCAGACCTGGGGGGAGGGGGTGAGAAAATGGCAAGCAACCTTACCCGAAGAGGAATAAGGGGGCAGGACGAGGCAACGCGCTAAACCACGTACGCCCAGGGGGTCGGTGGGATTTCTGAAGAGCCTTGGGGAACAGGATGCCGAGGTTCCCCCCTCTGGACTCTGAATGGCTGTGGGGGCCTTGCGAACTCTGCAAATGGATCTGACGCGTCGGGTGACCCTGGGTCTCGAGTGTCAGCTCAAGGGGGATATGTCCGAGCCCATGTTGCACTCAGAAACTGCTGAAGTTGAGACATAGAAATTCGCCCGTAAGTCGCACAAGGCGGCGTTCACGTTGTATCTGGCCGTGTGAGAGATGAGGTTTTCGGTCGTGACAGTGTTTAGACATAAGCCCATGAGGCCATGTCGGCGGACATGTTCCTCCCAACATTGCTTGGAGGTTCTCTTCTCATTGGTATGTCTACATAGGCAGATTTTCATGTCTGGATGTGTTCTGCCACCCCGTTCCAGTCGTCAAGCAGTGGAACCATGTGTTGATTACGTGCTGGTGTTAATGCGTTGGTTGTTCCTACCTCTGTGCTCACTTCCCCTGGCCTCGGCTTCATCTGAGCTGTCGACTTGTCAAAGCTCATCTTATTTTCTGATGTTCTTTGCTGTTAGTCTTTTTATGAACCCACTCTCTGCCAGTACGAGCTGGTCCCGTCCACGTCGTCAGATCTGGCACTAGACAGCAAGGATGCCGTTTTCTCTTCATGTGTGCTTTGCATTACCGCAGTAGTTCTCTTCGTCTGGTAACCATGGTTAAACAGGTCCATATCGTTCCCCTCTTTTGACCTCGGTGGTGACATCTTGACAACCTGCCTCATCTTGGGTGAGAGACGTGGCAGGTCAAGGTCCACTTCCGGTGGACAGGGACATGTGCCGTCCGTCGGCACGCATCTCGCTCTGAGCCACTTCCGTCGTTCACCCGCGTGCTTCCGCCAGCGTGGGTCTATGCGTCATCCATGGCCGTTGCCACGGCGTGATCCAGAGGAACGGGAGCAGGCGATCATTGGCTACGGTACAGTGGGGGCGCGCATCAAAAAACCAACTGATTTCCGTCAGGGTGCCTTGGGTTTCTTCGCTACGCGCGCTGCGCGGTGACTTTCAGCGGCTGTTAAAGAAGCCCCTACGCTCAGGGTGTTCTGGGTTCCCTCTAGATTCTAGTTGCATCTCGGGCGCTGGTTTTCAGGGTCGGATTTCTTGCGAGGGTTTCTTGCGGCCGAGTCCGCACTGTGCTGGCCTGCTCGTCCTGGTTCAAGCTTGTCTCGGCACAGGGTCATTTTCGATCCGAATGATCCGGTTCAGTATCGCTTCCAGCCAGCCCGATCGATTCGACTCGATATTCCGACGATCCGATGTCGCACGATGCTCGTATGGCGCTGTTGTGCGCGCTGGCGCAGCCGATCTGATTCGGTTCCGACCCTGTGCCGGTACAGCACGATCCGCGGCATATTCAGATGATCCGGCCTCCGACTCAACGCTGACCGCTTCTGCTTGCTCGTCGAGGGGGCAAATTTTGCCTCCGCACTCGGCCGGGAGAATGAATATCACTAACACGCCGCCGTTGGGAGCCCATCATCGTGCTACTCCGTTTTTGTTCGAAGCCCTGGTGCTTCCTCAGCCGTGGCATGCTGATGCGTTCTCCGCGGTGGCGTGTCACTGATACTGCTTCTGCTCCCCAGGCCCGAGCTTCTGGGCTCGGCGGATCCCGCTCCCGTGGTCTGACGCCAGACATGGGGCGAGCGCCCGCACACACATTGGTTCGGCCGTCGTCGGCCAGGGCCGACTGCGGAAGGTCAGGGTCGCGCGGGGGGGGGAAGGGTGCTGTTGGATTGTTGGGACAATCCAGCCGTTCATTCAGAGCATGCGCCTAGAACGAAGCGCAGTTGCCTGCGGCAAGTCCCGCCACTGTGCCAGCCCAGCACTCTGGGTGGCGACTGTTCGAGGGGGCACGAGAGGCCGTCACGTGTGACACCTTTTGTGTCCGGGCATGGGAGAGCCGTTCGTAGTGAGGATGTTGAGGATGATGGTGACGACGACGATGGTGATGACGGTGACGAGGATGAGGATGATGTTGATGAGGACGAGGATGATGATGAGGATGATGATGATGATGATGATGCGAACGCTGATGATGATGCCGATGCCGAGGCTGTGGCTGATGATAATGACGACAGTGTTGATGATGATGATGATGATGATGATGATGATGATGATGATGATGATGATGATGATGATGATGATGATTGGTGACGACGTTGCCAATAACGACGATGATGAAGCTGTTGATGACGATGATGATGGCGATGCTGCTGCTCATGATGCTGATGATGATGATTGGTGATGATTGGCGATGGTGATAACGATGACGATGATCATGATGATGCTGATGCTGATGCTGCTGATGATGATGCTGTTGATGGTGACTGGTGATGATGATGCTGATGATGAGGATGCGGATGAGGATGCTGATGATGAGGATGATGATGACGATGATGCTGATGATGATGATGAGGAGGAGGATGATGATGATGATAAGGAGGAGGAGGAAGAGGATGTTGGTGGTGGCGATGATGATGATGATGATGATGATGATGATGATGATGATGATGACGATGATGATGATGATGATGATGATGATGATGATGATGATGATGATGATGATGACGATGCACATGATGCTTATGATGATTATGCTGATGTCCTACGCGCGCCCGAGAGATGTTAGGAATCTGGCGGGGGCGAGGACACCTACAGTCATGTGCCATGTGTATCGCTGAATGCAGCTACTGAACGACGGGCACGGCTTGGCCGCGATGATGCCGTCGCAGGCTCCTGTTGCGAGTACGTGTGTCCGCTTGGGCTGAGGCACCCATGTTCCGTGGCGCGCCTGCGTGCGGACAGGAGTTTCTGGCTACACATGGCGCGGGCGGAGCGCATCTACAAGTTCTCGACTAAGTCGGAGGACGTGACCAAAGAGGAGCCGGGGCAGGACAACGAGGAGTGCGATTCATTCCACAAGTTTCCGTCCAGCGACACGGAGCTGCTGAGTTACCACAAGGCGAAGTCTGGGGACGATGGTTTTCGACGGCTTCGAGGGCGTGGAGTCGTTGAAGGGCTTGGAGAGGAAGGCGGGCCCTATCGATGACGCTGGCGGCACCAGGCGGCAGGAGATCACACAGGTCAGTGAGGATAAGGGGCTGCACGAGGAGGGGAAACTCAATAAGGACACGCTCCGCTGACATGATGGCCTGCGGACGAGGACAGCGAGGGGCACCACCATGGTGATGATTTTCACGGAGGCGTGGAGGTCGACGATCTCCAAGATGACATTAGAGGCGTTGCTAATGCTCGCGTTGAGGCTGGAACAGCTGAAGGAGGATACGGAGCTGCGGACCTTCGGGAAGCCGCGGACGCTCATGGGACCGACCTTCGTGGTGAGTTGGATGCCGATCTGCAGAATGACGGTCGAGGAGCAGTTGATTCTGACGTTCGTGCGGGAGCCGCGGACGGTTGCGCCGGGTCGACGTTTGAGGACGGGATGGAGTTCCACGGCACCGAGGGCAGCGAGACCAGCGAAGGGCACCACCATGGTGTTGATTTTCGTGATGGTCTGGAGGTCGAGGTCCTTCAAGCTGCTGTTCGCGCTGAGGCTGGTGCAGCTGACGGACGGGACGGAGCTGCGGACCTTCGAGAAGCCGCGGACGTTCGTGGAACCGATATTCGAGAATGGTTGGATGCAGATTATTTTCGGGATGAAGTTCCAGAAGCAATTAATGCTGGTATTCGAGCCGGAGCCGACGTCGGCGGTGCGGGCATTAAGAGGGCCGTTGCCGACTTCGTGTTCGACCTCCTGCAGGAACGGATGAGGGCAGGTATGTTGTCTCGCGGGATTGGCTCGTGGACGCTCTGGCGGGCCATGTCGACGTTGTGGTGGATCTGTGGGCGGCGTTGCACATCTTCTCTTTCGACGAGGACGGACAAGTCCTCGCCATGCATACGGCGTCGGGTTCGATCGCGGCAGGACGGTTCCCTGAAGCGAGCTCTGAAGGCTCACAGGATGATTGCTCTGAAGCGAGCTCTGAAGGCTCTTAAATCTTTGACTAGAAGTTTGCCAAATGCACCCTACTGGGGCGACCGCGACGGTCCTCCGACGAGGGGCCTGGCTGCGCGCTTTCTCGGCGGGCCATCCTTGCTGGGGCAGCGCGGGCATTGCGCCTGGGAGGACATGCGGTCTCGGTACGTGTTTCCCATTTCGCACCCGCGATACGCAGATACCAAGGCTCACGTGTGCTGCGTGCAATGCGCGTCCGATTCAGGCGCCGTGCTGTTGCTGTGTGTAGAGACCGCCACCTTGGAGCCGTTCGATGACGATGATGATGATGATGATGATGATGATGATGATGATGATGATGATGATGATGATGATGCGGATGCTGATGCTGATGATGATGATGATGATGATGATGACGGTGGTGGTGGTGGTGGTGGTGATGGTGGTGATGATTATGATGGCGTTGATGATGATGATCATGGTGATGATTGTGATGGTGACGACGACGACGACGACGGCGGTGACGGAAACGTCGACGACGACGATGATGATTATGTTGGTGATGATGATGATGATGATGATGATGATGATGATGATGATGATGATGATGGTGATGATGATAATGATGATGATGATGATGATGATGATGATAATGATGATGATGATGATGATGATGATGATGATGATGATGATGATGATGATGATGATGATGATGATGACGGTGGTGGTGGTGACGCGATGCTGATCGTGAATATGATGGGGATGACAACTAGGATGGTGCTCATGAGTAAGATGAAGAAGGTGATGCTGATGATGGGGATCGGTCCCTTTTCCTTCCCCTCCCCTGTTCGCTCTCTTCTCTTTGGTATCTCTTTTCCATGTCCTTCACGCCTTGTTGTTTCTCTCCTTCTCTCGTTCTTCCCCTTCTCTTGTTTGTCAGAGTGAGGGGGCCGAACGGTCATTCATTGTCCCTGGGTGCGTGGCTGAACAAGGAATTCTTGGTGCGAATTATGTTTGTTGCGTTCTTGTCGTTGTTGTTGTTTGTTGTCGTCGTCCCACCCGCGACCCACCCCGCGACCCACCCCGCGCCCCGCTACCCACCCCGCGACCCACTCCGCGCCCCGCGAAACACCCCGCGACCCACCCCGCGACCCACCTGCGACCTACCCGCGACCCACCCGCGCGACCCACCCGCGACCCACCCCGCGACCCATCCGCGACCCATCCGCGACCCACTCGCGACCCACCCCGCGACCCTCCCCGCGACCCACCCTGCGAGCCACCCCGCGACCCACCCTGCGACCAACCTGCGACCCACCCCGCGACCCACCCGCGACCCACCCGCGACCCACCCGCGACCCGCGACCCACCCGCGCGACCCATCCGCGACCATCCGCGACCCACTCGCGACCCACCCCGCGACCCACCCCGCGACCCACCCGCGACCCACCCGCGCGACCCAGCCGCGACCCACCCCGCGACCCACCCGCGACCTACCCGCGACCCACCCTCAAGTGAGGAAAAACTACCCGGACCCGACAATTGACGTTTACGAAAACGGCCCTGGTTGTTGACTAAACAGCTCTGCCCTCTTCGATTCAATTTTTGTGTGCGTTTACTAAACGGCTTCGCTTGCCAGGGTGATTATTATGGGGTGGATTTTCTGCCCCCCACACCCGCGACCCAACAGCGACCCACCCGCGACCTACCCACATTGGTTTAACGAAAAAATCGGCGCCTGCGGCGGGCTCGTTCTCACCGCCGTCGTCCCCACCGCCCCTTCACTCTTTTCTCATCTGCGGGGTGCTACGTTTCTTTTCCGTATTTCCACTTTCTGTTCGCATTTCGTGTTTTTTTTTTTTTTTTTTTTTTTTTTTTCTCTCTCTCTCTCTCTCTCCTCTCCCTTCCTTCCCCTCGTTCCTCGCTCGATGGACCGCGAGGCTCTGCGAATCGCCGCCTGTCCGAGAGGCTCTGGCGGCCAGCCGATCGCGTGGTCGCCGTGAAGCCGAGAGGTTCCGAGACCCGCCGCTGGGCCATCGGGCTGTTTTGAGGGCTTCACAGATGTTTCCACGGAAGGCCATCATTGGGTCCTCTTGTGCGGTTTTGGGGCCATCGTGGGAGCTGATTGGGCCGCCTTCAACTGACGGCAGCCCGAAGAGGCGAGGATGCGAACATCGGGCAAAAAGCACAGGGAAATCACTGATTCTGTTTTTTCAAATTTTGTTTGGGGTCCTCTTGTGGTGCTTGTGGGCTCTCTTGGGTGCATGTTGGGCCGTCTTGAAGGCTTGGGAGCGCGGGAAGCACACGATTCTCGAGCGGGCGCGCATGGAATGAGGTTCAGGCGTTAGCTGCCACGCGGGAAGTGCAACGTCCTCGAGTGGGCACGCGTGGAATGGGGGTTTCGGCATGTGCTGCCACGCTGGAAGTGCACCACCCTCGAGCGGGCACGAAGGACGAGGCCTCGGAAAGTAGGGGCGGTTCGCGCAGCAGTCCGCTGGTAGAGGGAGGGTGGGGGGTCCCTCATTTGAATATTCAAAACCCTAGCAAGCCGACCTCGGCATTCTTCCGCGCCTCAGCGTGCCAATGGTCGCGGTGGCCGGTTAGCAGTTGCCGGAGAGAGGAGGGGAAGGGGGTGGGAGAGTGGGGGGGTCCGACCCTCAAGGGGCCGGCGCACTTTCGAGCGGCGTGGGCCTTGCAGGTCTCTGCGAAACAATGCCGTCCATCTCCGAGGTCTTACCAGAATCGTCTTTGCACTGATCTCCGGTTTCGTCTTTCTGGGAGGGGGCGGGGGATGGCGGGAATAGGGGAACACACGCTGACATAAACATAAAAATTCAAGGGTCCGCCTGGATTCCGCGGATCGGCGCTGGGGCCTCCTGGCGCCTCCAGCGCCGTCCCTGGCGCGCTCCGCGCGCCAGGGAAGGGTGTCCAGCGCTTGTGTCATTCCGTGCTCCCTTAGGACACGGGGGAGGACGGCCGCCGGGGGCCGCGCGTGGTGTGGGCCACCCCCGAAGGTGGGCGTGTCGGCGACCCTGGCTCCGACTGGCGAGCGCACGGGCGGCGAGCGGAGGCAGGGGGTGGAGGAGATTGGGGAGGAGGGGTAAATTGGGGAGACCGTCTGGGGGAGGGGTAGGGGAGACGAGATGGAGGGAGCGGCGAGAAGGCTGGTGAGGGCAGGGTGCAGGGCGAGGATCGAAGAAGGAGAAGCGGCATAAATGTACACTTTCTGAGCTCCTCGCGGATCTCCTCTTTCTCCTTCTCGCCCCCCCCAGAGAGTGGGCCCGCGCGTGCCGGGCACCTGCCCCACTGCCAAAGCGCCACACCGGGACCGAGGAGGAAGCGGTGGAAGGACGGTGTGGGGATGATGATGATGATGATGATGATGATGATGATGATGATGATGATGATGATGATGATGATGATGATGATGATGATGATGATGATGATGATGATGTTGATGATGATGATGATGATGATGATTGATGATTGATGATGATTGAATGATGATGATGATTGATGATGATGATGATGATGGTTGATGATTGATGATTGATGATTGATGATTGATGATGATGATGATGATGATGATGATGATGATGATGATGATGATGATGATGATGATGATGATGCTGATGCTGATGCTGCTGATGCTGATGCTGATGCTGATGCTGATGCTGATGTTGATGCTGATGCTGATGATGATGATGATGATGATGATGATGATGAGGGTGGTGGTGGAGGTGATGATGCTGATGATGATGACGATGATGATGATGATGATGATTATGATGATGATGATGATGATGATGATGCTGACGATGACGATGACGATGATGAAGCTGCTGATGATGATGCTGATGTTGATGATGATGCTGATGATGATGCTGATGCTGATGATGATAATGACAACGATGATGATGATGATGGTGATGATGATGATGATGACGATGATGATGATGATGGTGGTGATGATGATGATGCTGATGCTGATGCTGATGATGAGGAGGAGGAGGAGGTTGATGATGATGATGATGATGATGATGGTGGGTGGGATGATGGTGAAGAGGAGGAGGAAGAGGAGGAGGAGGAAGCAGAAAAGGAGTTCTATGAGGAGTGTGAAGGAGGGGGAAGCATGACAATGATGATGATGATGCTGATGAGGATGAGGATGAAGATGATGATGAGCAGGAGGATGATGATGATGATGGTGGGTGTGATGATGGTTAAGAGGAGAAGGAAGAGGAGGAGGAGGGGGAAGCATAATAGGAGTTCTATGAGGAGTGTGAAGGAGAGGGAAGCATGACAATGACAGCCAGAGCGGGAATCGAAGAGGGAGGATGCGGAGGAATAGGACGAGGAGGACCAGCAACATGCGTAGAAGGTAAGGCCATGATGGTGGTGATGGTAATGGTGGTGGTGGTGATTGCGATACGTAGGGGGAGTTGTTGATGGTGGTGGTGGTGGTCATGATGATGATGGTGGTGGCGGTGGTGGTGATGGTGATGGTGATGGTGATGGTGATGGTGTGCGACGATAGTTGTGATAGTGGTGTCGATGACGATGCCGACAGTGCCACTGATGACGAAGATGAGGATGATGCAGATGCGGATGATGGTGATGACGTTGATGATGATGCCAATGATGCCGACTCTTGTTTGCCATGATGATGCGGATGCGGTTGGTGATGAATGCTGTCATGCTGTGCGGGGAAAAGTAATGGGCTGTTGTTGATGATGCTGATGATGGTGGTGGTGGTGGTGGCGGTGGTGGTGGGGGTGCCGTTGAAGATGTTGCTGGTGGCGTAGATGAAGATGCCGACGACGACGAATACGACTTTGCTAACTACGACGACGACGACGGTGGTTAAGAGGAAGATGACGCTATTGTTGTTGATGATGATTGTGATGTTGATGACGCCCGCTCAGCGCAGCACGTGCGAAGCACAGCGCCCGCTTACATGATGGTGAGGATGGTGATCATGTTGCTGCTGAGGGTGATGACGATGATGATGGTGATGACGAGGGTGACGGTGATGATCATGCTGATGCTGGTGATGATGATGTTGATGAGGATGATGATGATGATGATGATGATGATGATGATGATGATGATGATGATGATGGTGGTGATGGTGGTGATGGTGATGGTGACGTTGATGGTGATGGTGACGACAACGACGACGACGACGACGACGACGACGACGACGACGGCGCTGCTGCTGCTGATGATGGTTCTGGCGATGGCGATGGTGATGGTGATGGTGATGATGATGACGATAATGATGATGATGGTGATGATGATGCTGATGATGATGATGATGATGATGCTGATGATTGTGATGGTGATGCTCATCGGATTGAGCGTGAGGACGAATATTGCGATGCGGATGGTTGATGAGTACTCGTAGGGGAAGGGAGTGTATCATGTAGGGCGCATAATGACGAGGAGGTGTATGATCATGGCGAGGAGGGCTGACGGCCTTTGTAACGCCTCCTGGGTGGGAAGGCGGGCGCCTGGGGTCCGATACTATCGCTTCTTCGGTCTGAGGGGCCCCGCGACCAAGGCGACGCCTCCACGAGGTGTTTGCTATTCGGCGCGCTATCGCCCATAGAGAGAGAGAGAGAGAGAGAGCCGAATGAACAATCATCTCAGACGTGGAGTTCCGCGGTGGTCGGCACTCTCTCAGACTGGACCGCCCGGCGGTGGGGGGGTCGAGGGTGAGGCGGAGGAGGAGATGGAGGCGCAAGGAAGAGCGAAGAGGAGGAAAACGAGGACGTGTGATATTTGGTACCAATCGAACACGACAGTAAAAGACTCACCTTACCCAGGGACTCGCCCACGCTACGTCAGCTCAATCACGAGGGCATCAGACGCGTTGCACGTGAAGGCCATGCACTTTCCCACAGACCCTGCACGCCACGGGATGGGAAAGAGGGGGGACGAGGGGAATAGTTGGAGGAGGAGGAGGAGGAGGAGTGGGCGGCTGGGCTCCCTGGTTCCAGGTTCCAGGTTCTTGGGTTCCCAGTTCCGGGACGATTTCGGTGGGTGGTTGGGTTATCGGCTCTTGGTTCCAGGGTTCCCAGGAGTGTCAGGTCGGCTGGCTTCGTGGGTTCCCAGTTCTAGGGTTCCTGGAAGTGAAAGGTTGATTGGATTCCCGGTTCCTCCTCCGGGGGATCACAGCAGTATAAAGTTGGTTGGGTTCCCGGGTTCCTGGTTCGGTGGACGGCTGGGTTCACGGGCTTCTCGTTCCCGATTCCAGGGTCCTTGGCAGTATAAGGTTTGGTGCATGTCTCGCTTCCCGATTACCGTCTCTGGATTCCTGGCAGCGCAAGGTTTTGGGGTCCTGGATGTCTTAATCGTGGCCAAGTGCTTGGGTCTTTGTCTTTTGACTGTGAAGAGTATATATCTAGACCTTCTAGATGGGGTCGGAGTAGATGGGATCGGAGGATCGCGCCGCATCGCCGATGCATCGCCGATGCGGCTCGATGTGGAGCCCGGTCTCCGTCACGTCGACGTTGCCGATCCATCGCCCACGTCGACGATGCGTTGCCGGCGCATCGCCGGTACATCGCCGATGCATCGTCGATGTATTGGCGATGCGGCGCGATCCTTCGACCCCATCGACTCCGACCCCATCTAGGAGGCCTCTAATATAGGTGTCAGAGAGATGCGAGCAGAGTTGATCAGAGAGATTGGAGAGAGGGAGAGAGCATTTGCGAATTATCTCAGATATAAGATCGAAGGATGGATGGGCAGGTCAGAGCGAGAGGGTATATGGCACATCTACAGTACATATCCTAACATAGGGCGAAGTTAGGTATATATATATATAGAGAAATAAGGGAGATAGAGAGAGAGAGACATGATGAAACACTGAGATAGACATGCAGCACCACATGGTTGATATATATATATATATATGTATATATACATGTATACAAGTTGTGAACACAAATGTATGTGCATATGCAAATGAATATTTAAACGTAGCTGTCTAGGTAGGTGTCCATGTAGATGTAGATGTAGGTGCATATGTAGATGTGGATGTGTATACTTAGGTATCTTCTCATATAGTTGAGAATCGATGTGTGACCACAGAGAGCAGGACGAGGTGCGTAGGCAAATCAAGTAAGCAAACCATGCCGGCAACAGAGAGAAACACAGAGAGAGTGTGAGAGAGAGAGAGAGATAGAGAGTGAGAGAGTGAGAGGGGAGGGGTGTAGTGCATGCGGCAGTGCAACGATATCCACTGATCAGTTTCTTGTCTGGTGTTATTTCAATGGCGTTGCAACGTGTATTGCAAATTTGATGCCGCTGTACTGTGGAGGAGGAGAAGAATGAGACGGTGGAGGAGGAAGAGGAGGGCGGAGGGAGGAGGTAGAGCTACTTGTACATCCAGAAGCGGAGGGAGGAGGAGGAGGAGGAGGAGGAGGAGGAGGAGGAGGAGGAGGAGGAGGAGGAGGAGGAGGAGGAGGAGGAGGAGGAGGTAGGAGGGGGGCGGAAGGAGGTGAAGAGGATGAGGAGGTCGAGGAGGCAAGGAGGGCGGAGAAGAGGAGGGATCGGAAACCTGGTCTGTCGGCCCCGTCCCACAGGATCAACCCAGATTTGGCTCCGACGCCGCAGAAGCGCGACTTCTGCCGACAGGCGGCTTCCTGCTTTGGTGTGGGTGGGTTTTTGATTTTTGGAGGGTCGAGGGAAGAAACACAATGATTATGACCAGGATGTCATGGGATCTTGTGAACGACGATCTTCGGCATGGTCCTTGCCATCCGTCGCTGATTTGTGTGGATGATCCACGCATTGGCGATGACCAAGATGGGCGATGACCAAGATCGGCATGGACGTTTCCGCGTTCAGTCTTGATCATGGCTATCGTTTTCTCTCCCTCCAGTTGGAGGGGACGAGGAAAAGCGATCGATGTATATATAGAGAGAGAGAGGGAGACAAAACAAACAACTATAAAGAACGACAGAGAGAAGGAAAGTAGCTCGCAGCTCTGCTTCCGTTCCCTCCCTTCACATCCCGTAACTCCTTCTTCCCCTCCCCCCTCCTCCAGGAAGGGGTTGGTTCGGGTCGGCTCGGGTGGGTTCAACCGCGGGCTGGTTCGGTTTCGGCGGCGGGCTGGTTTTCAAGGTTTCGGTATGATCGTTCGGGCCAGTTCGGCCGGCTCGGTTTGGCGGCCACGGAGCGGTCCGGTTTTGGTCGGGCGGGTTCGTCATCGGCCAGATGGATGCCGTTGTTGTGGACAGCGACTTGAACGGCGCGAGGTGCTTCGCCGCTGCTGTCACTGCCGCTGCTGAGCCCAGGCGGAATAGTAGGAGGAGGACGACGAGGGGCAGGAGGAGTAATATGAGCAGGGTTGATAACCCTGTGCCTATTCCTCTCCAGCGGCAGCAACCCTGGGTTGCTGCCGCTGGAGGGGATCGAGGTTTCAGGTTTCATGTTCTGTTTGCAGTTCCTGGGCCTCCGAGATTGCGAAGGCCTTACGGCCGGTGCCGCCGACCCTGTTCGCAATGCGCAGCAAGAGGCACGGGCTGTGGGATGGTTTTGGGGAACGGGGAGAAGGACGAGAAAGTGGGGGAGGGAGGTGTCGTATCTGACCCGGGACTTCCCCGGGACTCCCCTGGGACATCGTATCTGACCCGGGACCCCCCCCGGGACCCCCCCTCCCCTTCCCGTCGGGGAAGGGAAAGGGAAGGGGCTTCCCTTCGACTCAATTACGACGTTGCTCAAGGTCGGTACGGGGGGGGGCGTCGTATCTGACCCGGGGGGGGGGTCGCTACCCCCCCCGCTACCCCCCCCCCCTCCCGGCGGGGGAGGGATCAAAGGGAAGGGGCTTCCCTTCGACTCAATTACGACGTTGCTCAAGGTCGGTACGGGGGGGGGGCGTCGTATCTGACCCGGGGGGGGGTCGCTACCCGCTACCCCCCCCTCCCCCTCCCGGCGGGGGAGGGATCAAAGGGAAGGGGCTTCCCTTCGACTCAATTACGACGTTGCTCAAGGTCGGTACGGGGGGGGGGCGTCGTATCTGACCCGGGGGGGGGTCGCTACCCCCCCCCCTCCCGGCGGGGGAGGGATCAAAGGGAAGGGGCTTCCCTTCGACTCAATTACGACGTTGCTCAAGGTCGGCTTGGCTGGAGCCCAGGGGAAGAGGAGTCCCAGGGAAAGGGAAGGACAGAGACGACGAGTACAAAGAATAACGGAGATGACGGCTCGAACGGAAAAGCCCCTCACACACGCCGACAGGGTCGGCGGATTTCCAGGAACGCCAGGAGGCCTCAGGAGCTTCATGCGCCCAGAGGCTTCTGGCATGCACGGGAAAACCCATGACTAATGAGCTCCTTACTCCACGTCGCTTCTCTTTCCATGACCCCCCAGGACTCCCTGCAGGACCTGGCAGGACCCCCCAGGACGTCCCAGGATCTCGCAGGACCTCCCCGGACCTCCCGGGAGCCTCGGGCTTTCTCTCGTCGGGCCTCGTCGGGTTTCGTCGGGCTTCGTCGGGCCTCGTCGGGCCTCGTCGGACTCCACCAAGACTTCGTCGGGTCTCGTCGGGCCTCGCAGGACTCCGTCGGACTGCCCGTCGGACCGCCTTGCAGGACTCCCGTCCCATCGGACCCCCCAGGACCCCCCAGGACGCCCCAGGACTCCGGAGGCCCCCCCCCGAACTCCCAGGACCTCCCAAGTTCTCCCAGGACACTCCAAGGAACCCCCAGGGCCTTCTGGGGCCGTCTCGGTTCCAACCAGTTCGGTTTGCCCCTTTCAGCCAGTTTCGGCTTACTGGTTCTGTTCGAATCGGCCGTTCCCGTTCCGACTGGTTCAGTTCGGTCTGCGGTTCGACCCGCTCGGTGGGAGAAGTTGCTTGTTCAGTCTTACCAGTTCGGTTCGGTTCAGACCCACCATGCTCCTCTGTAGGTTGTGTCCCCCTTTGCGTTTCTACATTTTACCGTCCTTCTCCTGCCCTGAGTCCTCCTCCCCGCTCCTCCCTCTGTCGCCCTCCCTTCCTCAATCGCCCTCCTTACCTCCCCCCCCTTCTGGCCTGTTGTTTTTCGGGCGGTGGCGAATGTGGTCGCGCTCCACAACGCCCTCGCCCCCTTCGCCCCCCCCACCCTCGAGGGGGAGGAGGCTGGGCCTCGAGCCTCGAGGGCCCTGGGAAAGGGGCCCCTCCTCCCTCCCTCTCCTCGATGGGGGCGGGAGGATGTGCCTCCGAGGGCTCGAGGTCACAGAGGCCCTTCTCTCTCTCGCATCGAGGGCGATGGGAATCAGGCCTTAGGGATGGATGAGGGAGGAGGGCCTTGGTAGGGGCGTCGAGGGCGATGTGAAGGCCCTGGCAGTGTGGGTGTGTGTGGGGGGGGGGGGGGCGGTGCTCTGCATCGGGGGGCCTCCCGTCCTTCCCGCCCCAGCCCAGCCTATCCCGCCGGCTCGCCCTTCCCGGCCCGGCCCGGCCCAGCCCACCCCGCCCCAACTGCAGCCCCAGCGGCCCCAGCCCCCCGCCCCTCCCGCCGGCCGGCCGTCTCGCCGCCCAGTCGGCTCGCCGGGCCCTCCCGGGCCGGCGCCATGCGCGCCACCGCCCCTCCCGCCAGCCAGCCACGAGCGGTGGCGGCTGGCGCCGCCGGCCGGCCGCCCTGCGCCGCGCACGGCGCCGCGCACGGCGCCGCGCACGGCGCCGCGCGCGCCGGCGGCCTCGCTCGGCGGCCCACGCCGCTGGCGGGCTCGCTGGCGCCGCCGTGGGTGCGCTGGCGGCGCGGCGGCGCGGCGCCCGCGCCGGGGGAACGCCGCGCGCGGGGGCGCCCGCGGCGGTCGGGGCGGAGGAAAGTCAGGGGCAACGTCGGGGTCGATGATCCTCAGGACGTGTGCTAGGCGTGTGCTTACCCCGTTGGGCTCCGCCGTTGGCGCGCAGCCTGCGTCGGCCCCCGTTGCGCCGCCTGCGTCTTGTTGAAACGCCTCGGTGGGCAAGCACACGTTAGCGCTAGCCCACGTTCTGAAGATCATCGAAGGGGGCAACGTGCGGATGGGGGAACCGTAAGACTCGAGTTCCCAATAACTCGGCGCCTTTGGACGAGCCCGTCCTGGATTTAGACGGTCCAGTTTTCTTGGGATGTTTGCAGCGGGAGGTCGCGTCACATTTCAGATTGTGTCTCGCCATTGTGTCGCAGGTCTCCCGATAGGGGGTACGTGGATCAAGCGAGACTGACGCGATGCAACGGTCTTTTTCTCACGACTTGCTGTCCGCAGGCCGCGCCAGGGCGTACGGGTGAGTGCCCAGTCTGGAGCGGTCTCACCCTATAGGATTCTCCTCCGGTTCAGGCTCGAGCTGGAAGAGAAGGGGAGTGCAAAAAGGCACAGGGGGGGGTCACGCTCACGCTCAGGGGGGGGGGCGTCGATCTTTGTTTTAAAGGCTTCGTTTGTGTTCGAGAGTTTTCGAGACCCAGGGTGGTTTCCATCAGCCGCGCCTCATCAAGAGTGCTCTAGGGGGGCCAGAGTCGTCCCGCCAGAGAGCTGAGTTATGACCCGAGTGCCATGGGGGCTACGGAAGGGAGGATGAGCTCAGTAGGGGGGATGCATCGAGCCCCAATCGCCCATCCATCGCAGGGGCCCGTACCCCACCCCGCCCAAACGTGCGGTTTCGCTATCGGGTGGCTGTCCTCGATCTATCGCCGATTCCAGGTCGATGTCTCCCCCCCTGAGCCGGTCCCCTCCCTCACGTTTCCCCTCGAGGGGGGGATAGTACTCACGTAGAGATTGTTTGTTATCGTCTGGCGCGTAGCGGTCGTTACCTGGGCCAACCACCCTCGTTCCCGCCCCCTTGTCCCGGGTAACGGTATCGATCGTAGGGGCCGGGCCGGACCCCTCCCCCCCATTTGGTGCTCGCGCGCGTAGTCTAGCAATCGCAGCGCACCCCCGCCCCGACGTGGCCCACCCCGCCCAGGCGTCACCGTCATTTGGGGCCCCAACCCCTCCCCCCCACCCTCGGGCAACGACCGCTGTTGCCCGAAATGATGACAATCTCGTAGCTGATTGATTCTGCGCCTCCCTGCGCCGGAGGCGCAAATGTATCGAGGAGGGCGCCCGGCGGTAGGGCCGAAGCCAGCTGCATGCCGTCGGGGCGCCTCGGGGCGCGGCGGGCGGGGGCGGCTGATATGCAGGTATGGTGACTGCCGGGGGGGGGAGGGAGGGATATCATGGCCGGGGTCATGGCATCTCTCCAGATTGCATGGCTCTTCGCACCTCAGCACGTCCCCGGGCTCCCCCCTCGTCCACGCGCGTGCTTCGGACTTGAAGCCAGCTGGGTGCCTGAGGTGGCCCGGGATTGGTCTTCGGCAGGATTCGATCTGGGGCGAGAAGCTGACCTGGATGGGCCCCAGGAGGGGTCCAGGGACCGATTCTGAGCAGATCTGCGAGCCCCCCCTCCTCTCAGGCACTGCCAAGGGCCCGCCACTGGGGGCGTCGCCACTTCCTCGAGGAAACACCAACGCCATCTCCTCAAGGAAGTGGGCCTCCCAGAGCACTCCAGAGCCCTCCCAAACAACCCCAAACGTCCTAAGACCTCATTGAGCTTCGATCCTGGCACCTCGATCCTCAGGAACTGGTGACCCCTCGGGGCAGCAGCTACACTCGGCCAAGACAAAAACGGCCAGGCTGAACTCGGCCAAGCTGACGTCGGCCTGGGCCAAGTTCAGCCTGGGCCGAGTTCAGCCCTGTCCCCAGTGGGTGGCCCCACTTGGCATTGCCTGGCGCTTGGACGCCCCCGAGGCGGCGCCCGCGGCGGGCGTCGCGCCGTCGCGGACCGAGCGGCTCCTGGGCACTCTGCCGGCGACCCAGGACGCCGCGGGTGGCGCGGGCGGCAGCGGCTCGTACGCGGGGCTGCGGGGGTTCTCGGGGGCGTCGTCTGTCAGCGGACGATTTGTGTGCAGCGTGCCGCCTTGGCGTCTCCCAGTGGCGCCGTCGATCCTCGACCCAGGAATTCTCGATCCTCAGAGCCGAACAACTATGCGGCGTACCGCGTCGGAGCGGGGCCTTAACGGAGTCCAGAGATGGTGCGGTGCATGGGCGCCGTTCTCGTTGTTTCAGGGTCATGGACTCAGGGGATGCGAGGTGGGAGGTTTTCAGGATTTGTCGTCGGTTCTCGAAGGCTTTCCAGCCTCGGGATGCTTTTTCTGGCGGCTTCGCCTCGTTGAAAGCGTTCTGGGGGTCCCGAACGGGCGCCAGAGGCCCAAGTTATGGCCCGAAAGCCACCAGGGACGGGATGGGCTCAGGGGGAGATGCATCGACCCCGAGACGCCCACTCATCGCCCGCCGATGGGGGCTTGATGGCCCAACCAGCCCAGGGGTGTGCGGTTTCGCTATCGGGAGCTTGTCGCCGATTTATCGGCTTCGTATCGAGGGTTCAGGCTCGATGTTCCCCCCCCCCCCCCCCCCGAGGTGACCCCCACTCTCCTTCCCTATCGTTCCCCCTCAGGCTTGACCGCGCGTGGGGGAGTCTGCGCCGCGAGGGGCTGCCAGCTGTGGCCGACTTTGTCACCACCAGCGGGGAGCCACAGGAAGAGTTGTGCTTCAGCGCCCCACCCCATCATCCGAGCCCCTCTTTCGGTGGCGCGCCGAGGGGGGAAGTGAGAGGGGGCATGCAGGCTGCCGGGCTTCTCAGAGGCCTTCTCTAAGCCCCTCGGAGAAGCTCCTTTGATGGCTTCGAAGCAGGCTTGGAAAGCTTCTCAGAAGGCCACAGAGTCCCTCCGAGCCTTCTGAGCCTTGGGCCGTCCCTGGGCGCGCCGCCGACTCTTGCCCTGCCTGTCCCTGATTCATCGCTTTTGCCCCTCCTGGGCCTCTCCTCTCTCTTGAGGCCTCCCTTCCTCTCCCCCCTCCCCGTTCACTCCGCTCGGGGCCGGCCGAAGCAGATTAGGACTCTCCTGGAGCTTTCCTGGGCCGCTTTTGGGCCCTCCTCCTTGGCTCTGGAGGCTCTGTTTGGGCCCCCTGGTGGACAGTGGGAGGCCATCTTGGGACTACTTCAGGCCTTGTGATATCCTTCGGGTCCCTGGCGAGACGGGGAAAACCGTGAAGTTCCGCATAAAGTATTGCGGGGTGCCAGGTTTTGCGATGGCCTTAGCCATATGGGGGCCACCGTGGAGTCTTCCCAACAACAGTTAATGTGTATTGCCAGGACTCGAGTACGGCCCTGGCAGCGACGGAAGCGGGGGCCAGACGATTTGACCGGCGCTTAGCTTGATATACTATGATTTCCTCTTTTGTAATATTAGGGTTCTTGGGTGGTATGTAAAATGCAGGCAAACCTAGGACGTGACTAGGACCGGGAGAAATCGTCCCAGAGCGTTCTGGAAAGTTTTCGTACCGTTCTAAAGCAGTGGAACGGGAGCGGGGCCCGATACACCCTCCAGAACCGTTAGATCTCAGAGATCCCCGAATTGTGCCCGTCCGATTTTGTCCCGGTGCTTGCATCGTCTCAACACTCTTCCAGGGCTCCCTGGCAGCACTGACCCGGGAGGGGCTCCCGACTACGACGTGGTGGTCCTTGGCGGCACGCTGGGCATCTTCCTGGCCTCGGCGCTGCAGGCGGCCGGAAGGTCGGTCTGCGTCGTGGAGCGAGGCGCGGTGTGTGGCCGCGAGCAGGAGTGGAACATCAGCAGGGCGGAGCTGGAGGAGCTGGTCGAGGCTCTGAGGCAGCGTCATTGAATGTTCGTTTTGGGGGCCTTGCTATGGACCATCTAACATGTATGTTCGATTCTAGCTCGACTCGGTTCGACTCAGCTTCGACTCAAGTTTGAGTCATGCTCGACTCGAGTCGACGGACGTTTTACGTAGCATCGACGCATGAGTGGAGCGAGTGGCTTCAGGAAGATCCCCAGAACGAGCTTCTAAGCGCTAGCGGGAGGGGATGGTTTCTGTGGGGGCGGCATCGACCCCCAATCGCCCACAGATCGCAGACAGGGGCCCGATAGCCCCACCCCAACCCCGCCCAGGAGCGTGCGGTTGCACTATCGGGGGACTGTCGCCGACCTATCGGCGATATATGGTCTCTATTCCAGGTCGATGCTTCCCCTGAGCGGCCCCCTCCTAACGCTCTCGGGCGGGGCTAGGACGAGGACAATTCGTTCCGGAGCGTCCTGAAACGCTCTCAGAGCGTTTTGGAGCACTCTGGAACGGCCGCGGCGCCCAATGCATCCTCCATAACCGCCGGATCTCAGAGATCCCCGATAAATCCTGGCTGTGCTCGAGCTGAACAGTGTTTGGGCGATTTCGTGGATCGTTTTCGTTTTTATTCAAGACGCTTCGCGTTCACCGCCCGCCCACTTCAGCTCTCGCCGGACGAGGCGAAGACGGCTCCACGACGGCAAGAACATATGCAGAAAATCATCCAGACTCCCCGTAGGTGTGTTTTGTTGTTCCTGCCTGCGTTCCATTGTTGTTCCCAACCCAAATCCTGTTAATTAGGATCAGGCATGCCGCGTGGCTGATCGATAGTAGATTTGCTGTTTGGTCCTCGTCCCGCCATCGGCACCGACGGATCCATTACATGGACGTTGGCTCCCTGGGCCCTTGTCTACTATCCACACGAGGAGGCCAGAAACAACCCGAACACAACCTAAGATCAACCAACAACGGCCCGAACGCTGCCTAAAGAGAGCCAAGCAGGGACACATGCGGCTCAGGCGGGCGTTGAACGGCGAAAGCGTCAGCACATCCGTGTTGAGCCGTAATTGCGTCGGGATGCCATTGAACATCGGGTTGGTCTGGGGCCAGTTTGGGTTTTGTTTTGGGGCCCACGCGAAGCCCAAGAGCGTCCAACATTGATTCTGGATCGTGTCCACAAGCGACGTAGGTATGGGAGCAGGCGTATGTAGGTACACCACGAGTTGTAGGTCCCAGGTAAGTGGGTCGGGGTTCTGACGATGCATGCAGGCGCGTGGGTCGATGTTTGTCTTGGACGTTATGTTCCGCTTGGGCGTGAACTCAGGTATGGTGTGCGACGTCATTGGGGCTTCATGCCATGGCACTTGACACATTCCCCGAGATCTGGTGGCCTTCGTGCCTGGGTTGTGGGTTCCGAAGCCTCGTGAATGTTGCTCGGGGTTGTCTGGAATGCCTTGCGAAGGAATATGGATACTGTATGGTGTTTGCGGTGGTGCAATCGGTATGGCTCAAGAAGTATCGAAGTGGTAGCGTCTGCATCATGTGGATCCCTGCGGGCGTGGATCCTTGGTCGTAAGGAGGTATGTCGGATGCTTCGTGGCTGAAGTGGCATCCCAGTGGTATTGCTGAAGGCATATCGATCGAAGAGAGTGGGGCTGGAAGATGAGGAGGAGGAGCAGGAGGATGAGGGAGGTCGAATTCGGGCCCAATTCGGGCCCGGGCCCGATTCGGTCCTAGGCCCTGACCGTCTCAGGTACGCTGTTTGGCAAAACGCTCCGAGAGGATCCCACATTCTGTTTGAGGGTCTGCAGTGACTCTCAGGCTCGCATGGGCCGTTTGGCAGGTGCCAAGAGGGCTCCCAAGGACGATCCCCCTCGCGCCCTTCAGCTGGATGGCCTTGGGCGGTCCTGTTGGGTTGCGCCGGGCATAGCGTCGCCGCGCTGCGTCGGCGATGTCGCCCCCCCCCCCGGCAGCTTCAGCAATCGGTCTTTGGCCTCGGCGAGAATCTGGCCCCAAGCCTCAGGAGGCTCTAGGCGTTCCCGATTTTCGCGGGCCAGGGCGCCGCGGGCCTTCTTGAGCCCCCCCCCGCGCGAACCAGTCCGCCACGTCGTTGCGGCGCGTGCGCGCGCGCGGCGGCGACGGAGAATTCGGACTTCGCCTCCAGCCTTTCGACCAACCGAATGAGGTGCCGCGAAGACGGGTGTCTGGGGCGCCTCTTGGAGAGCCAGGAGCGCACGTTCATGTTGTCTGTCACGTAGTAGACGAGCTCTCCTCCTCAGCCGCCCCCTCGGGTCGCTGCCAGGGCCACGAAGGCCAGCAGCTCCACCACCGCGATGATCCACCGCTCCTCGGAGCTCGGCAAGGCGAGGACGCCCTCCAGCTGCCGCAGCAGGCCCTCCGCCTCCCCTCTTTACGCCAGGCTGAAGCTCAGCCAGCGCCAGCAGGTGGCCACCTTGGTGCACTTGGGTTCTGGGAGCATCACCTGCTGTTGGTTCGCGTCTAGGTGGAGTCCCCGCGCGAGCGGCGCCGGGGCAGAGGTGCCCTCCTCTCCGAGTTTGTCTGCATTGATGGCTGCGGCCCCCCAAGTGCGGACCGTGGCCCGGCGGTCTTCGGCCCCCGGAGACCAGGGGCGCAGACCCACCTTCGGCTCGAAAATGACGCCGTCGTCCATGAGTCACGTGGAGCTGTACCTCACGGTGTCGTTGACGCGCGGCAGGGAGATCCCCGCCTCGAGAAGACAGACCAGCAGCCCGCGATCGATCCGATCCACCAGCCGCGCACCATCAAGCCCGCGTCCGCTGTCGGCTGGAACCTGTGCACGCTCAAGGGATCGCCTGGCAGGGTCGACGACATCAGCGACACGTTTTGGCGCTGCCAGCTACCATGCTTGCGGGTGCAGAAATCCGACAGCCCGCGCCTGACGCGCCCCGCCATTCAGAATCCTCAGTGGCACATCATTGCATGCACTTCGGCTGGACACGCGGCGCTGCGTCAGCGCGTCGGCGGGCCGCGGCATCGGCCTCTCGAAGAAGTACTTCCGCAAGACGGGCGCATGCAAGATAATGCACCCGGGGCCCGATCTGCGCGGGCGAGCAGGACTGGTCGAAGCACATGGGGGCGAGCTGCGCATCAGGTGCATCACTGCTTACTTCGCTCCTAGACCCGCGGGCTGGCCGGCTAAGATGTGACCATGATAGGACGGCTGCATGCGATTTTGGACTTGGCTCATGAGGGCCACGGCCGAGTGTCCAGCCCGCGCCACCCCCATCATGTGCACAGACCAAAACAAGAGCCTGGGGGCGCAAGCCAAGAGGGTGGTAACCGACGCCGCCGTAGGCCCATGCCACACTGGCGACGAGAGCGAGCACGGCCGCCGCGTTCACAGCCATCAAATCTACCACGAGCCCTCGGCGCTCCACGCGCGCGCGGACGTCGGACGCACCCACTACGGCCCCCAGAAGTCCCGATTCCGCATCGACCACTCTGTCGGCCACCATAGCCTGCAGGAGGTCATTAACAGCATGATATTGGATTAAAAGGCACATCGACGAGTACGAGAATTGGAACACGCCCCCCGACCATGTCCCCATGCTACTGAGCATTCGGATGCCGACGAACACGACAAACCCATTGGAGGCACGATTGACATGGGATTCGGGGGGGCTCTTGCTTCAGCATTGCAAACAGGACGCAAACGTGAAGAGTTTCTCATTGACCTTGCGTCGGATATCGACAAATACCAGGACGCTCTTCGAGTGGCAAGGATGGGCCAGTTTCCAACGGCATGCAGCGGTGCTTACGTATTTGACTTGCACGACGGCAGCAACGCACTACTCTCGCACAGGCCTCAGACCACGCTGGCACAAACAGGCTCAAAAGGGACCGACTTCGACTCCTACGCAAGCGCGCCCAGGCATGCGAAAGTGGCCAGTCTTTCAACTCACTGCGGGCCCTTCAAAAATGAGTGAATCACTGGTGGCAAGTTGACCACGACAGCGGCATTCGACAAGCATGGGCATGTCGTGATCTATCTCGTTTTTCACATCAAACGCATCTCCGAGCTGGCCGTCGAGCGGGACCACGGAGGCGCCCATGTTATCCTGTCCCCCAGCGCGACTGCCGGCAAGCGAGTGCGAACAGGCATTGTCCGCAGATGCGACCGATGGTGGGATGACGGCGACCGAGACATGCGCAAGCATGTATTCTGACACCACATCGGTAGTCACGCGACTGTTGGCAAAGATGGACACAATTCAACCGATTGGTGATTGCGTCGGCGCTCCTACCATCGAGGACCTCGAGGAAGCCAGTGCGGAATTACAGGTGTTTCAGAAACGCCTGTGGCGCTAGAAGTGACGACGGCGCGGCCCGCCCTGGGCCTGGCCTATCTGATGCAGACATGATAGTTACGCAGAAGTTCCCCACTCGACCTGGGCCAGATCGCGCAGAAGTGCGGGCAGGGAACCATTTTCAAATACATCCGCTGGCGGACGAGCTTTCTCGACCTGATCGGCGGCAACCCCAAGTGGACGCACGCGCGCGCAACGAAGTGGCACTGGCATGCGCGGCGCTCCTCGGACATGTCCGGCGCGCCGCGGAGCTGCCAGCCCAAGCCTACACGAGCCGCGCCATTGCGACCGGCAAGAACGGCAGGGTCCCCACTGGACGCCCTGTAGAAGACATACTTCAGTCCGTACGGCTTCCTCATTGTTTTGATCATTTCTGGCGCCTCTATCTTCGAATCGGGTTGATTCAGTATGGATCCCCGCTCGATGCACCATCGCGGGCCTACGGTGGCACATGCTCCAGACGGCGCGAATCTCCGATGCTGATCTCGAAACTGTTGATCTGGAAGTTGGTGGCAGCCAACGTATCTGTTCTGGCCAAGAGCCACGACATGCGCAATGCCTTCGCCACGGGTGACGGGCCGCGCTTGGTCTGGCCGCATGCCCCCGCGAGGTGCACCGACTAGACTGCGCTTGCCACGTTTCAAGGGAGCTGCCCATCATGAGGACCCCGAAGGCCATCATCGATCTATGACAACGCTCCAGATCTTCCGAGAGTGGCAAGTGGCCCCTATTCTTATCGAGTTTTTAGTGCGGCGTCTCAGATGGTGGCAAAGTATTATTTGCAACGTCAGCCACCGCGGTCAGGTCCTCGCTTAAAACATATGCGAGTTTGAGAAGCAGGCGGCCACAAGCAATCGCCCCGTTTCAGTCTCCACCCTCAAGGGGCAGGGCGAGATCGACGCGCGCGCTCAGCCATGGCACGCCAGCTCTCGACTGATCTCGAGCGCCTCATGTCACATCCGATTGGCGAATCACTTCGGGAGCTGCGGCAGCCGCAGACGACGAGAAAACCTTTGGATCGATGACGACATTCGTGACGCTTTTCTTTTATGTTTTATACGAGCGCTACGCGCAGGCTTCTGGACACGCCAGCGCCCCCCCCCCCCCCCCCCCGAGGAACATGCAATATTGGAGGCCGTCCCGCCCCAGAATCAGCAGGCTGAGACCGGCGGGGGCGATGAGATTCTTCATCCTTTCGGACGTGGGCCCCCTCGGCGGAGTTTTCGTTTTGGTACAGTACGACAGTTTGTAAGCCATTAGCCAAAACAGCAAAGTTGACGGACGCGGACAGGCCCAAATGCGAATTACCCTACAGTATGGCAACACATCCATTGCACGCACCACGACATTCCCCAATGTAGTTCGCGCAGTGCGACGCTTGCGACGAGCGTGGCAACATGTTGCGTGCATCGCGGAACTCACTCATCATGCATGTCCGTGGGCACTTTCACCATGTACGACATGCCCCATAAGTGGGTACCAAGTGGATATTATATGTATTCCTGCAGATTCTGTCTCTGAGAAGCTACGGCGACGCGTGCTCACCCACATTCTTCCGTCGCCATCGGGTTCGATGCTCAACGCCATTTCTCGCAGAGAGGCCGCTGGCACTACCGCCCAACCTTCGAGTGGGCCCTCAACTGCGCCGCCCCCGCCACGCCCCCCGAGCTGCGGAGGGCGCCTCGGCGGCCAGGCGCGGGCTGAGACGCGCTGCCGACCGACTCCGACTGCCAGCTCGCGCGAAGGCTTCCGCGCGAGCGAACCCACCCAGCGCTGGCCCCTCGGGAGCAACGTCGACTGCAAGCCGCTCGACAGTCCCAGCTCAGCCCCAGCGCGGACGCGATTTGCAGCGGCGGCTTCGGCGCCACGGCCGCCACGGGCTGCGCCTCAAGTCGAAGACGACGCCGGAGGGCGCGAAGGAAGGGGCGACGGCGGCGGCCCTGCCCGCGAGGGCAGCGTGGCGCCGCAGCTCGGGGAGAGCCGAGGGAACACCACCAGCGGCCAAGCCCGGGCTGGCGGGCCCCCCGCCGCCTCTCGGGGCAGCAGCAGCGGCCGAGGTGGGCGACGTGGTCATGGGCGGCAGGGG
This sequence comes from Prorocentrum cordatum, assembly GCA_963575745.1. Taxonomy (NCBI): domain Eukaryota; class Dinophyceae; order Prorocentrales; family Prorocentraceae; genus Prorocentrum; species Prorocentrum cordatum. The sequence continues at coordinate 270,779 of CAUYUJ010014554.1, forward strand.
CGAGGGGGGCGGCGACCGCCGCGGGGGGCCGAAGCGCCGCAGCGGGCGCCGAGCCCGCCGGGGCGAGCCTCAGATCAATACGTGGAGCAGCAAGGACAAGAACTTACTCGCGCTGCCCCAGGCAACGCTCAAACTCGCACTGCATACGGCGCACAAGAAGAGGCTGACCTCATCCGTCTTGATCGACGCGCACGCGATGCCGACGAAGCGCAACATGGCGATCAATATCAGCGAAGAGCTGGGTGGGGCACAGAGGATTGCTCGATTCACTTCGCGCGCAGGGGGCCGAGGGCAAGAAGAAGATGGAGGAGGTCGGCCCCCCCGCCCCTGGCCTGTCGCTGGCGGCCCTGGAGAGCCCGATGATGCGCGACGCCGGCGGCGCGGCGAAGAACGAGATCGAGACGCAACTGCTGAAGCGCTGCCCCGGAGAGGCGCGGGCGGAGCCCGACGTCGACAAGGCCGACCCGGAGAACGCCGCGAGTTTCATGCGCTTGGAGAGCTGCTACGATTCACGGAGGATGGAGGTCGCAGTCGGCGCCCCCGGCTGGGAGGGGCGGCCACTCATTCAGAGGGCGCTGCGGGCCGAGGAGGCAGCGATTCGCCGCAAAGGGGCGGCGCCAGCGGGCTGGCTCAAGGACGAGACGGGCCACTGACTCGAGACGATCAGCGAGGGCTTCTGACGCCGATGCGATTCGTGAGTGGAGGTATTCTGCCAGCCGCGCGCGCTGCCCCTGCCCGCGTGGCCACATCCAGGTCACCCAGTTTGGAGCGAGGCGAGCATCTGCCAGAGCAGACTGCCGACCCCGAGCCTGTCTATGACGATTACGAGGCCGAAGAAGTCGTGGCATCTGAATGTTGCCATTAGTTGCTGCCCGCATGCCGCCAGGCCTCGCTGCGCACGCACCCTGCAAACATCATGCACCGAGGAGCGCTCGAGCACTACTATATCCTTTTCTCATTGGCTTTCAGGTCGTTGGACAAATCATGATTTTATCATCATCGCAGCATACTCCTCATCATCGAACTCGTCACCGTCATCGTAATCACCATCGTCATCACCATAACGGTCGTCATCTTCACCATCATCGTCACCGTTCCCCGCCCATTCTTGCACGCTGTCACACGGCAGGGTTCGCATGCGGCTCCACGCCCACAGCGCGCCCATGTCGGCACACCTTCACACGGTTCGTGGCCCCATAGGGAGCTGCACCGAGGACCCTGGCAGCAGGGTTCGCATGCGGTTCCCCGCCCACCGCGCGCCCATGCCGGAACATGTTTCACACGGTTCGTGGCCTCATAAGGGAGCTGGGCCGAGGGCCTTGGCAGCAGGGTTCGCATGCTCTTCCCCGCCCACCGCGCGCCCATTTCGGAACATGTTTCACACGGTTCGTGGCCCCATAGGGAGTTGGATTGAGGGCCCTGGCAACAGGGTTCGCATGCGATTCCCCGCCCACCGCGCGTCCATTTCGGTTTATCCCTCGCACGGTTCGTGGCCTCATTTGGAGTTCCACTGACGGCCGCAGTGGCAGGCCAACAAGCATACACCGACACCGAACTCGTGGGGTGCGGAAAAAATCACGTGGCGATCCATTCGCGATTCGGGCGGAACTAACGAAACGAACAACAAAAACATGAGTGGGGTGAGGGAACGGAGGAGGAAGGGGCGAGGGAGAATACGGGGAGTAATACGTGGACCACAAAAGGGCCAGAGTGGGAGAAGGAAGGCAGACGGACTTGGAAGGGGGTTCCCAAAAAGGCTCCAAGAGGGTTTCGATCGTCTATTTTTCTGGATGTTCCTGGCGCTGCGCTTCGGAGCGCTTCCCGGGAGCATCTTGGATGGGCCCTCTTGGGGTTCTCTCGAGCCCTCTTGGAACTATACCAGAGACTTGCAAAGGGCTCGAGAGGAGCCTTGGGATGACCAGTGAGCGGCTCAAGAGGAGACAAGATGAAGACATGCGAGAGGGCTCTCCTTTGACTTCATGTTGACTCCTCTTGGGCCCCCTCTTGGGACCCTCTTGGGGCCCTCCGAGGCCCCCCACCCCGGCGCCGTCCCAGAGGGCCCCGAGAGGGGATCAGCGGAGCCGCGACAATCTCACACGAGAGGGCAACTGCCCCTCTTGGGGCCCTCGAGTGTCATCTTGTGGAAGATCCGTCAGGGGCCCTCTTTCATTGAAAGAGAAGGGCCAAAAAGGGGCTGGAGCCGATGAAGATAACCGATGGCAGCAGCACCCCCCTTCGCTTCTCCCAGCCACTCAAAAACCCACGGTTTAGCAAACGAGTTTACAAACCTACACACATTGCCATGACAAGTTCGCATTCGCTTTCAATCTCCGCGGGGGCCCGTTCAGTGCAAGTGTTGATTGGGGAATCGGTGGCTCATCTTCTCCCGCCCGCGACCGCCCCGTAATTTCCAAGCCCGCCTCGGGGATTGCCGACGCTACTCGGCCAACCCTCCTGGCCTAGAAGCTTGAACTTCAAAGCTGTGCCATCTCCCCCCCCTGGCCCCCTTCCGACAGCGCGAGAACATCGTCCCCCCCTCTCCCGCTGATCCGAGGGGGGCAACCATCCCCCCATTCGGAGAAGGGCTTCACGCCCCGAAAAGATTTCCTCATCCCCCGTCTCCAAGTCACTGTTGCCGAAGAAATGCTTGGGCGCTCGAGTGAATTGGTTGCTCGCGCCAGCGTGGGATGCTCACTGGTGAGCTGTGCCTATATCTTTTTCTCGACCACCAGACCTCCCTTGAAGCCCTCTGGGGCTTCTTGTGGGGCCTCCGAGGGCTTCTTCGGGCCCTTCGAAACTTCGGGAGAATCAGAAAAAGGCTCGGGAGAAACCCAAGGGGCCCCTCCCAGATGCTCCGAGGAAGCCTGCCGAAACGTAGTGTCGGGAGCTTCTAGGAGGGGCCTTCTTGAGGCTGTCTTGGGGCTCTCTTGGGGCCTTCCTGGGGCTTTTTGGATGCCTCCCAGGGCTTCCTCGGGACATTTCGGAGGGAGTCGGGAGAGCTCCCAGAAGGCCCTAGTAAAGCCCAAGAGAGCCCCTCCTAGATCTCCAGGGAGCCTTCCGCAACGCAGTGCTGGGATCTAGGAGGGGCCTTCTCGAGGCCTTCTTGAGGTTCTCGTGGAGCCCTCTTGAATCGCTCTGGGTGCTTCTCGGGGCCTTTCCAAGGCCTCCTCGTGATTTCGGGATGGCTTCAGGAGGGCCACGAGAAGACTCGAGAGGACCCCGGAAGGATCTTGAAGTTGTCACTTCAGCGCCCGTGAAAGTGACAGCTCCCAAGGCCCTCTTGAGACAATCCTGGGGGCCTTTGAAGGGCATGATGCTAGCTACTCCCAGGAACGGGATCGTTCACTGGCTTCGGCAGGCGCGCCCCTTGCAAGCGCAATCTCAGATTCCCACCGCGGGGGCGAGGATTGGGGGAGGTGGCGCGACCTGGCGTTGCAAACCTTCGCTTGGTTCGCTCGCGCGCGCGCGAGTGAACCCATGAACAATATTTTTTCCCTACCTAGGCTCTGCCTAGAAGGGTTCTTACTCGGTAAGCTTAAAGGGACAGGCAGTGGGGCCCGCCCCGGGCGGTTCCCCCAGTATCCGCCCCGCGGTTCCCCCAGTCCTTTGGGAGTTTTAGCTTTAGCTTTAGCTTAGCTTTAGCTTAGCTGTTGCTTAGCTTTAGCTTAGCTTTAGCTTTAGCTTAGCTTTAGCTTAGCTGTAGCTTAGCGTTCGCTTAGCTTTAGCTTAGCTTTATCTTAGATTTAGCTTAGATGTAGCTTAGCTTTAGCTTAAATTTACCTTAGATGTGCCTTAGGTTTAGCTTAGCTTTAGCTTAGCTATACCTTAGCTTTAGCTTAGCGTTAGCTTAGCGTTAGCTTAGCTTTAGCTTAGCTTTAGTTTAGCGTTAGCTTAGCTTAGCTTGAGCTTAGCTTGAGCTTAGCTTTAGCTTGTCTTGACCTTAGCTTGACCTTAGCTTTAGCTCAGCTATACCTTATCTTTAGCTTGAGCTTAGCTGTAGCTTAGCTTTAGCTTAGCTTTAGCTTAGTTGTAGCTTAGCTTTAGCTTGGCTTCAGTTTAGGCTTAGATTTGCTTGATCTTAGCTTTAGCTTAGCTTTAGCTTAGCGTTAGCTTAGCTCTAGCTTAGCTGTAACTTAGTTGTCGCTTAGCTTCAGCTTAGGTTTAGCTTAGTTTTAGCTACGCTTTAGCTTAGCGTTAGCTTAGCTTCAGCGTATATGTAGCTTAGTTTTAGCTTAGCTCCAGCTTATATTTAGCTTAGCTTTAGCTTAGCTTTAGCTGAGCTTTAGCTTAGCTTTAGCTTAGCTTTACTGTCACTACTCATGCTGCCTTCCTAGGGGCTCCAACTCCTAGGTAGGGTCGCACTAATTTCAGACAGGTTGTTTCGCCATCGGTGTATACCAGAATCGGTGTATGCGAAAACGGCCGTCGTCGACGCCAGACGCCTCCCCGGGCACTGGGCCCTCTGGCAACGTTGGGGTGTTTGTCAGGGCTCTCCAGGGTCTCCTCGAGACTTCGGGAGATCAGGAGGGCACCGAGAAGGCTTGAGAGGGTCTCAGGAGGCATCTTGACGTTGTCAGTTGTCACTTCCAGCGCCCGTGAAAATGACAACTCCCAGGGCCCTCTTGAGGCCCTCTCAGGGCCTCTCTGGAGGCTTCTCGTGGGCCTCGGGAAGGCCTCAAAGGGGTGCCCAAGAGGTTCCCAGACATCGCGATGTTTTTACACGCCTCCCTCGAACAACTGATAGGGGGTTTTCTCCGGTGTGATGTGGGATACAGGATGGGGGTGGCAAGGACTGTCCCTCGTGCGTGGGGGTCACTGGGGATCGCTGCCCCTCCTGCGTGAGAGGAGGGATTGTAGCAAAAACTGTTCCTCGTGCGTGAGCGGGGATTGTAGCAGAAACGGTCCCTGGTGCACGGAGGGCACAACAAAACGATCCCCCGCGCATGAGGGGGGGATTGTAGGAAGAACGGTCCCTCGTACATAGGTGTGAAATAAATAGTGTCAGTGCTGATCTGTAAGCAGTGTAGCATAGCGTGCCAGCAAGCAAGCAGAATGTGCTAATATTCGGACGGAAGGTAACGTGTCCTTTCGTAACCTTTTGGGCTCAATCTTTTAAGGGCCCTTGAGCTTGGGCGTATCGGTAGACACCTCTGCAGGTGCCGCTAAGCAACTTACCATTGCCTATCATTGCTGATATATTGCTGATATACTTCCGTCATTGCTGACAACGACAACCTCGCGGTTATCATCGCACCCAGACCCCTCATCGCAATATCGGGTCTGCATTGGTAGCAGGAGCTAACTCGACCACGGCAGCTACGTGCGCGACTTCGCGGAGTCATTTAGCAAGCACTACAGGCTCGTGATTCGGTTTGCGACTGTACCTCTCATTCGAGGTCGCCACCATGGCGACGGCAGGAGGAGCCGCTGCAGCCAGCGGCGAGGACAAGAGCAACGGGGGCAAGATCCCCGCACCCGTCTTCGATGGCACGAGCAAGACCATGAAGAAGCACCGCCGAGAGGTCGCCACCTGGCAGATCGGGGCCGAGGTCAAGCCGCCCAAGCAGGGAGCGACCTTGCTGGCCAGCCTGAAGGGCAAGGCCGAGGAGGCGTGCGAGGAGCTCGACCTGGACGCCACCAAGGGCGACGACTCGGTGGAGGTGTTCCTGGAGTACCTCGGGAAGCGCTTTCCCGAGACCGAGGCGCTGGAGACCCCAGCGCTGCTGGAGACCTTCGTGCGCCCGGCCTGCGTCCGGCACAAGTACGAGGAGATCCGCGACTACAACAACCGCTTCAACGGGATCGCCACCAAGCTGAAGGCCAAGGGCGTCCAGGTGCCCGACGAGGTCTTGGCGGACCTGTACATCGAGGGGGCCCGCCTGCCCCCGGAGCGCGCGGCGAGCGTGCTCAACGGTGTGGGGGGCAACCAGTTCAACCCCGCCAAGATTCAGGAGCAGTTGATGATCAACTTGCCCAAGGTATCGGTCGTGGACGGCAACGAGGACAGCCACGACAAAGGAGGCTACCGAGGTCACAAGGACAAGGACCACAAGCGGGCGTGCGCCACGGAGACCTACGAGGAGGATCGTAGGGCCGAGTTCGACGGCGCGTCCTCAGACAGCTCCGACGACTACGAGGACGAGCTGCCCGACGAGCTGCAGGGCGCGATCGACGAGGCGGAGGAGCAGGTAGCCTTCTTCACCAAGAAGATGGTGCGCGCCAAGGACAAGCTGAAGGAGGCGAAGCAGGCGCGCGGCTACTTCGCCAAGCGCGACGGCGGCAACCCGCCGAAGAGAGACGATCCCAATATCGCCAAGATGAAGGCAAGGACACACTGCGGCGCAGGGCCATTGGCGCGGTGACCCGCAGTGCTCGAAGAAGAACTCGAAGAAGAACGACCCTAACGCCAAGGCCGACATCCCGAACAAGGGAAGCAACAGGACGAACATCGCCACGCACGAGACCAGTGACGCGCAGGAGCCTCACGTGGCCGAGATGGCGGTCGCGGCGGTCTACCAGCAGGACCAGCGGGCCGCAGCTCGCGACAGGGAGTACGGCGCGCTGCACAGCATCGACGGGATGCAGATGCGCCAGGCCGCCGGGCTACCCGAAGAAGTTACGGCAGCGGCGTTAAGGGCCACCAGTGCCTGATGGCCGCGACGAGCTCGGCGCTTATCTACCTCAGCGTCGAGGACCTGCTGAAGGAGTCGGGGGGCAAGCTGACTTTCGACACGGCCTGCGCGCGGTGCGTCGGCGGCCTCGACTGGTACAGCGACATCAAGAAGAGGCTGGCCGCCTTCAACATCCAGCCCATCGAGTACCCCGAGAAGGAGCCGTTCCGGTTCGGGGCGTCGAAGGTGGTGTTCAGCCTCAAGGCGGCGCTGATCCCCTGTTCGGTGCACGGCAAGGCCTTCACCGTCCGCATGAGCATCGCGCGCAGCGCCGTACCAGGACTGTTCAGCCGCAAGGCCCAGAGCGAGCTGGGCACAGTCTACCACGCCGGAGACAACAAGCTGGACATCAAGTCGATCGACGAGCACGACATCCAGATGGGCCTGAGCCGCGCCGGACACCCAACGCTGGACATCACAGGCTTCACGCCGAGCTACAAGCCCGTTTCGGACGTCTCGGAGACCAAGGCCGAGATTCGTCTCCACCCTTGCGCTTCTTACCACGCTGAGACAGCTGTGGCCAGCGCCGCCAAGCCGGCGGCGCCCGAGGCTCGCCACCAAGGGGTCGCCTCGGAGGCCGACGAGTCTCAGTCGGACACTGACTGCGACGCGCTCGATAGCGCCGAACTGTTTGAGCAGCAGGTGCGCCAGGCCATGAGCGCGTACATTCCATCGCGTCAATCGTCGTCGGGATCGGAAGACGAGGCCTGGGGAGTGTGTACTAGGTCAGTCAGCACAGCACAGATTATGCAGACAAACCACGATCATGACGAACGAGGAGCTAAACCTCGCAGCGATCCTCCGTCACGGCATGTTCGATTTCAGCAGCGATCAAGCCGTAGCGATCCACGAGATCAGCCATCAGCACGCAGTCATCAAACTACATCATCACCGCAGCCATCCGGCTCGAGTTCAACTGTGGCTCCACCAGCGAGTGCGACGCGTGCCGTGGCAGATCCAGCCACCGCAGCTTTCTACGAACCAGCGGCCGCCGCTTATGCCCCCGCCGCACCAGCGAGGCACGACATCTCCCAAGGAGACGAGCCCAGGGAGCAGCAACCAGAACTTGCCGACGACGAGTACTGCCCGTCTCCTGGCGATATCCAGCATGCGGATGCCGGAGCTGCAGGCCGAGGTGGCAAGCTACGACTTGGATGTGCGCGACGCCACGCGCGACCAGCTCCGGGTGATCTTGCGTGCGCTGAGGGCCGAGGGCCGCGAGAGCACGCCGCAGGGCGACTACATCCCGGGGCTTGGCAAGAAGAACAAGGAGGAGCTCCAGCAGCTGTGCCAGGGCCGCCAGATCGAGTTCGACCAGCGCGCGACCGTGCCGGAGCTCAGGCAGCGCCTCAAGGGCTGGAAGGTCGAGGACGCGGCCAGCAGTGCCTCGGCAACGGTGGCTCATCCGAGCTCACAGATCACCGGGGCCGACAAGATGCGCTTCGGCAAGTACCCCACGGCGGACTACCGCTGGGTGCTCAAGAACGACCTGGGCTACGCGCAGTGGGCGGTCCTGGAGCTCAACAGCAACCGGGCAAGCCCGCCCCTGGCGCGGTTTGCCAGGTGGGTCAAGGCGCACGGAGTGCAGCCCCTTCCCCCGGAGAAGGCCAAGACCACCTTGGAGGCAGTGATGGCCGAGGAGGTGGTGCTAGACTACGAGTGGGTGGCGCCAGCGGCAACGGCCACGAGGGCCTCAGCAAGCCAGGGGAGCTGGGCCGGGCATCGGCGCCAGTGTCCTCCGGAGCCGCATGAGATGGACACAAGCGACGTGGGCTTCGAGGAGGCAGGCGAGACCGACAGGGAGGATCACCCGAGCGCCTCCAGGGAACCTCAGCAGAGCCGAGACTAGGCGGCGGTGGCAGCCAGGACGGGTCGCCAGCCCCGAGGCGGCGGCCAGGCATCAAGAAGGGCAAGCGCGTCGGCCTCCTCTACCAGGTCACGGGCTTGCTGAGCGCCTTCGCCTTTCAGACGGTGCTCACCGCGGACTGGCTGGCTAGACCTCTCAAGCCAGTGGTGCAGCATGCTACCAGTGCTGCACGAGACGTGGTCGACCACGTCCAGAACGTCAAGGAGGCCTACAGCGTTCGCAGCCACCGCGTGGACGTCATGCAGGTGTTCGGAGGCGAAGGCGGCATCACCGAGGCGGCGTGGAAACGCCAGATGACGGCCACAGAGGTGATCGACCGCAAGTACGGATGTGACTTACGCAAGCAGAAGGACCTCGACGCGACCTACGACCTGCACTACGCCTCGAGGCCGAAGTTCGTGTCAATCGAGCTACCCTGCACCCGCTACACGAACATCACGCACCTCAACTTTCGGACGCCGCAGGCCAAGCAGGCGCTCCGGCGGATCTGGAGGGCGGAGCGGCCGTTCCTTTTATTGGCCCGCGACCTCTTCAAGTACCAGCTCGACTCTGGCGACATGGCCATGATCGAGAACCCGGCCACCAGCCGGCTATGGACACAGCGCGCGATTTTGGAGCTACTGGCAGACGAGCGCGTGTACCAGGTGAGGTGCGACATGTGCGAGTACGGAGCTCGACGCTACAGGGCGGGTGGGCTCATCAAGCACTCCACGAAGCTGCTCGTTACCCACGAGGAGTTCGAGCAGCTGAAGCGCACCTGCGGCCACAAGCACCACGACCAGACCTTCGGGGACAACGTGGCGGTGCGCAAGTCTGGCGTTTATCCTGCTAAGTTCTGCCGAGCGGTGGTACGCATCGTGGAGCAAGTTATTCGCCAGCAAGGTGGGCAGCGCGCCTACCAGGTGGACTGCCAGTCGCACTCGTCGCCCTTCATCGTGACAGTGCCCAGGAAGCAGGCCACCGCCTACGTGAACGACACCGCGCCCCTGGGAGAAACGGGCGAGCCTGATGGGGGCCCAGGCCCCATGGGCGGCGGAGACGACTTTGCCGACACTCACGACGCGCGGGCCGAAGATATTGTGGACGGCAGGATCGGGGTCGGCGCGATTACCTTCACAAAGACAGCAGCAGCCTGCTGCAAGCCAGCCGAGCTGGCCATGCTCAAGAGACTCCATGTCAACTTGGGCCATCAGTCTAATGAAGATTTGGGACGCAGCTTGCGAATCAAAGGCGCTAAGTCGGCCACCGTCCAGGCAGTCCATGGGCTGATCTGCGGGGTGTGCCGCTCGCAGCAGCGCCCGAGCGCGAGGGAACCAGCGCGCCTCCACTTCGTGCAAGATTTTGGAGACAACGTCGGCTTCGACTGTTTCGAGCTCAAGGACGTCGACGGCAAGAGCTACTGGTACTTCAGTATCGTCGACCTGGCTACCACCTTCCACGTCGCGATGCTGATCGGTCGCCACACCAGCCAGGAGTTCGCCGCCGCGTTCGAGAGGTGGTGGGCCTCCTGGGCGGGCGTGCCGGACCGAGTCCACTTCGACATGGAGAAGGGGTTCGGCGGCGCCTTCAGCGAGCTGTTCCAGTCATTCAACACGGTGCAGCTGCCCATCGCCGGTCATGCACATTGGCAGCACGGTCGCGTGGAACGCCAGGGAGCTTGGTGGAAGGAGCTCGCGGCGAGGACGATCGAGCACTCGTCGATCAGGGGCGAGGACGAGATGCGGACGCTGGCCATCATGGTCTCGGGCGCGAAGAACTCGCTGAGAAGGCGAGCAGGCTTCAGCCCCGCGCAGTGGGTGCTGGGTCGCGACCCCAAGATGCCGGGAGACCTAGTGGACGATACGGCCAACTACAGCGCCCACAGCCTCGCGACCAACGACGAGAAGATTCGCCGACGATATGCTATTCGGACGGCGGCGCGCGAGTCGTTCATGAGGATGCAGAACGACGACCAGCTCCGGCGAGCTATGTTGGCTCGCGCGCGCACGGTGGCGACGCCCTTGTCAGTGGGCGAGATGTGCTACGTCTTCCGCCAGGTCAAGAAGAAGGAGCAGCGGGAGCAGCACAACCGCAACGCCAAGAAGGGCATCTGGCGTGGGCCGTGCGTAGTCATCGGCCACCAAGGCGAGAACACCTGGGTCTCGCTAGGAGGGCACACCATGCTGGTGGCCCCGGAGCACATCAAGGCACTCGCTCCGGACGACGTCTGGTTCCCGAACGGCAGGGGCGAGATCGGTCAGGCCGTGGCCGAGCTCAACCAGGCTCGCGACTCGCTCGAACAGGAAGAGGCTCCGGTGGAGGACATCCGCCCGGCGCCTGGCGAGCCCGAGGTCAAGCCAGACGAGATGGAGCAGGCGTGGCGGGAATTGATCGACAACCCGGACGACAGCGACCTCAGGCTGAACGTCTCCGAGGATCCGCCCCAGCAGGAGCAGATCCAGGTGCTGCCCGCCGACGTGCCGCAGCAAGCTGAAGAAGAGCGAACCTACGGCCCTGACGAGTTCCGACGACGTCGAGCTACCTTCGACGGAGAGGACAGCGGCGACTTCGGCCCGGCCTTCCAGCGCCTCCAGACCGAGAGGGAGCACGCAGGCTCTGGCGCCCTGCCAGCAAAGGCAACTTCGCGCGACCGCGCGGCGGCGCCCGATCAAGAGGCAGCAGCCGGACCCGAAGCAGAAGGAGCCCGCCAACGTTCGAGGTCGGCTCCAAGACAAGTGTTGCAAACCTCCATCGTGACCGAGAGGATCAGGCGCAAGCAGGCCGACAAGGAGATCCATTGGAGGGCCATCAAGGACTCCGATCGGGAGCTCTTCAGGGAGGCGGCCGCCAAGCAGTGGAGCGAGTGGCAGAAGTATGGCTCTTGTCAGGTACTCTCCATCGAGGAGTCCGAGGCGATCAGGGGCATGATCAAGCCCAGCCTCATCCTGCCCAGCCGGTTCGTGTACCGGGACACGGGCGCCCCGCTGCGGACCGACAAGCATCCGCTGCCGGTCAAGGCGAAGGCCCGACTCTGCGTCGGGGGTCACATGGACCCGCGCCTCGCTCAGGGCGACCTGCGGACAGACGCGCCCACGGTCACCCGCAACTCGACCATGCTGTTCTTCACCATCTGCCAGAGGTTCGACCTGGAGATCTACGCGGCGGACGTGGAGGCGGCTTTCATGCAAGGCGACGAGCAGCCCGACCAGCAGCTGTACATGGCCCAGCCTCGCGAAGGTCTGCTTGGGCTCAACCCGAAGCAGCTGATCAAAATCCTCAGGGGAGTTTTCGGGCTGGCGACGGCACCGAGACAGTGGTGGGCGAAGCTCAAGAGGACCTTGTTCGCGGTGGAGGAGAAGCTGAGCGACAACTACGTGTTTCGCCTACACCAGCACTCGCTGGACCCAGCGCTGTACTACGGACCAGCACGGGGAGCTCTGTGCGGTGGTGGTCGCCCACGTGGACGACTTGCTGCTGGGGATCTCGCGCAAGTACCCGGGCCTCTACGACAGGCTTCACAAGCTGTTGCCCTGGGGCGACTGGCGAGGCTTGCCTTTTACCTTTTGCGGCAAGCAGGCCTGGCGAGATCAAGAAGGAGTGCTACATCTACGGCAGACCGAGTACGCGAACACCATCGAGGAGATTCCGCTCAGCAAGGAGCGCAAGACGGAACTGTCGTCAGATGCTACGCCAGCTGAGTTCTCGGACAACCGCTCCGCACTCGGAGCACTCGGGCGGCTTTCATCGCAGACTCGTCCCGACCTGGCAGCTGGAGTGGCCATGGGGCCTCGAACCCAGAACAAGCCCACCAGCCAGGACTTGCTCGAGACGAACAGGCTCATCAAGCTGGCGCGGAAGCACGCGGACGTGGGTTTGGAGTTCCCTAAGCTACGTGGAGCTATGTGCCTGGTGACGCTCCACGACGCCAGTTGGGCCAACGCTGATGAGCCAGCTGAAGGCGCCATCTCCAAGTTGCTCGCGAAGACCGCGGGAGCAACCAGCAAGGACAAGAAGATCAAGATTCGCTCGCAGATCGGGAACCATCAAGAGAGTTTGCAGGTCTACGTCGGCAGCCGAGACGATGTCGGCAGTAGACGCTCTAGGCTGTGCTCAGATTACACGCTGTGTTTTCGCTTCGCTCGAGATTCCGGATGCCCATCCAGAGGACATCCCGCCGAGTCTGTTGCCGCTCGCTCAGGTCCCAGATTGCGCCAGCTTGTGCGATACGATGCACAAAGACGGCGATCCCAAGCCCCCGTCAGAGCGGCGCCTTTTGCTCGACCTAGTGGGCCTCAAGGAGTCATTAGAAGAGGAAGTTAGAAACGAGTTCGTCGCTGACGATCAGCGCAGCCAGCTACCTCTCCTTTGGGTTCCGACTGATCAACAGCTAGGTGATCAGTTCACCAAGCGATCGGACGGCAGTGCCATCAGGGCAGTGCTGCGAGACACGCGCCTCGCTTTGCAGCATCAAGAGCCGGCTGACCAGGCCAGAGAGCATGAGGCACACTTGACCAGTGCCGGCTCACTTTTCAAGCGCGCGGTGCGCCTGGTCTCATTTTAGCTCGTTGACGTGCCATTACCACGTTTAAATGCGCTATATCGGTAGATGCACAGATCAGAAGAATTTTGCACGAGTGTGAAATAAATAGTGTCAGTGCTGATATGTAAGCAGCGTAGCATAGCGTGCCAGCAAGCAAGCAGAATGTGCTATATTCAGACGGAATGCAACGCGTCCTTTCGTAACCTTTTGGGCTCAATCCTTTAAGGGCCCTTGAGCTTGGGCGTATCGGCAGACACCACTGCAGGTGCCGCTAAGCAACTTACCATCGCCTATCATTGCTGATATATTGCTGATATATTTCCGTCATTGCTGACAACGACAACCTCGCGGTTATCATCGCACCCAGACCCCTCATCGCAACATCGGGTCTGCAATGGGGGAAGATTCCAGCGAAAGTGTTTTGTTCGTGCATGATTGGGGGGAAGTTGTAACAAAAAAGGTTAGCCGCGCATGAGGGGGATTGTGACAAAAACTGTCTCTTCGTCGTAAGGGGGCTGCAGGAAAAATTGCCTCTCGTTCACGGTTAGGGGAGCGGCAAAAGTAAACCTTCGTACGTGAGGGTGCGTGTGTAGTGAATTTGTCTTCTCTATCACGAGTTGTTTGTAGCAACGTTGTGATTTGTACACGAGCGGGAGTGTAGTAAAGACCTTTCCTCGTGCATGGCGTACTAAGTTGAAGCAAGCACCGTCCGTCGTGAATCAGGAGGTTAGCAACAACAGCTGTTCGTACGTTGGGCGGGATTGCAGTAACAACGGTTCGTTCGTGCATGGTGTTCTTTTAGCAGCATGGCCTTGTATGTGCATGAAGGGAGACTGTCGCAATACCATTCCTTTGTGCGTGAGAGGGCGTTGAAGCGGAGGCACCGCCCTCGTGCGTGAGGGGGGATTGTAGCAGAAATGCCTGTTAGGCGGACTTGTAGCAACAGCGGTCCCCTCGTGCACGAGGGGGGATGTAGCAAAAACGGCCTGTCATGCATGAGCGAAGCAGGGTACCCTGGATGGGATAATAATCGGGTGGTTACTAATGGAACCCTCTCGCGGCGCTGAGAGGGCTTTCGTGGGGCCCCCTAGGGCCGTCTTAGGGGCCCCACGGTGCGCTCATGGGGCCCTCTGGGGTTGTCTTTGGGGCCCCACGAGGCGCCACAGAAGGCGATGCAAGTGATCGCTTCGAACTCCATGCCGTGGAGTTGGACCAGTGGCTCACCGAGACCCCTACTGGACCCCTCTTGTGGCTTTCTTGGGGCCTGGGGTTTCCCGGGCTCGTTTGGGAAGCTCCGAGTGGCTTCCAAGGGGCACTTGAGGGTATCGTTTCGAACTCCACGCTGTGGAGCTGGACCAGGGGCTCATTGGGGCCCCGTTTGGAACCTTCTCGTGGCTCTCCTGGGGCCCTCCTGGGCGCCGCTGGGGCTTTGTTGGAGCCCCCAAGATGCCCCCGAGAGGGCACTGGAAAGAATCGCGTCGAATGTTTCCGCGGCCGTTTTCTCGGTGGGGTAAGCTGTATTGGGAGCGACACGATTGCCACGCGCATGCGCCGATTTCGCGCGTCAAACAAGCGAGGAAACAGAGCTTCTGTGGCGACGCGTGTGGGGGGCGCCCACGCGATCTTTTCTTCGACGGTTTTCTGACAAACGGTGTCGGTGTATGCTTGTTGGCCTCCTAAGTATTCGCATGCGGTTCCCCGCCCACCGCGCGTCCATTTCAGTACACCTCTCACACGGTTCGTGGCTCCATAGGGAGCTCCACCGAATGCCCCAGCAGCAGGGTTCGCATGCGGTTCCCCGCCCACCCCAGGTCCATTTCGGCTCACCCCTCACACGGTTCGTGGCCCCATAGGGAGTTCCATTGAAGGCCCCAGCAGCAGGGTTCGCATGCGGTTCCCCGGCCACCGCGCACTGTTCGTGGCTTCATATGGAGTCTACCGAATGCCCCAGTGTCAGGGTTCCCAATCCTTCAAAAACCAAAGGAAAACAATTGATTTTTGCCTCGCATGGCCCTCTTGGGAAGGCTCGTGGGGCGTCTCGAAGGCGTCTTGGGGCGTCTTGGAGCCATAAGCGTCTTGGGCCAATCGTTCAGCGATGTGGGACCACTTTGGAACGTCTTTGAGGCCACAGACGGCAGATTTGGAAGCTCCGGAGTCTCCATGTGTGCGCCAGCGAGCCCGGATCTTCCCCCCCCGTCGAACGAGATTTTGGACCCTCGGGGAGGGGGAAAGGGGAGCGGGACAGCTAATCATCTCACACACCTTCTCATCACCGGCAAGCGGGGGTCGGCGGATTTCGTTTTGCAGCAATGGCGGGGCGAAGACAGAACGAAGGACAACGAACACAAAAGGAAAACGAAACACACCGTTTAGCTCGAGCCCTGTATCCTGGTCCGATTTTGGCCCTGCCCTTCGGTAGCAAATCCTGGGAGCCTTGTATCCCGTCGCAATTCCGTCTTCAGAGTGCATCTCTGATCACGAAATTGCCCCGCGCAGGCCGGCGGGCGCCCAGAGGCCGCTCAGTTCTCCTCGCCCTCTGGCCTCCGTCCGGGGTCGCCGCGCCTGTCTCGCTCGCGGCGGTCTCGGCTCTTGCTGCGCCGCTGGTCCCAGTCCCAGTAGATGCCGGCGTCGCGCTCGGTCCTGCGGCCTCGGTCGCGGCTGCGGCTACTGCTGCGGCGCCTCCCGCGGTCGGCCCCGCATTCCTCCTGCCACATTGCCCTCGGCGTCGATCAGCGTCGATTAGCGTATGGTAATCGCTATGCTAGCTACGATTTAGCGTCGATCAGCGTCGATTTGGCGTCGATGTAAGTAGCGTCGATCCAGCGTCGATCAGCGTCGATTCGCAAGGGCCACCAAGATGGCACAGGTGGCTCCCACGAGTTTCCGCAGAACTGCCCTGGCCCCGTCTTGCGCCCCCTGCTCCGAAGAGGCTGGGGCGCTGGCGCCCGAGGACCTCGACGGCGCCCTGGAGGACCCCCCGGCGGGGCACGTGGCGCGGAGCGGGCCCGACGCGCTGGTGGCGGCGAACTTCGGCTCCGTGAGGGCGGGCAGCAAACATATTCGCATCCGCGCCCTCGCGGTCTGGATTCCGGGGCGCGATCACGCGGATACGCAGTCGCGCGGATACGTTCCGCGCTGGGCATCCGCGAAAAAACGCCCCGCAGCCGCGGGTTAGCGCCCAAGGAGCCCGGCCTGCGAGGCCGCGGATACGGATATCTTCTTCGCCCGCGAGGTGAGAGCGGGTTTCAACCCGGCAGAGTTCGGGCCTTCCGGTGGTGGTGACCCCCGCCTGCAGGAGGCACTCGAGGAACAGAAAGCGGCACAAGCATGATTCCTCGGAGGTCCGCACGGATGTCTTGGATTGGCGCTGAGCCCCTCTGGCGACGCCTCGCGCCGCCACTGGCTTGGTTCGAGCGCCAGGGAGGGTGGCCCAGCGCCGATCCAAGAGATCCGCGCGGACCTCGAAGAAAATCAGTGGAGTTTTGACTAGTAGATCGACCGGCCCAAATCAAGAGTACGTACCCTTGCGTTCTTTGTTTCGGGACCTCTGCCCTAATTACGCATTCCTATGACAACGTGGCCTTCAGAAGGGTATTGCGTCCTCTCGCGTGTCCTCTCCATCCGAAATCGATTGTTATGTTCATGTACTTCCCAACCATCCTGTGGTGTTGGGTCTTCGTTTTGAATAGACAGCGCCCCGCGTCACTCCTCCTCCTCCTCCTCCTCCTCCTCCTCCTCCTCCTTTTCCCGCAGCCGCGCGGCTCAGGAACGTGATGTTTTGCGGTTGCGCCACATTCGGCTGGGGCAAGGCGCCCCCGACCTGGAGGCGTAGGCCCCGAGCCTTCTCCAGCTGCACATTTACTTCCCTTCCATTGCACATTGCGATATTATTTGGTTATCGCTGTTGATTGAGGGTATCCATTGAGCTGGAGGTGTGCGGTTTTTGGACGAGTGTGTTACCCTGTGTATGACGTGGTGAAGACACCGAGTGATGTGCAGATGCAAATTGTATGTTGGAGCCTCTTCTCGATGTCGGATCGTGACATGCAGCTTGAAACCGGCTTTGCGTTCAAACAATTAATGTTATCATTTCGATCGCTAGTCGACGGAAATGCTTTGATATCCCATATGTAGTTGAATGTGTCCACCCAGTTCAAGCAGAGCATTGCGGATACCATGGTAAAGCCCAGTGCCCGTATTCTAATGGTGGTATCAGCTTCCATCTAAACAAACATACGGTGAACGCGCGTGATGTAGTCAGAATGTGGACAGCCCCATCGGGCATCCGTGGGCGAGCGGCGGCAATTCGCGTCGAGTCATACCACGGAGATGTGACGCGCGCGGGCTTGTATTTACCACCTCGCAGCAAGGGCCCTAGAGAGCGACCTCGATTGCGCGCCACCACCGACAAGATAAACAACTTCGCCGCGAATGTGTTGGTGCCACTTCCCTCGCGTGCGGCCCCGACTGCAGCTGCGGATGCGAACGATGGCGTCGGGCGCTGCATGGGCCAGCGCGGGGCTGCGGACGCATATTCGAGCGTCGTCGGCCCGCGTGGCAGGGGCGAAGGGCGCCTCGCAGGTCAATTGTTTCGAGAACTTGGCGAGGCGCGCGACCTGGCGGTGGCGAGCGCGCTCATTCCTGGTGGCCCGTCGTGCTTCGGAGGTGGACGCCATATACCACCTGAAGGTGACTGTCCTGGTGTGCCAGGTCTACATGAGCGCCAACGTGCACCGTCGATTGATCACGTTCTTTTGCCGTCCTTCACGCGACGCGCTCATCCAGGAAGTCGCAGGTGACCCCAGGTATCCGCCCGAGAGATCACGTCAAGGATCGCCCCTCTGGTCGACGCACCGCCCTTCGTTTCCGCGGACAACGTGGGAATTTATAGGTCTGGGGCATGCTCTGAGATCTGAACGCTTCGCGGACGAACGCAGGGGACGAATGGATTATGCTATCGGGGAGTTACTTCGAGAGCGGGGCGCCAAACACGTGTGTGAGTTTGTCCAGGGCGCATCTAGCGCAGGTCGTGCAGTCTGCGGGCTTGGAACTCTCAGAGGCGACCCCTTGGGCCCCCCCAAAGCGCATCAGCTTCTTGCGCGAAAAAAAAAAGAGCAAGCCCTGCAAGCGCGCTAGAGAGCTAGGGGGATGATGACGGACGCGAACGAGTCTACGTTATGTCCAGCTCGCGCCACGCGTCGGCGCCGTGAACTTCGCCGTCGGGTTCTTGAACGACGGGGAGCTCAACTGGCGGAGGGGCCGGAGAAAGCGCAGGCGAAAGGATGGGCTTCGGAGGAGTGGAGGACATGTCGGCTGACGGCTGGTGGCGGTGTCGGACCTCGTCGACGTCGGTTCGGATCGATCGCTGCGCGCGCCGTCGATGGAGGAGTGGGTGGAGGAACTGGCCATGCCATGCCGCGCAGTTCTGTAGGGATGGCGGCTACGCAGATAGATGAAGGCCACTTTCGTCGCGGGTGTCAGCGGGTGATCGCGAGCTGCCACCCGTCACTGTTGATGCTGGTCTTGTTGCGGTGGATCTGCAGCGCATTGCAGGTGGTTTTAGCGTGGCTCGGAGACGTCGGGCTGCTGGTTCCTGGAGCGCTCCTAGTGTAGTGTGGTCTTTGCTGCTATCTAAGTGGCCTGATGTTCGGGGACGTGCCCCTGGTCTCGGCGCAGGGCCTCCTGGAGGGCTCGGGGAGATGTTCGGGGGCTGGGCGCGTTTTATATTTATGAAAATTCGACCACATGGGGGGCTGGTAGCTTGGAACTCAGGGGGCTCGTCTGCGTCGCGGGCTCTGTTCGCGCGGGGAGATGCGGGTCGAGACGGCCCGTCGGATGCCGCGTTTGGTTCCGGCTTATGACTGCGAGTGTCTTTCGAGGAGGTCTCCCGCGGGGGCGCCCCGCGCTACTGCGGCGGTTTCCTGGGGGGCTCAGAGGGCGAGGCTACCTGCGAGAGACGCGACAGACGACATTCGCAATGCATTCGGTTCTGTCCAACGTGTCTCACTTGATCAGGCTGTCGCGACCTGACACCGAGATCCTCTGTCAGAGGCGCCGGCGCGCGCGCCCCAGTGCCCGGGCGGACGCGGGGGCGTTTTTTGTTTTTTCTCTTCTTTTTTGAACAGGGGGCGAATTGCGTGGGGGGGCGCCAATGCTGCCGCGGTGTTTCAGGAGGCGCTCGCTCCTCCGATTCGGGCATGGCCCCGGGGTCAGCGCGCCGTTCGCGCCGGCGGCCCGTGCGACGCGAGCCCGATCGCGGGCGCGGAGTGCGACCGCTCGCTGCGCGCGTTTACGGATTACGTGAATAAGACGCACGTCGTCGAGGATCCATGATGATGCGGCGCGCGCGACGGCCTCCTCCGACAGTCGCCTCAATCGACGCGCGCAACAGCGCGGAACCTATCAGAGCGAGGGGGGGGAACAGGCCGCCCCGCATTTCGCGGGCCCAGGGGCGACCAGGTTAACCAAGTATGTCTTCCTGGCCAAGTGTTCTGAGCGTCTCCCTGGACTTGTGCCGCCTGTGGCCCCCTTCGTCGGCGCCCCGTTTACTCCGGGCGGTTCGTGGGCCTCTGAGGTCTCGGCTAGGCGTTCGGCTACGTCTAGGGGATAGGCTGATCTGAGGCGCCTCTGGACCCAATGTGCTTCTGGAAGGCGACGAAGATGGTGTTCGGGAGCAACGTCATAGGGGCGGCCCTGCGCGGGCATGCGGCTCTGATGCTCTCGAGGTCTCAGGGGGCGCGTTTGGGGTCCGCGCGCTTCAAGCACCTCGGCGCGCTGCTCGGCGGACTTGGTCAGAAGGCGCAGTGCGTCGACGAGGATGGCCGCGAGACTGTCGCATTTTGTGCGCCGCCAGCTGCGCGGATCTGGCGGCCGGCGGGGATCGCGCCGACGGCGCTGGAGTTGCGCGCGCAGAGGCTGAAGGAGTGGCGAAAAATTGCGCGGTCGCCTGGATATCGCGAACTCCAGTTCACAGCGGTGTGTGGCGAGCTCGCGCGTGAAGATGAGGTCTCGCCCAGTTTTTTCGCGGTTTCCGGGCTCCTTGAAGCGCCCGCGCGGGGCCCCCCGCAGCGCCCCGTGGGCCCGGCCGTTCTTCTCGGATGTGTCCTACGTGAGGATCGCGGAGGAGGGGGGGAGGGGCGGTGGTGGAGGCGATGGAAGAGGGATCTTCTGAACGCGTTCAGGGACAACGCGTTGGGGCTCGAGGCCTTTCAGAACATCGATATGCAACAGTTTCGTGCTGAATGTCACCTTCGAGCCAGTGTGACCGAGGTCCCCGTTCCTGAACCTGGTGGGTCAGTTGATGGCGGTGGCAGTTGCGCACTAGTGGATGGGGATGGGTGTCGCGTGCGAGCGTCGGCTTCATGCGAGGCGAGCCCTACTGGCGCGTCAGCGTCAGGGCACCAGTGGCCAACATGGTCTTGTTTCCCTGCTGCCGAACTCACTGTCAAGAGCCAACGCATTGCTTCCTCGAGTGCGTTTCGATGTCGTGACACAGCTGTGAGACACTTTGTGACCGCACATCAGCATGGCAGGTGCTGCGTGGACAGCTCGAAGTATGCCCCCCCCCCCCCCCCCCCCCCCCTGATCGACCCGGACATGCGGACGTGCCCTGAGCGTGCTGGGCCGTTTGAGGCCTTCGGGCAGTTGCAGCGACGCCTTGTGCAGCGACTGCCGCTCCCTCTTCTTGAGTCTGCGCGGCATGTTCTCGGCGGCCCCTGCCGCGGCTTCGCCGGCCACTGCCGCCGCCCCGAGCGCGGGGAAGCGCGCGCGGGCACAGGCTGCAGGCGCAGACGGATGACGAGGAGGCATGAAGAAGAGCGCCCAGAGGACCAGCAATCGCACGGCGTCGCCAAAGGAGATCGAGTCAGTAAAAATGTTCGAGCTAGATAGCATTCGCAAGGTCGCACCTGTCATGATGACGATGGCCATGAACTTGTCGCTGCGCACTCGGCAGCGGAAGGCGATCGCCATGGTCGCGCTGGTAGGTCCAAAGTCGGCAGCTCCAGTCACGTCGGCCCGCGCGCGGGCCAAGGGCTGGGCCGAGGCGGCGCAGGGCCTGCGCAGCCGCGCGGCAAGCACGAGGGCGCGGATAAGCTCGGCTCCATCAGCGCGGCGGCGCTGGTGGGTCTCGTCGAGGGCGCGGCGCCCATGGGCGCGGCGGTCAGTCCGTCCAGCGCGCAGAAGCAGACGGCGCGGAAGAACGAGCTGAATGCCATGTCGATCGCGGAGGTCGGACTGCTCAACCCGTTCGTGAAGGAGAAGGCTGCGCGCGAGGAGGGGGGCTGCAAGACCCTGATGACGCAGACCGAGTCTCCAGGCGCGCTCGTAGACTGCTTGGCGCAGCTGTGGTTCGCGAGGACCGGCGCGGCCCCGATGGGCCACCTAGAGAGAGCGCAGCAGACGTTACTGGAGGAGGGTGCCATGGTGGAGTCGTCTGACATGTGGGTGCAGAGCTCGCGTAGTCGCGAGAGCGAGTTGAACGGTCGGAGTATGTCGGTGGCGAGCAGCGCGCGCAAGCCCCCCATTCCCTTTCCGTCTCGCATGGCGGCGACCTCTGGCCCGAGAGGTTCGAGGTTGGCGACTTCGGAGAGAACTGCATGTCGCGCTGGGCGGCCTTCGGCGCGACCCCGATCGCCAGCGAAGAGTTCGTTGCGCAGGGCATCGTCGGTCCCGGGTGCGTCGCGCCCCAGGCCTGACCGCGCTGCTGCCGCCGCCCGTCAGGCCAGCGCCCCCCGTCCTTCTGATCTCCCCCCCGACGGAAAAACGTGCTCGGATCGAGCCGCAAGCCGTCCGAGCCTTTCGCAACAGTGGTTTCGGCAGTTCGGTGGCGGGCGCAGTTGCCCGACTATTGAATTGCCAAGGGTAGGTTGTCAGTCGATGCTTGGTTTTTGAAGATTCCGTGAGCAGTGGGCAGACCAGGGGTCTGAATTCCGCGGTCGTCAGGTCGCTCCTAGGGCGCTCTCATTCCTGAAGTTGGATGGTGGCCCCGATAGGTGTCGGATCGGATCCTCCTCCCGCTGCCCCCGTCCCCGCTCCTCCCTCTCCTTGCCTCTGCTCTCCGCATGTTCATCGTGTCGGCGCACCCCTCGCGCGTTTTCGCGGCCCCATAGGGAGCTCCACCGAAGGCTCCAGTGGCACGGGCCGCGCGCGTCAACGCCACCCGGGAGAGAGTTTCGCAGCCCCCGTCGGGAGCTCCACCGCAGGCTCAAGTTGCACAGGCCGCGTGCGCCAACGCCACCCAGGACAACGTTTCGCGGCCCCATATGGAGGTCCACCGAAGGCCCCATTGACACAGGCCGCATTGGCCAACGCCACCCAGGAAAGCGTTTCGCGGCCCCCGCCGGGAGTTCCTCCGAAGGCTCCACTGGCACAGGCCGCACGCGTCAACGCCACCCAAGACAGCACTTCGAAGACCCATGGGAATTCCACTTAAGGCTCCGGTGGTACGGGCCGCATGCGTCAACGCCACCCAGGACAGCGCTTCGTGGCCCCATCGGGAGTTCCACCGAAGGCCCCAGTGGCACAAACCGCATGCGCCAACGCCTCCCAGGACAGCGCTTCGTGGCCCCGTAATGGAGCTCCACCGAAGGCTCCAGTGGCACAGGCCGCCTGCGCCAACGCCACCCAGGAGAGCGTTTCGCGGCCCCCGTCAGGAGTTCCACGGAAGGCTCCAGTGGCACAGGCCGCGTGCGTCAACGCCACCCAGGACAGCGCTTCGCGGCCCCATAGGGAGCTCCACCGAAGGCTCCAGTGGCACGGGCCGCGCGCGTCAACGCCACCCGGGAAAGAGTTTCGCAGCCCCCGTCGGGAGCTCCACCGCAGGCTCAAGTTGCACAGGCCGCGTGCGCCAACGCCACCCAGGACAACGTTTCGCCGCCCCATAATGGACTCCACCGAAGACTCCAGTGGCACAGGCCGCATGCGTCAACGTCACCCAGGAAAGCTCTTCGTGGCCACATCGGAAGTTCCACAGAAGCCCCATTGGTACGGGCCGCATGCGTCACCGGCATCCAGGACAGCGTTTCGTGGCCCCACAGGGAGCTCCACCGACGGCTCCAGTGGCAGAGTCCGCATGTGTCAACGCCGCCCAGGAGAGCGTTTCGAGGCCCCAAAGGGGTCGCCACCGAAGGGTCCAGTGGCAGGGTCCACATGCGTCAACGCCACCCAGGACACCGCTGCGTGGCCCCATAGGGGAGGTTCCAGTGGCACGGTCCGCATGCGTCACCGCCACCCACTTAGGCATACCACTCACACGGTTCGTGGCCCCATAGGGAACTCCACCGAAGGCCCCAGTGGCACCGCTCGCATGTGTTACCGCCACCCATGACAGCGCTTCGCCTCATAGGGCGCTCCACCGAAGGCCGCAGTGGCACAGGTCGCATACGTCAACGCCACCCAGGAGAGCGTTTCGCGGCCCCCGTCGGGAGCTCCACCGAAGGCTCCACTGGCACAGGCCGCATGCGTCAACGCCACCCAGGAGAACGTTTCGGGGCCCCATAGGGAGCTCCACCGAAAACTCCAGTGGCACCGTTCGCATGCGCTTCCCCCACCGAGGACAGCGTTTCGTGACCCCACAGGGAACCCAACCGAAGGCTCCAGTGGCTGGATCCGCATGTGCCACCGCCATTCAGGACAGCGTTTCGCGGCCGCGCCGTTCGTATACGTGTCCCCCACCCAGGACAGAACTTCGCGGCCCCACAGGGAGCTCCGCCGAAGGTCCCAATGGCGCAGTTCGCATGCGTCTCCCTCATCCATG
Source organism: Prorocentrum cordatum (assembly GCA_963575745.1). Classification (NCBI taxonomy): domain Eukaryota; class Dinophyceae; order Prorocentrales; family Prorocentraceae; genus Prorocentrum; species Prorocentrum cordatum. Next base: position 294,592 of record CAUYUJ010014554.1, read on the forward strand.
ACAGTGCTTCGTGGCCCCATAAGGAGCTCCGCCGAAGGTCCCAATGGCGCAGTTCGCATGCGTCTCCCCCATCCAGGACAGCGCTTCGTGGCCCCATCATGGAGCTCCACCGAAGGCCCCGGTGGCGGTGTCCACATGCGTCCGCGCCACCGATTTCGGCGCACGCCTCACACGTTTCGTGGCCCCATAGGGAGCTTCACCGGAACTGGTACCCACAATGCGGTACTCGCAACTGCATATGGTTGGGTCTTTCGCCAGGCTAATTTTTCATTCCTCCAGGTGTGGCTGAACGGCGTGCTGCACCTGGGCGTTCGGCCGGCGGTGGCCGTGGCCCGGGCACGCCGGCGCTTCGAGGCGCTCGGGGGGCGCGTGCTTGAGGGGGTCACCGCGGGAGGCGTTCAAGTGCAGGCCTCCCAGATGGGATCGGAGTACGGTCAGCGCTGATATAAGTTGAGCGATTTTCAAAGGTTTCCCTTGCATCCTTTGCCTTCGGTCCATCCTTGATTGCTTTCGATGGCCAGCCCCGCTCGAGAAGCTTCGACATGCGCGTCCAAAGCCCTTCCATCCCTATAGCGGATCCTTACTATCAGTTTTGACTGTAGGTTGAGGACAGCACAACCCACCTTCACCCCTAGCCAGGACCCCCACTCCCGACCTGGTGATTCAGAGGGTTCTAGAAGGGGTGTGGGGTATTTTCGGGTGGCCTCTTGGGGCCCAGAATCCCCCGCACTCACAGCCAGAGCCCTCTGGATCACCAGGTCGGGAGTAGGGGTCCTGGCTGGGGGTGGGGGCGGGTTGTTCGGTCCTCATAGGTGGGGTCGGAGGATCGTGCGGCATCGCCGATGCATCTGCGATGCGGGTCAGTGTGGAGTTGGTTTTCTCCAAGCCGTCGGCGCTAGTGAATCGCCGATGCATCGCCGATGATGCATCGCCGATGATGCATCGCCGATGCAGCGCGATCCTCCGACCGCACCTGCTCGGATCCCATTTAGAAGGCCTGTAAAGGGAAGGAACAACACTACACAATCATCAACTTTCGCATCTCCGCGCGGGATTCTCGGATCGGCGCTGCCCCCCCCTTGTCTAGCGCGCGTAACACGCCAGGAGCGGCGCCGATTCGAGAAACCCGCGCGGAGCTCCGAAACTTTATGTATAATGCAGGTGTTTGTTCCTCTAGGCGTGGAAGTGCGGCCTGACGGGGCGCGCGTGCTCCTGGGCGACGAGGCCGTGTCGGCCAGGCTGGTCGTGGACTGCATGGGGAATGCCTCGCCCATCAGCCGCGCGGCTCGCGGCGCGGGCACGGCACCGAGCGGCGTGTGCATCGTGGTGGGCAGCTTGGCGGAGGGGTTCGAGATGGACAACAGCTACGCCGACCTGATCGAAGACGCCTATGGTGAAGCACCGCAACCCCCCGATGTTAAAACGTTCATGCAGCCAAGCGTTGCGCTGAAGTCTGGTCAAGCTATTGGACTGTGTGTGTGTGTCCAGCCGTTGGGGAACCCCATTTGGGGAACACTCGGGATGGGAGGGGAAGAGAAAGGAGGAGGAGAGGGCGGAGAAGGAGGAGGAGGACGTGGAAGAGGAAGCCTCTTGATGCCTTCTGGGGTTCTCGGGGCTTCCTGGGAGACTCTTTGGGGCCTCTGAAGGGCCTCTCGGGGGCCTCTTAGAGAGCCTCTGGGAGCCTCTTAAAGACCTCTTGGGCTTCGTGGGCCGTCTTGGGGCCCTCTCTGTTCAGTCGTGGGTCTCTGTGGGCGCTTCAAGACCGTGTTGAGGGAGCCGTCTTGGGGCCCTCTTGGGCCATTTGGCCGCCGTCTTGGGGTAATCTTACGGGCCTATGGGTCTGTCCGTCTTGGAGCGTTGGAAGCCCGAAAAGGCGAGACCGTGAAAATCATTGAACAACCAACGGGAAGTGGCTTCCTGGACGAATTCTTGGAGGCCTCTTGGGCCGTCTTGGAGAGCTCTTTGGGGCATCTTGGGCCGTGTTGGGCCATCATGCGGCCATCTTGTGCCATCTTCGGTTCACTTTGGGGACATGTTGGAGACATCTTGAGACCATAGGTGTTTTTTGTTCTGGGTCATCTTAGGCGTATGGCTGGCGTCTCTGAGGTCTCCTGAACAATTTTGGCAAGTTTGTTCATGGTTGCCCGGGCCGCCCAGAGTTTTCCGGTTGACTAGCGCGATCGGCCGAGACCCTATTGGAACATTCTGAAACGATAACGACCCAGCATTCGGCACGCCGTGCAGCTCTGCAGCAAGCCAACAGGGGGCGGCGCCAGTTGTTTTCGGCTGATCCCGCCACCGCGCCTTGGCTGTTTGTCAAATTCCTGTTGGATGCTTTGTCAAATGCCTCTTGAATGCCTCTTACTGTCCATTCACCCAGGACTGAGGACAGAGAACTCCAAGGTACCTGAGGACACTCCAACTCTTGCCTCAGGGCACGGTGGTGGATATACACGAATGACGGCCTCTGGACTGGCGACGTCAAGGATGCGGACCCACTCGGCTCCCCACGCAAGCAGTATTATTGGGAGGCCTTTCCGGCCGGTTCGGGCGCGTCCGACCGGACGACGTACATGTTCACGTACCTCGACGCGGCCCCAGAGCGCGCCAGCGTGGAGGCAATGTTCGAGGATTATTGGGACCTCCTCCCGAGATATCAGCAGCACAACTGCGCTGCTTTCGCTCGCGGGGAGAGCGTGGAGGAGGCTGTCGCGAGCGGGGGCCTCAAGCTGAAGCGCGTGCTCTACGGTCTGTTCCCCACTCATCGAGACTCGCCACTGCCACCGGTGGCCAACCGCATCCTCGCCATCGGGGACGCATCGGGCATCCAGTCGCCGCTGAGCTTCGGGGGCTTTGGTGCCCTCTCGCGCCACATGCAGCGGTACTGCGCTGCCATCGGCGACGCCCTCGAGGCGGACGCCTTGTCGCGGGAGGACCTCGCGCGAGTGAACGCCTACCTTCCCAATCTGTCGGCCTCATGGATGTTCCAGCGGGCCATGATGGTGCTCAGGGGCAACGTTAGGCAGGGGATAGGCTCAGGGGGGGTGGGAATGCGTCGACTCCCACTTGCCCATTCATCGCCGATAGGTGCCCGATAGCCCACCCCGCCGAGGAGTGTGCGGGTTCGCTAACGGGGACCTGTTGGCGATGCAGCGGCGATGTAGCGCCGATTCCAGGTCGATGTTGCCCCCCTCCCAAGCTGATCCCCCTATCGTTGCCCCTCAGGTGCCGATCGGGTCGAGGAGGCCCCCGGAGTTTGTGAACAGGCTGCTGCGGACGAACTTCGAGATCATGGAGGAGCTGGGCGACGAGGCCGGGCGGCTCAAGAGATCCCCTCGCCCCGGGCTTGCTCCAGCCCAGAGGAGCCAGCATTACGTGCGGGGGGAATGGGGCAAGACTCTTGGTAAACACCTTCGAAGAAGAAATATTGCATAACCAGAAACTTCTGGAACTCCGCGCGGGTTTCTTGGATTGGCGCTTGGCCCCCCTGGCGGCGCTTCCAGCGCCGCCTCCGGCGCCGCCCCAGGCGCGCTCCGCGCGACAGGGCCAGGGTCAAGCGCCGACCCACGACATCCGGGCGGATCTCCAAAAGTATACATGCTTATGTATGTTCTCCAAAGACCTCCGACGACTCGATGTTGTAGGCTTGCCGGCACCTGGAGTTATCGATCGTTTCCCGGGGTCCATTTCGATCCGACCGATCCGATTCGATATCAATTCTTCACGCTTCGCGTATCCCCACCAGCCCATCTCCAAACAGCAACTCTTGCGAAGCGTGCCGACAGTCGTGTTTTTCAGGCGTGTGTCCGCCTGCCCCCGCATATCTCCCCTGTTCCTCCTTCCTCCCGCCTCCTTGTACATCCTCCTTGTGGTGGGAGCGGGAGAAGGACGAGGCGGAGGAGGAGGGAGAGAAAGCGCTCCTCGTGGTTTGAGTCGTTTGGAGTTTCTCGTCCTGGTGTGAGTCGTTCGGGCCCTTCTTCCTGGTGTGAGTCGTTCGGGCTCTTCGTGGTGTGAGTCGTTCGGGCCCCTCCTCCTGGTGTGAGTCGTTCGGGCTCCTCGTGGTGTGAGTCGTTCGGGGCCCTCGTCGTGGTGTGAGTCGTTCGGGCTCCTCGTTGTGTGAGTCGTTCGGGCGCCTCGTCCTGGTGTGAGTCGTTCGGGCCCCTCCTTCTGGTGTGAGTCGTTCGGGCTCTTGGTGGTGTGAGTCGTTCGGGCCTCTTGGAGGCCTTTTGGGGCGTCTTGGGGGCCTCTTGGCGGCCCCAGGGGCTTCTAGGAGCGTCTTGGGTGCCTTGGGGGAGCCTCTTCGGGCCTCTTGGGAGCCTCTTGGAGGCCGTTTGGGGCGTCTTGGGGGCCTCTTGGCGGCCCCAGGGGCTTCCAGGAGCGTCTTGGGTGCCTCGGGGGAGCCTCTTGGGGCCTCTTGGGGGCATCTTGGGGGCCTCTTTGAGGCCTCTTGGGGCCTCTTGGGGCTCTTTGGGGGGGGGTCTGGGAGATATCTTGGGGCCATCTTTCGGCCGATCGATCACAGCTGGGGCGAGCATTTTTCTGCCCCCCCCCGTCGGGGCCAGAATCCTCGTGAGGGGTGTCGAATTTTACCCCTCCCAGGAGTCGAAAAAGACCCCCCCAACCACCCGCGGGGCGCCCTCTCCAGGCCCAGGGGGAGGGGGTAGGGGGAGGGGTAAACCCCTCCCCGAAGGGGAAGAAGGGGGGTTGAGAACAGAGAGAGCTCCCTAAACCACTCACGCCCGAAGGGCTGGTGGGATTCCAGCCGGTCCGACCCATGTCGATCCGATTTCCCGATATCAGCTGACTCATCAGTGATCCTGCCCCTTCGCTGGACCCAGTGTTTCACAACACCTATGTCTTTTTGTTGACCGTCCCTAGATCGGGAACGCCCTCTGAATGCAGCAAGTTGCGAACACTATTTTGGCGCGAGCCTTTCGAGTCGCCAGAAGTCTGGGCCAGGTCAGGGGACAGCGAACTGCGTAACAGTCTCCAGCACATGCATGGTGACGTTAACGCGGATCGGCCAGCAAGCGTGTGAGATGCGGGCGGCGGGTGTGAGGCTTTCGGCAGAGGCGCAGCTGCGGGCGCAGCCCCAACATTGTTAGTGCGCAGGGACAGGGTTTGCCAGTGCGCAGAGAGAAGCTTGTCTGGAGCCAGCAGAAAAAGCGGACTTGCAGCGAAGAGTGTGAGCGACCAGTGAATTGATTCACCGCATGCCTTGGATAGTAAAGGTGCCCCCCCTTCACCCCCTCCATCTGATTATCCACGTGGTGTACGTGGGTTCAGTTCAAATTGCCACAAGAGGCGCGGAGGCACGTTGGCGAACTGTCTAATCACCCCCAAAGTTCGCATCGCCGCTCTGATCTTCATACCATGCATGGCACCATGAGTAATCCTTATCAATTTCGTGAGGAGGATGTATCAAGCGAAGCGCAAGTTTTCGAAGTTTACCTGAGTTCGCGACCAGCAGCTCATCCTTCTCATGACCTTTCTCTCCTTCTCTTCCTTCTCTTATTTCGTTCTCTTCGTACTCCTATTCGTTCTCTTCTCTGTCTCCTTCTCCTCTCCCTCTCCTTCTTTCTCCCTCCGCGCCCCAGCTGAACTTGTGTATCGCCGTCATTGGTTACCACTCCCACAAAGCAACCATGCGTACTCCTACACGACGTGTAGAATACCACCAAACATAGCCTTGAATGTCGTTTCTCTTGAAATCTCCTCATCTTCCTCCTCACTCTTCTCGTCGTCCTCTTCCTCATTATTCTCCTTCTCCCCTCCTTCATTGTTTTCTCTTCTCCTCAACCGTGCTCAGGATTCGTTTTCGGGATTCGTGCAAACCCAACTCCTCCAAGGAGGCTCCAGGGGAAGGCTTCTCCAGATCAGCTTGGAGGTCATTCAAGATCCATCCAGACATCCAAACATCGAACTCTTCGGGAACAAAATCGCATCCTCCCAGGACCCCGAACTTTATTCAATCGCTTCGCTCATTCCGCCGGCCCATAGTGTAGCGTCGCTGGCACTTGCTTGCGTGCTCGGGGGGGCATTTGGGTGGCCTCCTGGGGCCGCTTGGGGGCCTCTTGGGGGCCTCCTGAGGGCCTGTTGGGGGCCTCTTGGGGCCTCTTAGGGGCCTCTTGGGGCCTCCTGGGGACTTCTGAGGGCCGAGGGCTCGAAATATTGTTTCGTGTTCCCCCCCTGGGGTCCCTCTTGGGGCGTTCTTGGGGCCCTCTTGGGCCGTCTTGGAGGCCTCTTGGGCCGTCTTGGAGCCCTCTTGGGCCGTCTTGGGGCCCTCTTGGGGGCCTCTTGGGCCCTCTTGGGGCGGTCTTGGGGGCCTCTTGGGCCGTCTTGGGGTGTCGTGAAGCCGAAAAGGTGGAAACGCCAAAATCTCTCCAAAACCTAAGGAAAAGCAGTGAATTTTGCCTCTTGGGGCCCTCTCGGGAGTGCTCTTGGAGGCCTCTTGGGGCGTCTGGGGGCCATCGTGGGCGTCTTGGAGCGATCTTGTGGCATCTCGGACCCCTCATGTAGCATCTTGGGGGCCTCTTGGAAGCCTCTTGGCCCTTCTTGGGGCTCTCGGGGACGTCTCGGAGCCGCGTTGGTGCGCTGCTGGAGCGCCCTGGTGACTCCTCCCGGGACTCTCTCGGGACCTTGCCGGGGTACTTTCCGCCCGGGGGCCCCCAGGGGCCGCCCCGCGCGCGCGAAGTAGAAAGATTGTAAAGCAGTCACCGGAGATCTTAGCACGCCTCTGGCCCGTTGGGCCGGCGAATTATGCCAGGGTGCGATTCTCACCTGCATAGGGTTAGTCATGTACATGTGTAATTATGTGCCTTCCGATTATCGGTTTGCCTAAAACGTTCCGACTTGTTCCACATGTTTGTCGAACACGATTGGTGTTTGGTTCAAGGCATAGACGACACGCTAGTCGCCGAGGCAAGGAACGATTTCAGCAGCATCGTCACATTCGTTTGCTGTCAGTTTACTCTCGGGGCCCACCCTTCACGATAAGATGTCTGATCCAGCCACTGTAACTAGCGACTCTCGCCACGCGAGGCGTGGCGACGAGCGGACATAAGCCATACGTATTCACGCCTAGAATCTAGATCGCCCTTTCCTCCTTGGACTGGTCGGTTTCTCTCCTCATCGCAGGGCCAAATCCATCGAACATCCTCAGAACGTATGTTAGCCCGGTGTATTTTGACCCTGTTCAGCCGCACCGATAGCACGCAGCCTGTATCGGCCTCATGGTTACGCCGCCTGCGTCGTATTGAAGGGTTTCGGTGAACAAGCACACGTTGGCGCTAACACATGTTCTGCGGATCAGCGGTGCTACAGTCAAGCCGCTGAAAAGATTATCATTTTTGGGCTCAGGAAGGGCTTTGGTTATGTGGCCGTTCACTACACTGAGGTCGTGGAACTGATTCGTGGCCGAGACTCGCCGTGGTCCCAAAGGCCCCTTCGTTCCTTGTTCAGCGGTCCCTATGGTAGCACGATGACTCTAGCCGCTCGTGAGGTCCTCAAGCCCTTCAACCAGGACGTGATACAGCCTCGGGCGCTGCTGCGGGTGCTCCTGATCCAGGCCCCCGTTGTAGCATTGCCGCCCCGAGGGCCTAGGGCTTCCCAGACGGACCCTTCCCGAGCGGAGCAATCAGCATTCTTGACGCTTTGCGTGTCGAAGCCAGCCCATTAAGTATTTATTTATTCCTGGACTAGCGGTCGTTGGAACTGAAGTGGAAAAGCATGGGTGAACACACACGAGGGGGTGGGGCGGCACCAGCCAGACCGAATGAGGGGTCGGCCCAAGCAGCCTCAACAGTGGCCAACTTGAGACTCGAATGAGAGCTCTTGAAGCAATCTCAGGGCTCTCGAAACCCTTTTGGCGGACTTTGGGGATCTCTTCGTATTCTCCTGATGCCCTTTC